>NW_027019302.1:2034834-2348930 GCF_013076305.1 Rhopilema esculentum | reverse complement strand
TTGGTTGTAGGTCTTACGTGTTTTTAGCTGATTGGTTGTTATTAATAGTTGTAAAATGCTTGTATCTATAAATACGCTGTAGTAGTTTTAAGAATTAGGCTTTTTGGGAGAAGCATCTGGCTGTTCGTTCAAAGTGCTGACGAAAGAAGTCGTTGTCTCTCTGCTCCTTTCTGCCACAAGTCGAGTTGAAAAGGGCCGTGAGTTATTTTATATATACTTAGTTGCACTGTAGTTAAAGTGTAATATAACACTATGCAGCGCTATTAATTACTAACTGATAAATAGCACTAATGGAAAAACAACCGGATCATCTAAACATAGTTTAATCGTCTCAAAGTTCCTCAAGATCGTCCTCTGAGTCACTGCACACGACACTCCAAGTATAGCTTTTTTTTACTTCAGCTTGGCTTAGCGAAAGTTGTCAGGTATGTTTTGGTAACAAGCATCATTCTCACGAAAGAATCCTCATTCATCTCAACTATGATCTAATTCAAGTGATATAATTTGCATGCAGCTGATCTTAAAACCATAGCGATATAGTTTGCACGCAGAAAAGCAACCTTGTGTTTTCTTTGAACATGTGCAATAAAACCAAGGGCTATTAAGTAACTTTACTACAAAAATTGGATCAAAAGTGGTTAACGAATAAGGAACTTCAAGAACTAGGCAGGGGCGAAAATACCGGGGGGGGGTGTGGTGTGGGGGGGGGGGTGTGACACCCCTCCAATCCAAAAAATAGTCGATTTCGCAGGGCAATCGAAGATTTCGCAGGGCGCCAAGAAGAGCTTTATTGCCACGCAGAAATGCCACCTCTGAAGTTCGTAAAGGGCCGTTTAGGAATTTATAAATGGAAATATCGTATTTTTATGAACCTCCCTTCCTGACATTGTATTTTAGAGAACGGAACAGGTATGTAAATAAAAGCTCTGTTATTTGCAAGGCAAAAGCATTTCTTACCGAAAGTCATAGCCAATGGATGCAATGATGGATGCCTATGTTATGAGGGCAAAATTGAGTCCATGCAAATTAATTTAAGTTGTAAATTATTTTCATGACAGGCACGGCGTCACTGGGGGGAATAGGGGGCTTTGATCAAGATAAGAATTTTTTATCATTTTTTCTATTACTTTTTAACAGTGCATGAACTAAAAAACATAATAAATCGTTGAGATACCAATTTTGTTTCATCTAATTGCTAACTTTTTTAAGTATATTTTTATCATTTTTCTTTTATTTGCATTAACTCAGTAAATCATTTTCTGTATCATTGCAATGTTTTTATTTTGGATGTGTAAACATGGCCTTCTCGATACAAGAAACTGCACATTTCTGTTAAGGAAAAAATATTCCTCAAATCAAAACAACATCTTCTTCTGTCATTCACAACTACGTGCAATCTGAAACGAAAGGTTGCCGTTTCTTTCCTTCCCCAACGTTTAACAATAGAGTTTTAGCATGATATTCCCCCTCCCTATTTTTTCCAATAAACAATAATATTTTCAATAAACAATCAGTTCTTTTAGCACAATAGTATTTTGCTAAATTTTTGTCTGAAAGATGCTTTTTAGCCCTTTTAGAAGGTATAATTTCAAAAATTTTCTTCACGTCGGACCCAACCATGGTGGGTCCTCCTACCTCACTAAACTTGATTCTTAGTCCCCCTGAGCTAAATTTCGTTGCGCTGTCTGCATCATGTATCCCCCCCAGTAGCTGTTTATTAGCTAGTATTTTGCAAACCAACATTAAATGAAGTGAATATAAAAAAAATTACGCTCACGTAGAGAAATAGATATTTCATAGGCAATGAAGTTTCAAGTTTGTTTTTATTGCTTAGAAGTTTGTCCTTGGTAAAGACCAGTGTACACTGGTAAAGCTTTCACTAGTAACCTATAGACAAACCGTTGCTACGAGGTCTGCAGGGCACCAGTCAGTTTTGCAGGGCAGAAACCCTTTTCACCCCCCCCCCAAACCTATTGGCCAAGTTACGCCCCTGGAACTAGGGCTCAAGCTAGGATCCTTATATACAAATCCTGTAGATGCATAAACCATAAGGACAAGTACCCGTAATTTTGGGTATGAAATTTTTATTTTCCTAAAAGTTTACTAAAGTCAACAAGAATCTCATGTGACGATTGGCTATTTTCTTTGGATTTCATATACAGGGGGCAGTATAGCCTTCCAAAGGCGAACCTATTTCTTTTTTAGAATTGAATCGCAGCGCATAATCAAGGGTTTCACATTTAATGTAGAAACTTTTGAATTATAAACCAAGACTTTTGCATAGTGAGTCAATTTACAGCCTTAGCAGTCTCATCACTTTGCACCCGAGCCTCACAACAATAAAAAAATTCAACAATTAATCGACCATATATGCAACCGAGAATCGTCCAGGTACCATACGATGGGTAGCTGTTATATTTCCTCATGTAAGCCTTCTCGAATGTTGCTTTATTGAAAAAGATGCCTTTGACTTCTCTCGTATTGAGCCTCGATTTCATGTGGAGTTTTAAAAATTACCAATCCATTCCTATATTTGGTAAGGCAATAATAAGCGTAGATGGTCATGGCCCCACTCTAAAATATCTTTCACGAAAATTTTGAAGATTTTCACGAAAATTTTCAATTATTAGTACATTTTCAACCAATATTTTGTTTTGCCCAAAAAAGTATCTAATCTAACCTAAAGTTGCTGAGATCAACACAATGTAACTAAAATTGTTTGATACGAAGCATGAAATGGACGTAAACTTCTAACAAAATTAACTTTGAAAATCTTCTTGAATTATTAAGAACCACGAGAGAGTGCATGAAAATCACACAAGATATTCATTAATTGAAAACAACGGCCTAAGTTACGAAATTGCCATGTTCTGAGGGATGCTAATTTAATAGACAATTTGGGATAGAACAGAGAGAGAAGAATGGAATAAAGACTTTTGCATGACCATTCAAGTAATCAAACCTGAATTTGAAGAAGACTGAAAGCGTGTTCTTGGGCATTGACAATGATTGATTTGATTTTTTGAACCTATAATTACGCTGCTATTTGCTGTCTCCTTGCAATTTTACATGTCATACAACGTGTTTATGTGCTGTTCTTTTGTAGGTACAAATTTTGCTATAAAAAATAGAGTTAAAGTTCATATCATGTCAAGAATAATAGTACAATTCAGTTTGCATGAGATCAGAGAGATGTTGTCAGGAGTCGAAGAATTCTTACTTATGAGAATTATCTTAAACTACAACAAAATGCTTTGAATCACTAGAATTCTTTTTGTACTAGTTTCGATAGAAATGCAAAAATTTTCACTATTATCTCTGTTAATGGAATTCAAAGAAGCAGATGCTTTTTCTGATAAAAATCAATCTGATATTAATGTGGAAACCAAATGGCTCGTATCGAGAAGCTCAATCATTAGTTTCTTATACATGTTAATCGTTTGGTTCGCATCATATTCCAATGAACAACTGTCCTGTCCAACTTCAAGACGCATTAACCAAACTTTTCCTTACGATCAGGACTGCAAAATATATCTTACTTGAATTTGAGTTTCAAATCAAAATTTGGAACTAATGGTAAGATTGAATGTAAACATGTTTTTTTATAGAGTATGCTTTAGCTCTTAACGAAAAAAATATACTTGGAAGAATCCTTGTAAACAAACAAGACTTTACCTTATTGGTGATTTTGGTGGTATTTTGGTGAAGCGGAAAATCATAGCGAACTTCACCTAAGATTGAACTAACAAGGCAATTTAAATCTTTTAAACAGGTCATCCTGCTTGGACATTGCATACATTTTGTATAAAATGATATGATAAGATAAGAATATTAAGGCTTGAAGTAGCTGGACTCAAACTTTATCAATATTATATATTCGATTTTTCCCACAACTTGTAAACATAAGTAATCTTTTAAACTGAGAGTAATTCAAAAGCGGAGCCTTCTGTTTTGAATCTACTTTTCTTCACTTGGGGCATCGGAGTTCTAGTTTCCCTAACAGAATTTACCCATGGTCCTGTTTAAGAATAATTCCCAAATACATTTGAGATAAAAATTTTCATGAGTCTAGCCCCAGTAAAGTAAAAAAATTCTTGCAAAACAGTTGTCTTGCAAGAACTATCCAGTCTATCATCCGACTGGCTTTGCTTTTGTTGTTAAAAATCATCAAAAAATCTACTTCAAAAAACAATCGCGTAAGCAACATGGGTCTCGTAAGCATTTCGCGAGTTATTTACATATCTCTTAACTAATGTTTGTTGAGTAAATATTTCTTAATTCCTTGACATTACATCCTTGTTAATTTTGATAAGCAAAAGCCCTTGTTGAAAATAGAAAATTTGATTTAAAACATGGTAACTTAAACGACAGAAAAAGTAAAGGCTCATTTTTGTGTGAAGAACTGTATTTAAACAAACAAGAATACTCGAGTCTTTCAGTTGTTTTATAGCAAAAGTGGGGTGGGATGGGTGCCAAAGGGAGCAGTGCCCCCCTCCCACGATTTTTTCCAGAGACATCCTTATCAAATCAAAAGGCTTGCCCTCCAATTTTCGACCGGATGTCTGTCACTATCTTGTAGTTTTATAACGTTTCAAGTTACTTTGGTTGTGTAAATTTAATTTTTTCGTAGAATTTGTGCAAAAAAACAAGCAGAAACGAGTCCTTTACGGAGGATTTCATGGCATAAAAGGTGATACAATAAGGTGCATATGTAATGCTGTTAACATTCAACTTAATTTTTCAAATATTTGAAATATATCAATATATTTGCAGTTAACTCAAGTTTGAAAAATACATTGCAATGTATGTGACAAGATTTCCGGGGAAATTAGGGTTTTCAATGATCACAAGGGATTTTTTACAAACACTTAACATCTTCAACCCCCTACCTCTGTAAGTAGTCGTACGTCTTTGGCGACCCCATATGCAAAGTTTTAACGCAGTGAAACAAGGCTTTTGGCAAACATTGTAGTTTTACTGAAGAAACTTTTAGAAGAACTTGAAACTTTGCATCTCGGCTTCATCTCGCTTTTTATTAATTTTCAGATAATTTAATATTAGGGAAAGTATTATTACAGGGGTTGTAAAATGAAAAATGCTTACTTTGTATTATATCATCTTTCCATGGAAAGTATATTGAAGACTAGTTTTTTGTGAATAAATATAAAGTAGATGGAAGAAAAATGAAACTAAACTACAAGGCTGCCGGGCGCAGGCTCGAACAGGGTGGCGGAAGGAGCAATGGGAAGAAAAAGGGCACAAACATCTAGTCTTTCCATACACATTGGTTATTGAAAAAATGATATAGCTTTCATGGTAATTTAGACATTTTGAAAAAAATTACACACTGCACGTAGAGGGTAGACATGGCTCTGTGCTCCATTCTGGGGTCATGCACTCTTGGGGACAGTGGCGTAGCGTCCGGGTATTCAAGGTATTCAGTGAATACCCTGAGATTTCTCAGAAAATATATTAATACGACGTATACTTGTAATAACTAAAAGATGTTTATGGCCTATTGATTCTGGTTGAATTCGTTACCTTCGATATTCTACATTTTGTACAAGTACAAAATATCACGAAATTAGTTTGAAACAATAACGCTGCGACGCATAGAGAAGCTGGGAGATCTTTGAAGCTAATTTTGAAGATTGAGTTACTTCATGTTGAATGGAGATCGGTCATGAATACGCAGTGAATACCCTAGTAGGTACTTTAACCAATCAAAATGCTCCTTTCCATGAATAATATTTGCCGTTAATCAGCTAAAACAATGGTCTTGTACGCTGAGAAATATGCAGCGTACAGCCTCAAAGTTGGTTCAAAAAAGTCTCGTTTTGAGATCGATATAAACAGTTAATGGACGTCGGAGCTGTTGGAGTGGTGGATCTTCATCGAAAACAGTAAACATGACTTCATTCAAAGCTATTGCAGAGTCCGTATTACTGTTTAATAATCATTCTCTCATTTGACCCCTAATCTTAACCTACCAACAGCAAAGTGGAAAAGAAAGGTAGGCTTCTATATAATGCTACACTGAACTGACTCAGATCTGTGCCTCTTGAAATGCCAATTTTGTTATTGCTTGTCAATCAGGGATGCTTCTCTTTGTATTATGTGATAGAATTTAAGTAAATGCAGATAGGCCTGGATAATATCCTATTATTCGAGCCCATTTATTTGCTTTATTGTGCAGTCTCTCGTCTCATTACCTTCGATTCTTTCAATCATTGACTTGTATTGAAAATATCACGATTAAGCCATGAAGAAGTCTAGACTGCATCCACTGCATAACACAAACTATTTATAACTCGTGTAATGCCCTATGTGAATAACTTTCGAAAGCCCTTTTGTATTAAGGTATCAAGAGAAGGTGTTTACAGTTACTTCCTCTTTACATCAGTGCAAATTTTAGCGGATTTAACAACAACAAAATTTTACTGACTTTCAATGATACGTTTTGATTTGAATTACTTTTGATGAAATGGTTAGTGGTATTTTGATGCAATGAATAAGTTCGAAGAGTATATTTGCGTTGGGTTCTTTAGCAAAGTATCGTTTTCATCATAGTAATGCCCTGACAGTGCAGTACTTGCCAAGCAAACCAGAAAGAAAATTAGATAAATTGTCAATAGCTAGTCCTTTCAATCTTCCTATTATCCCTCCTATTTCCATCAAGCCCCATCAAGCCACACCCTGTCCCACCCTTTTGATTAATAGAGAATACCCAGTTGAAAAAGTCACGCTACGCCACTGCTTGGGGATACTTAATTTTTTGCTTGTATAAATCTCCCGTCTATGTATGATTCATATACTCTTTTTTTCAAGCAAATTTTCAGTCTTTATCCCTTTCGAAACAAAATTCAATTTTTACAAAGCAAATTTTCAGTCTCTATCTCTTTCAAAGCAAATTTTCAGTCTTTATCCCTTTCAAAACAATTTTCAGTCTTTACGAAGCAAACTTTCAGTCTCTACCTCTTTAAAAAGCAAATTTTCAGTTTTTATTCCTTTCAAAACAAATTTTCAGTATTTACAAACAAAGCAAATTTTCAGTCTCTATCCCTTTGAAAAGCTAATTTTCAGTCTTTATCCCTTCAAAACAAATTTTCAGTCTTTGCAAAGCCAAGTTTCAGTCTCTACCTCTTTCAAAGCGAATTTTCAGTCTTAACCTATTTCAAAGCAAGTTCTTAGTCTATCTCTTCTAAATTTAGCCAGACACAAAATAAACAGCTAAACTGTTTTCTCCAGAACAATTGAATTTCCGATATTTCATACACTGCGCAGTAGTACGCTGGTCGACCTACCTAACCGGCTGAGAAACACCTAACGACATACTGAGGAGACGTTTCCCGCCAAAAGACAGTCTCTTTCGCAGTATATGTTGATAGAAATTGAGAATCACGGGGGTTTGCGCTTTCTGCAGCAACGCCTAGATTTTGATTGTTTTACTTAGCATCTAAAGGCAAAATATCTGGCAATGAAAATGGTAGATAATTTTTACACTTTTTCTAGTCAGGGAGGGCCAGTACCCCAGTGCCTCCCTCTGGCTCCGGCGGCCCTGAACTATATCTTTTGATTAAGAGGACCTTCTACCAAAGCACATTTACATATTTCTTAGCCAATAACGCCCTTTTACACTCACAATATGAAACCCTCTTCCTAGTAGCATTGAGAAAACAAAAGAGATTTAGTGCCGAATGCCGAGATAAAGCAAAGTCGTTTCCCGGAAAATGGGCGTGGCATCAGAAATTTTTGCGCTTGCTTTCCATAAACAACGCTACGGCACTGCACCTAGGCTCATGGAGAACGGAGGAGCAGCGCTTCGAATAAGACTATGAATCCGTGCGGCAAGACTGACTCTTTGTACGGCGGCCGTTTCGCAGATTTGTGCTTATGCACAAATTCAATTATTGAGTTTTCAATGCCTCACACTGCTATTTATTGGTTTGCCATTTACGTAAAATAAATGTTATCAACTTGTCTATATTTACCAAGTCAAAAGATCGTGATGTACTTTTGTTTATTTTTATTGTCAGGGTAACATAATGAAATAATCGACAAAAGTAGATAGTTATTTCCTAAAAGCTTAAAATCGAACATCGCGTGCATGACTTTGCAGAAATCTGTCTTACCTTGAATGTAATCTCTTCAGGTTCACCTATCAACTTTTTTTAACAAAGGTGTAACCTCGAGATGGCAATGAAGTCAATAAATTTTCACTTAGATGTATTAGATAAATGAATATCCATGTATTATGTAATAAGCCTTCTGGTCTACCAATGTAACATGACAAACGACACAGATAAGAAACATGACAAGACTGCTTCACTATCATACCTGATTTTAAGACATACCGTACATCATTCCATAGGGGCTTATTCGAGGTTGGGGGCTTTTTTCATATAAATGTTTTTATGTTAAGGGTGTATTCGAGGGGAGAAAGTTTATTCAAAGTGTGGGCTTATTCGAGGATTTACGGTATTATAAGAAAATCGAGCTGTCTCTTCTAAATGTTAACAAAGTTCTCATTTGACTCTCGCTACAACTTTTTAAATCTTCTAACTTCTTTTATAATGAACTTGTTGCATGTCTTATCGCTGCAAAATTTGGTAACTGCACATTGCCTCTCAAGTACTGCATCAATTTGCTACAACTGTCAAAAGTTTGTATTGAAAAATTTTTTTTTTCAAGTTGATGATAGATTTAACAACAGCATAGCTTTAATTCATTTTGTTTACTTAGGAAGAAAGACTTGTTGATTACGGAAAAGTCCGATCTTACTTTTATAAACTCCTGATTCTACCTAACATTTGTCAAGGAGAGCCTGCCGAGTCTTAAAGAGACAATTTAATCTACATTTTGGTAGTATTTTCTAAGCCCTAAAATGTTATACAATAACTAATATTTGTTCAAGGTTTCTACATTCAAATCCGAGGCAAGTAAACATTTGTTGCAGCTTTCAAGATTTCATTGAGTCGCTGCTAATAATAGCAAGCTTCTTATCTATCTAAGATTTATGCCTTAACGCTTCAGATGAAAAATGATTCATTTCAATCTTGCTACAAATACATTACAAAATCAGAGGAAGCACTTGATGAATTGGCAAAGGTGGGCATTCGCTTTTCTTAACGACTGTTGTAGAGATCAAGCTTCAAACATTCTCGCCTCGCCGTTATACAATATGCCCAGTAGTGTAGAGCCAAAAAAGAGGGTTGGCGGCTGTACTTTCCTCCACAGAGGCTATTTGGGAGGGAGAAATGGTGAAGCTGCGGGAGGGAAAAATTGTGAAGCTGCGGAGAATTGGAGGGGGTGGAGAAGAAGAAGAAAAGAAAATTCTGCCGCTATTTTCTTCCTCCCTCTCCCTCGCAGTTCCTCCACTTTTCCCTTTCCTTCCCAGTTCCAATTATCCTATTCTTTTTCCCTCCCAAATCTCCCTCCAAAATAGTCTCTGCGGAGGAGAGTAGGGTGGCTGTGTGGCTTTCCCTATATTGTATACAAAATTAACGTCTCAGTTGTTTTCGTTTGCATGGCTCCTCAATATCAATTTCTTCACCTTTTCATTTTTTCTAGGGGTAAATCATTTTTCAATGTCTAATTGCCACTTGAGTAGAAAAATCTTAAAACAAAGAACTTAAAGTAGCAAAATTTCGAGTTTATGGCATTTATTGAATTTTCAGTTATCAAAAGGTCACACATGAATACAAATGTCAAAAAGCAGTATCGGTTCCATTATTTGATCCTGGCAGAAATTAGCCATGATATTTTAGAATTACCCAGAAAAAAGAGGAGGGGCGCAGACCTATAATTAACAACAAACTGGTTTAGGTGGCCTAAAATATCAAATTTAACAGTTAGTTTTACGTTAAAAGAACTCACGTTTGTCAGCAGTGATCTACCTTTGAGACGCTTTAGTACGGCTGCTAACCGCAAATTCCTTAATCAACTTTTGAGCGACTAGAGGTTTCATATAGAATGAAAGGTCAAAAAAGCTAGTTACGAATAGGTAATTAATTAGCTTTCAAATTCATAAGACAGATACTTTGAAATGTTTCAAGGATAAGCCTGCTTGGTAAATACAGGAGAATTGTCTGCAGAACTAAATCGGAGATTTTCCGCTAATTGCAAAACCCAGTGTGTTGCGAGCAAGAGCGATTGGAATCATAGCTCACTACGCCTTTCTAACATCAGCGTCGCAAAAGTTGATGGTCAATCGTGGATGTGGAGAATCTAGAGCAAACACGAACCCCATTGGCTAAGAACAATGCAATGGTTAACCAAAACAGCTGATAACAAAAATAAACTGCGATAGTTTGTTGATTATCACTACGGGGCAGAGAAATATCCCGACACCATGTTGTGGCTTACATTTGTTATCATTGCAAAGCTATTAAAAATAAGTCTGCAGAAGGCCTTGCACACATTTGAAAGAGAAAGTATTTCAGCAATTCTGGCAAGAAAAGTCGCACAGTTGTTATTAGAATTTAGCTGTTCGGTTATTCGAAGTTAAGGAAGTGGATTGCAGGCAGATTGTGGCTTAAGAACATTGACGGATTACCCAAGCTGCATCACAATACTGAGCGGAGCATATAATTATCGAAAGCAAATATGCAGATGACATTAATGCCAAGGCTTTTATCTTGTGTAGATATTTGAAATTCATCTTTTTATGCGAAAATCGTTGTTCTGGTGGAGAAAAGCCCACAGCATCCTCGGCGATCGACGTAGCTTCAAATTCATTACATTGAGGTCTCCTTCAGTGCAAGGATCGATACGGATTCAGAGAACAAATGCAACGGTTGGACAGTCATTTTGATTTAGAATGTCAGAACAGAATGGCATGTCAATGCACAGTATTTTCCAGCGAAAAGACTCTACAGCTAATCAAGCAGATGTCAGCTTGTCAAATCATGAGGACACAGGCCCCTTGCGATCTCCAATATGGAAGCCGAAGTCACCCGAGTTACGAAGACGAAAGTATAGTCTTGCTTCTGTTATGCGCAAACTCGAAAAGAAGTCAGACGAAAACAAGGAAGAGCTAAAGGAAAGAAAACTGCAGAAACGCGAATCAGCCAACAATAACAAACATTTGAAACGGGGGATTTTTAATCTGCGCTCTAGACAAAACAACAATAATAACAACAAGAATATAACTGAAGAAGTTTGCAACGAAAACGTTGTTTCCTTTATACCACCCATACCAAGTGAACTGGGATATAATGATTTGGTGATCGAGGAGGTTGAAAAGCCGCGATCAGGCTCATAATACACGCGTCTGAGAACATTCTGCTGAGTGATGTGCAGCGGCCACGAAGTCCTCGGTTTCAAAGGAATTCCGGACGCCAGAAAAATCAGGTAAAATCTAATTCTGAGCCTCCAAGCCCAAACCCAACTCAAGCGAACCGCTATAATCTATCGCCTGGCCGCCACCCCCGAAGATTTCGTTTCGACTCTGGTTATGAAGATAATGGGGATAAATCATCCAGAGATACCTTATCGCCACCGTCACCGCGTTCGCCGAGCATCAATTTAACCAACGCGGACATTCGCGCGTTAGCGTATACGGAGTTAGGGAGGGTGCTTCAAGGCAAACTATTTCATTCAAAACATGTTGCTAGGTGGTCAAAACGAATTACTGAAGGTCTAGTGCTCAAAATTAGAAGACTGACTGGTAACCAGAAGAAGGTCATCGCAACTGTGTTTATTGGAGAGAAATTCCCCGGAACTGTCGAAGTTTTCGTATCATCGCCACGCATAACGGAACAAGATAATTTCCAAACTGTATCTATACAAATTAATGATATTTTTGCATGGGTATCAGTTATCTGTACGAATGCATAAACGTATTGCAAAGGCAATATTCATTGACGTCATCAGTATAGTGCTTTATGGATGATACCAACTAGGCAGTTATATTCCGGCACACGCATGCAATGTTTAGCACCCACAATGCCACGAGAATTAAAAACAAGCATCAGAAGAACTTTAGGCTTGGCAGAGAAGCGGATAACTAATGGAACAACAAATAGTTTCCAAGCAAACAAATATGCCGCGCTGCTATATGATCGGCTCAATTTCAGCACATAGAGAAACTTAAATGAGAATTTGAGTAATCAATTAACGTAATCCATGTTACTAAGGAAAATCATACTTGGAAATATGGTGTCTTATACTAAACAAGATCAAGAAAATTTTGATTTTCTAAGAAATTTTCTATCAGAGAATAATATTGGATGGAGGGAAAAAGAATATCTTACAATCAATAGTTAAACCACGTGTGTTTGGACGAGCCTCTTCTTACTTTAGGCTTACTATGTCAGGGACTGAAGTACTTCACCAGAACAAAAATGAATTGGGCTTTTAGATGCAATTTATATATCGTATAAATTGCCGAAAGCATGAAATCTTCGCAATAGATACTTGAAAAACGTTTCCTTTTGAAGTTTTAAATCTTGATATTACTAGAAAGTATATTAGGAATTCAAGATATTACATTGGAAGCTCTTTTTAGCATAGGAGGCCAAATAACATTTTACAATCGAGCCGATCATTCTGCAGAAGAACTTTAAACAATGTACCACAAGACTCCTTTTTGAGTCTTTTTCCTTTCAAATTTATATAACCTTCATCACTGAGGCAAAAAATCTGAGACGGCAATTAATGACAAAAAATTTAAAAAAAATACTCAATAGTGTGAGCGAAACGTTCCTGGACAGCTTTACCTCGATCCAAGAAAAAATTAAAGGGCGTTCGAGTCAACATGCATCTGAATTGTGTTATTCTTTATATAAATTTTAATGTGTTAATCATTTCCTTTGCAGCAATAGAGAGATAAAAGCTTCTAATGTTTTAAAAACATTGACAATAGCATAAATCATTTTAATCAATTAAGCTGCTAGTTTCAAGCAGATTGTGCAGCAGCTTACTTGGACTGCTTAGCTGCCTTGAGCAAAGCTTTTGCAAGCGGATCTGAGGAGCTGATTTGCCAAGACATGCATCTGACACTGCCACCCATATGCGAAAGTCTTGATGTATCCACTGTGACGACACGCCTGTGTGTGTTCTTTTGCACAATGTCAAGGGCTATCTGGTCGTTATCCGCCTTGTTGAATTGAGGAACGTACACAGTGCTATCTGTGAGCAGGCTATTAACATAAGACCCTACAGAGGATGAAAACCCTCGCCAATTAGGACTCTTTGTTGGTTTTGATTTTCCATCATCCATGCAAGGTACCTTGACTATTGTAAGATCTGGGAAAATCTCCTCCACTGCTTCTTTCACCAATTTATAATACTTTGCATCGCAGTAGTCACCAATGGCCAAAACATTCGTGTCAATGAACGAAACTACTCCATCTGCGTGGCCTGTTGTGTCACGTGGGTCTGGGATGATAGCTACTGTCATGTCCAAAGCAGCCTCAACCTCCTTCCTTAAAACCTTGAAGACAGAAACTCAGTCAGCAAATAACGAACTTGTCTTTTAAGGGTCCAATGTAAAATTAAGGTGAAACCACTTAAAGGTATTTAAAGATATCTATCATGATTTTGTAAAAAAATAAGATGAAAAAATGAATATAAGCAAAACAATTTTCATTTAGAAAATTTCCATAAAAGGGAAAAACAGTATTAAAAAAAGAAACTGGAAATTGCATCGGTTATCAAAATAGGGACACGATACGGCAAAGTATTTTAAACCCAGGGGCGTCGTGGCTCCTAGAAAAGGGCCGAGAGAAAATTAACATAAGGGGGCCCGCTCTTTTGTTTGGACATCTCCAACCACAAGTCGCCAAAAATGGTACATATGTACCTGGAAACCATGCAGCTATGAAAAATTAAAAAGATGGCAATTTTTTTAATTTCTAAAGGTTCATTTTCTATATTTGTTTGAGGTGTGTCCCCTTTTCTCTAACCATAGTCTCCTTAAGACTGTTAAAAATGTGGAACAAATGCAATGCTGTAGTGCACACTTGATACAAACATAAACGCGAAAGAGAACCTACGTGCACTTCGAGCGAAGCGAGCAGACAATTTATGCGGCCACGCCCTTTAAATTAGCTTGAAATACATGTCAGAAGGTTTTTGCAGTCGTTTACCACGTTTTACAACGTTTTAGGCATACTTTGTTGCGTTTGGTTAAAATTAATTCCTTAAATTGAAAATCCTTGCTTTAAGAGGCCCCATAGAACTCGAGGCCCTGGGGCGGTTTGCCCCTCCTTGTCCCCTCTCGGTGGCCCTGTTCATATTCCACGTATCACTTTCATAGGGGCCCACCGGGAAATTTCCCGGTGTCCCGCCTAGCCACAACGTCCCTGCTTAAACCATATTCAAAGTTAACCTGATCTTGATTCACAATATACCCATCAAATAAAAATTCATTACAAATGGAATTATTTATGAGGTGTGAGATTTTAAGATGTTTCAGTCTTTTCCCTATTTTAACCGAAACAATCTATATCCAACTATTTATAAAAAAGTATTTGAGTATATAACATTATTTTAATTGATGTGGGTAAACTTGTTTGAGTTATGGAGGAAAATATTTTTTCAGCGAAGCAATTATATTTTATTAGTAGTAATGAATGTGTCCCCAATTAGTATAGTGTGCTAAATACAAAGTCACTGCAATAAATTAATAATAATAATAATAATAACAATAAATAATAATCAAAAAAGTAAAGTACGATATACTCTATACTTACATCCCTGATATGCTGATATATATAAATATTCTAACGTGAAATACCTTGCTAGAAATTAAGCATATAGTCCCAAACGGGGGAAATGGAAATGGAAAATGGAAACAAGGCATAACTGCTGGAGCACCTGATCAAATACCTTGAGAAATTAAAACATGTTCTAAGTAAAATATTCTACACATGTTTAAAGATGGTGCATAAAAACTGCCGCTAAATCTTAAAAACATACCGTTTCGTCCTGTTTTGGATTATCATAGTAGAATCTATCTGTAATTATGGCTTTATCCACACCATTGTCAACGACATTTCCACCGTCTAAAATGAGCCTGCTCTCCTTAGGAAATCCCCCGTACCGTGACAGCAATTTTCTGAACGAGTTGTCAACATAGCGTGCATCAGACCGACTAAGGTAATCAGACCCATAAATAAACTTGACTGGCTTGTATGGCGAAACAAGTCCGAAATCCCTCATCCAGAGATCGATTGACTCATCAACTGGCAGCACATATGCATCACCAAAATCAAAGCCACCATATGATCCATCGCTAGACATGAACTTTGACGGAAACAGTACCAAAACGTCGTCTTTATCAGAAGCAGCTGCTGCCAAATCTTTTACGAATTGCGCAATGTCGTCACGGCTCTTCTTGTAATATTTGTCTTCTGGAAGTGACACTACAATGAGCTGCTTCTCGGCTGCCATTTCAAGGACTACAAAACATGATATTAGGGCGAAGCAGATCAGAATTTGCAAAGGCTGAAACATGGTAGCTGCAACTGGCGTTGTATCAACAGGAAACAGGAATTGCGGCTATCATTCAAGATACACTCGTGGGAAGTCCTGCTGAGATGGTCATCACACTTATATTGGGTTGGGTTACAATGTGTTACCTAGTCAACAAATGTTGCTCGTAACTATTGCCTATAGCTCGAAAAAGATTTATTCAGGGTCCAATATGCCAAGGGAAAATTTCTACCCTAAAATATGCTTTTGTCGTATACCAACGTGCCTGTTTGAAAAGCTGCAGCTTCGGCATAAAGGTAAATTAAAAACGAGTTAGTAATAACAACTTGTCTTGAAACGTGCTCACCGGCCAATGCAGCCAATCTATATCAAAACCTTTCTAAAAACGATGGAGTTAGGGGGTAGTTCTTGAATTTATTTGATATCTCTCAATGACCCCCGATGCTTATCAAAATTGTCAAAAAATAACGTCCCTATCGTCGAGCAAAGACATGCACAACACGTTTTACATCTCATATAAAAATAACACCTAAGTGAAAACCATTCAAAAACAGACCGAAAGAGAGGATAGGAAAAATATGACCTACTTTCTTGGATGTCCTTTTTTCTAGGGATAGGAAAAACTTTGTATGTAATACTTTAACTGAATTACGATCATTTTTAAATATCAGAATCACAAGGCAGCATACGTCAGGTATAAGGGTGTAGTTTATGAAAACACGGTATTGTTTCCAGGGCCTAAACTGGTGGGGCCAACAATGTAAAGGGCAGTTACAAAATAGGGGTAATTTGAATACTCTGTTACAGGGGCGTCGCGACCGGGGGTGTGGGGGGGGGTGTCACATCCCCCAATAGTATCTCAATAGGAATTTTCAGGTAAAATCCGCTCGGTTGAAGAAACACTTGAGGTATTTTGGAGATCTTCATGTCATAAAAAACAATTAAGGGTCAAGCAAAGGTAGTTGCTCCGTTGGTTAAATATGATATTCCTTGATATGAATGAAGGTAAACAAACTAATGATTTGAATATTTGAAGATTTCTTCTTGGCACTAAATCGAAAAATCCAGGCCCTATTTAGGTAAAATTGTGTCGTTTGTCCATTTCCCCTAAAGTTTCTCGGTAGAAGCGTCAACTGCAATTCACTAAGAGCTCCAGATTTTTTTAACATTCAAAAGGCATGCTAAGATGGAAAGAGGGATCTAAATTGACAACCAGTGCTGCTTGTTACCTAGCTTCAGAAGTAACTAACAACATGGTATTTATCAAGACCACGGCGAAATTGTACCAATTGTTTTCATCTGCTGTTCAATTTGTTTGCAAAAAAAATTATTTTCAATAGGAGTAAGAGGGTTGCTTTAGTGAAATTTGCTTAAAATAGTGCATTTTCCAGGGAACTAGAAGCATCAAAATTCGAAAATTTGCTCCTCCTTCGGCGGCAACCATGGTGCTGCCTCGGGCAGTAACTACATCCTTTGCCCGTTCCGATATAAAGACTTGACAAAACTACTAGGAATATTCCGTTATTATATACAGAGTTAGATTGACAAAATACATTGCAAAGGTTTGTGACAGCAACTAAAGGATTTCAGGCAAAATTTTTTTAATCAGGTAAATTTGTAGTCCACACCCCCCCCCACAACAAGGCTTGCCTCGCGACGGCCCTGCTCTGTTATCGGATAAAACAAAACTTTGCAGCATGAAACACCAAGCAAACCCGAAGAGCGAAAACTTTAGCACAACATGAAAAACCCTAAAGGGATATAGGGTCGTTAACAATTAATGATAACGCACTGTTTTATTTTAGACATGCAACGACTTCCCTTTTTTATTACTTTAAATGCCCGCGTTAGAAGTAGATGAGTAATGTAGCAGGGCATAAAGAGATTTTTGGTACAATGTCGTATGCATCCCGAAAAGACTGTGTACACTCTTTTTTATAAGAACCAGTAAATTTAAGTTCCGTGCTGACTGTTCTTAACTTTTTCGAAAATCTGAGGCTGGATTGTTCTTAATTTGTTCTTAAACTAAGAGGGTGTAAGCAGTGCTATTGCTAGCTTTTTCGCTCTAGGGTGGTGTTCAGCCCTCATTTGCCAACAAAGTGAGTGAAACAGCCTTAATTTGCTGACAAATTTGAATAGTCACCGAAAAAGCACCCACAAATTGCAAAAAATCCTCGATTTTGAGAAAAAAAGTTGTTCAAAATTGCATTTTGCAGAATCTCAGCCTCAGCTTGTTCTTAATTTGTTCTTAATTTTTGACCAGTTTTGAGGCTCGTGTTCTTATAAAATTGTTCTTATAAAAAAGAGTGTACCTGCGGACAAGTATCAGGTACAAAAATTTCGAACCATAGACTTCCGAAGTGTGACGTCATCAAAGTTCCAAATTTAGAATTTAATTATTTTGACCATATAATCTGAAATAATATCATAAAATACCTATCAGTATGCAAAATCGCTTAGACATGTTCAAAATTGGGTTTGATATGGCCAAAGAATGACATGACCAAACATGGATTACTGTTATTCTGACCTACTCCATCAAGTTGTGCACCAAGACCGAACAACAGTGATTTGGTGGGAAAAGGACCTGTGTTGCCATATCTAAAGCAATTTGCAATACAAGCAACTGATTTTGCACATTCAGATGTATTTCAAAGTAATTTTTTGGGTTATATAGTCAAAATAGAAATTTTTTAAAAATAGTCAATAAAACTACCTTTAAGCATGGCAAATTTTGAAAATACCGTATTTGACATCAAAATTTTGCAAGCTTATATGTTTTCCCAGTGGATAAAATTTGGAGATTTAAACCGGAAAAATATTTGATGAGCTTTAGTTTCATCAAAACTAAAGCAAAAACATTTCATAACCAAAAATCCTTTTGCGGTCTTAGGGTCTTGTTTTTTCCAGGATGGCTATGTTTCTGGAAGCTATGTGGCGAGAAGCTGTCAATTTTTTACAGTTTGCAAGTTGCTAAAAGGTACGCGGAGTGGAAAAATACGCGGAGTGGAAAAATACGCGGAGTGGAAAAATACGCGGAGTGGAAAAATACGCGGAGTGGTAAAATACGCGGAGTTTTTCTCCAGATAATTGTTTTTATCTCCGTTATTTCGTTTGATTGTATTGATCGTTATATCGAAATCGTACTTGCAGCTGTAATTTCTCGTAAGATAGCTCCATCTTTAAGTCGGATCGCCTGCTCGGCCTCCGATAAAAATTTGGAAAGAGGAGGGCAAGGGAAAATTTAACATCCATAACAAAAAATCTTGAAAAAAGCTCTATCGTATGCAAAAGAGTGGGGGGACATGGCCCCACCGGCCCCCCTTCGTCGGAGGCCCTGCTGAGTAGATGTGATTAAGTCAAAAATTTGCTACCAGGAAACAAATAATTTGCTTCACGATAAAGGAAGCGATGTTCAATGGAAGATGTCTGATACGAGAGACACTAAATGAAGATACAGCTATAGGGCCACATTTTGTGTACTGGGACATACTGAAGTACAAAATCGATTTTTGACACAATGTTTCGGTCATAGGGTTACGTGGGTAGGGTTTGGGTGAATTTTAACACAAAACCTCCCATAAAGGTGACGATAAATGAAATAAACGATATTATTTTTATAAATAGGCAATTTTGTATAAACATTGTCTCCTGTGTATCAGTTCGTTATCTAATATCAAGGCTAACAATCTCTTTATTATATAGACTTGATAGCACGCAAACAATATTATGCATTATGTTTCATATGTTATAGTTCACGCCAAGCATGAATAAATACATAAAATACATTAAATAAATGCCCCTAAAATATCTGAAAATTCAACAATCTTTTATGACGTTAAAATGGACCAGCAAAATATTTACCATGAATTTAAACAGGCTTCAATTTGCCTTAGGAGTTATTTCTTGTGGTCAGGGCTCATTAAAATTATTTTGTGCCTGCGAGCGGAAAGCTGAGTAAAAAATGCGCCTGCAAGTAAAATAGGGTGCAAAATATGGTCAGATATTGATAAATTGCGAATCTTCCTTTCTACTGAGTTCCACTCAGTACTGTTACACCAACTTAAATTAATGCCACCAAGTTTTTTCTTACCCAAATTTTCAAACGCTTTAAAATTCTTGTTTTTCACCAATGGAATTTCAAAAAAACAAACAACATTTTTCTTGATATTATTCTAGTTTTATTTTACATCCAATACATATCAATTTCCAGTTTATGGTTTTCCTTCGCCATCAACAAATAAGATATCTAGCACATCTTTACTTTTTTCCCTTTCGCCCTCTACATCCAAGAAATTTTAGATCCATATGGGCTGAAATAATGCTTCTGCTTGCTCTTTATAATTTCCACCAATTATTTCTTTCTAACGTTCCAGCGGCTCCAATTGGACACCTCAATTTTCAACTCACGCTCGATCAGAATTTCTAATCCCCCCTCATTGTGATTGCCGATCAAAAATATTGCGAACCGTAAACGCTTTCAGTAAATTTTCATCCATGAGTTTTAAGAAAAGAAATAAAAAAGACGTGTAAATAACACACGCAGGGCCTAAAATAAGCGTGGATCTGACTCACTTTGTGGAGTGGTTAATTAAAACTGTGGAGCTGTAATTGTAGAAAGTGTGAATTTTTAGATTGTGCATTTTCTTAAAAGTGCTGCATAAAATACTAATCAAAACGCCTAAGAAAGAATTAGGAACTTTTTCCAATGCAAAGTGAATACCCAATCCCAGCCTTGTGTAAATTGCTACAAGAAATGAAAAATGGACAATAAAAAGAATTAAGAAACTTCAAAACTGTAAGACTCAGTACATGTGGAGAAAAACCAATTGTGCTTTACAATAATGTCGTCAGTGGCGTCGCCAGGTCGAAAAAACTGGGGTGGACAAAAACAAGTTTTCTTGGCTACGCCGTTCAGACACTTGGAAAAGCCTTCGTGTACAGCTTCAACTTCACGACATCATCTCAAATTTTTTTGCTTTATGACTTACTTAAAAAAAGGCACTAGGCCTGAAGGCCAAGACCGAGATTATGATTTCCTGTCCGTAATGAATTTTGGGGTGTATGTGATATCTTTCAGTAGATTTAAGAAAAATTTGCAAAGCAATTGAACTAAGGTGTTTTCAATTGGAGAAGCATAGGAAAGATTCCTCTCAAGGCTACAGCAGCTGAACGATGATAGGCTTCTCGGTGGTAGCTGGGAGGAAAATTCAATTAGGCATATTGAATTACAGGGTATATTGTCCTTCCCAACTTTTTTGCAATGATAGGTTAGAAAATGTTTGGAAAGTTTACGCTAACGAACGCATTAGTAGCAGTTCTGCTGGGAACACGTTTTTGTTCTTTTTGATGGTGCTTTATCTTGTGTTGTCAAAGGTAGATTTGTATTTTATCTAACTCGATTTTATTTGTTTATGTTAATCGAAATCTTCTCCAAATCGTTATGTTTATGAATAAGGAAAGAAAGAAGCAAATATTTTCTGAAAGGGGTGTTTTCCGGTGTTTCAAATGGCGTGGCCGTAAAAAATTTAGGGACAAGCCCCCTAGCTCCGTTCCAGCAACTCCCCTGTGGGCTGGTGCGTGGTGTCTGCGGTACAAACAAGATTGGGGCAAATATGATCCTTTCATACTACGCGAAAAGATAATAAGAAGAGACAAGCACAATTTTTACATCAGAGAGAAGATATTATTTGCCATCCCTAACGTTTGCCACCTCGTTTTTAGTATCAAAAAATTTTTAAGAAAAAATTTGAATGACAAAGAATTTGATGGGCTGAATGCAAATAAAAACTTTCCATAAGCAAAAAACGACTTTTGAAAGCCTCACCCAGCTTTTGCCCCGGATAAAAATTTAGCAAGATTTCATTCAATCATGCATTGAAATTTGAGAAATAAATGACTAAGATCACAGAGATCTCAAACTTGTTCTCAGAGGAATTCTACCAGGCGAGACAATGGCACGGATTCTGGCAGCAAATCCTAATTCTGCCGATGTAGAGAGGCTGATTTCCATCTACACTTTTCAAATATACGAATATTGCAATGAATATGCTTGATCTCGCAAGTTTCAAGTTCCATGAACAGCTGCAAAGATTTGGCTTCAAGAAACCAAAAACACTAAAGTCTGGGAAGCAAGACTGACTTGAGAGGGTTTTTGAAGGTTAAAGGAAAGAAAAAATAACTTTGACAGAGATCCGAACAAACAATGTTAAAGGGTTTCCTTTAGATAACTTTTTGCTCACAAGTTAAGACATAACTATATGTTGCTAATTTTCTTATTAACCTAATCAATATATTGTAAAGAATCAGCTTCTTATATATCGTTCATTTAAGATTTTGCCCAATATTTGCCACGTCCATTGTGCCAATCCCAGCAAGGTACCACGCCCTATTTTTATAAGAAAATGTGGATCTGTAAAAATTTCTTATTTTAGACCCTGAGCACACGACTCTTATCTGCATGTCTTTTTTATTTCACTTTTTATAAGCAAATCTCCCGAATAAGACATCTAGATAAAAAATTTAGGTGACATTTTACCTACCGACCAGCGATTTTACGAAGGATTTTGTGAACCAACTGACCCACAACCACCTAATGATGTATTTGGGGTGTCACAAGCTCACGCCCTCGCAAGCTACGCCCTTAACTGGATGTAAAACTTGTAATTGCTGTGAGCGATATAAACTGATCAGTACACAAGATAGAAAATGAAGTGATCAATGGTAAAATACGCGGAGTGGAGTTTTGCAAAATAATAATTGCAAAAATTATTTTTAAATGGGGGCTTATTCGAGAAGGGGGGGTTATTCGAGCGTGGGGCTTATTCGAGGATTTACGGTATTGGTATTATCGATTTTATCAAATAAAGTCATCTTCAGTAAAGGAGGCTTTTCAATACTTTAAACACTTCACTTTAAACATTGGTTCTATCTACAAAATGTCTTTTCTAGGTGGCTAGCTTTAGCTTTTTATTTTCATCTCGTCAACAAGAGTTGTAAAATCTCTACATTACAAGGGCTTTTTCTCATTTTTCAAGGTAAAAATGTTAGCTGTAAAAGATTCTATTCCAATCAGGTTCCTCTCAAAATTTGTGTTGATGCATATCGTATGAATTTTTATCAGGGTGAATTCTTTAGAGGTGTACCTTGTAATTTTGCCCTACATGCCAACTCTGCATTTTAATTTCTTTCCCTTACTCCCACAAACGCATTAGTTGCTAGACACAATACTCGACACTTAAAGGAGCGCGAGTGGTGTGTCACTTTTTTCAAGAGGTTTCTAGGATTTTTTGCAGAATTTTTCAAAGATTTTTCTCGAAAACAAAATGGTTTTTGCCAAAGGTGTACGAGATTTTCGTGAAGTGATATGCCCCTCAAAGGCATATGTTATGTTCGGAAATAATTGTGAGTGGTCTCTTTTTTAGCAAGAAGAAATAGAAAGAAAGTGACTGATAGACAATGTGATATGCAAACTCGCGCAATTAGAGCAATGATTTTAGGTAAAAAAGACTTACAACTTTATCCTTTGAAATCATATTTGACCTTTCAATTGATACCAAGAGAGATATTAAGAAAAAGCATGATTGCAAATTAAAAAAGGTGAATGTAATTCGATTCAGAGAAGTGCCTGCAGAAATTCGGAGCATGAACTTTTGTGCCTGCGAGCGTCGCTGGTGCGCTCGCGTAAATTAATGAGGTCTGCTTGTGGTATAATTAGATTGCAGAACTGGGCGATTGCCCCTACAGCCGCAGCTTTCTATTGTTGGCTGCGGTTATCGCCTTCTCTAGTTTCCTGAACTGTAGGAACAAAAAATGAAGAAGGCTTATTTTGTGAGTTTTTAGGTAGCAACTTTATAAAGCAAACTTTGAAAACTAGCATGTTCATTTTAAATTAATCTACAACCATAATCCATCCTTACTTCTTGAAGGCCACATCACTTGAAAATTTTTGAATTTGAGATATATTTTGGTACAAATTTAAGAATTCCTAGTGGGCCATATAAAACATCACTGTGAGGTAAATTTTGCATTAACAGCAAAAGTTTTCAGGGTTCAGGGCTCATGTTACTGGGGGTTGGGGCCATGCCCCCACCTTTTTGCAATGCAAATAGTTTCAAAGCTGCAATAAAAAGTGAAAGAAGCCCTAGCCACCCACTTTTTTCAGCCCAGCCCCCCCCCCACTTTCAAATTTATGACATGGGCCCTGGGGTTGGCAGGTTCTGGGCATTGAGTCCCTAGCTGCAGCCCTGAGCTGTAGCATCAATTTGTGGAGAAGTTCAATTGAATAACCAGGTAGCTCTAATTCTTACCAGGCAGTTTGGCGGAAATTAAGTTTTTCGCCTTTTCAGGGTAAGCCAAGTGAATTTTTCTACTTCAGATGGGGAAACCCCCCTAAAACCATACAATTTCTGGCACTAGGCCTTCAGCTATGACATCATTCTTCGCCAAAAGAGTAGCTTGTTTTGCTGATTCTCATAGTAATGTCATTCCAGTACCTTTTTTGTGCTTCATGAATAACTTGGCACAACTGAACCCTTTTACCAGAACAAAATGTGTAATAACACCATAGTCAATAGAAAATTTTTTCTATTGACTATGATAACACTAAAGCTTCTTTATGATACTAATTTTTTTAAAAAGGCACCAAGGCCTTGAAATAATGTCTTAATCATTTTCAATGTCACAAATAAAATGTTGCATAATTCTTTATGCTTTTCCCATTTCATTTACGATTGCTGAAACATGAAAGTTGAGTAATCTTGCACATCCTGTCGAAACTTTAGAACCACTAATAAATTTCAAAATCTCTTATGCACATTAACTTTAGAAGGCCAGTACCAGATGGAGCCAGGAGCAATGGATTACTGCCTGCACTTAACTGAAATCATTTGGCTTTCAACAATAAATGGGAAATGATTAACTTTATTGTATGACAACATTTTTTATACATTGTGGAGTAGTTAATTCTAAAACACATATGAACATTAATAAAAAACAAACTAGATTTAAAAGGAAAAGCAAAATAGATTAACAAAAGTATGTTTTTAAGATACCTTGGGTAAGGGCATGACCTCTAACCTTTTATTAAAAGTTATTGACATAAGTAGTCAAGTATTGCTGTTGTTAAGAAAACATGTGATCATTTAGTTTTATGTTTTTGAAGTGGAGTAAAGATGAGTTTTACACATGTCAAGTTTTATGACCTTGTATTGAGCCTGCCCATGGGGTTATGATATGATTGCACTTCTTTTGAGAATTAGATTGTATCTGCAGTAATCTCATTTGGACAAAAACAAGATTGTTTAAATTTATGACATTGGTAAGTTAGCTGTCATGTATTGAGAAAAATATTTTTATTCAAAGTAATGGAAGGAATTTTGATACTCAAAAGCGAATGTATTTTCATTCCTTTGTAATTGAATTTATTAAAGTAAACTTGGTGTCATCGCTAATGAGGAGTCTAAGGGCTGTGACGCCCACCTTGCAAAATCTTTTTGTTGAAAAATAGAGAGTTTTTTTGTCATGTACGGGTGCATATTTTGCAAACACTCAAACTTGTTGGCAAGTGGGACCTGAAAACCCCCTTGAATACAACAGGCCTGAGTAAATTACAACAAAGCCATCATGTATTAGAAATATATTCAAAAAAGTGCTGCAAAAATTAGGTTAAACTGGACTCAAGATTTTAATATTTTATTCAAAAATGAATTATTCTTAAACTTCAACGCCTTTTACTGTATTTCAAAACACATTTCAGATAATTCTTCACTTTAACTTTTTTCTGACAGTTCAAACATTATAGAATCTTGGTTGGTATCTTAAATTTATTTCTTGCCCCCCCCCCATTTTTGAAGTATGTCCCTGATGTCCCTCATACTCACCTTGGTGGCCTCAGGTTTCATCAAAAGTACTAAACACAAACCTTGAAAAAACCAGTTAATTTTTTTTGCAGGTAGCCCCACCCCCTTTATCAAAACATTAGCAAACTGCATTCTTATGTTGAGATGGACCTTCATTTTGTCTCCAAATGCAACCAGGGAGCGCGGAGCATCATACAGATGGGGGTGGGGATAAAAAGTTTGAGGGGCGCTTCCACGGTTTCTGAATGCAACTCCCTTCTTTTGATTCTTTCATTCTTTTTCGAAAATGATTAGGAATTAAATTAATCATCATTGTTCGATAATGCCTGATAAACCCGTATTTTACTTTCAAAGCTACCAGTTGTCAAATCACGACTAGAAGAGAAAGGCATAGGTACATAAATGTAAGTACAAACCTTGTTCAATTCTGTTTCAAACGCATTTAAATGTTGACTAGGCCCTTGTGCAAACAAATAATCTTGTAAAGACGAGAAATACAGGTATTACATGACTGCCGCAGTGTCCTAAGGCACCTGTCACTTGTCATCACTGCTTCGTTGTTGCTTGTTCACAGTAGAGCCGTGCAGGAGCAGACAGCTAAAATTACCAGCATGACTTTCTCAGGGGTTATTCTTTACAAGTACACTAATCTTTTTTATAAGAAACTGGCTATAAGAAACGAGTACTGGACGATCAGAAAAAATTAAGAAACTTAAGTACTCGAAGCAAAAAAATTAAGAAACTATAAAATCGTGATAAAACCGAGAACACAAAATAAAAAAGAGAACAACTAAATTTTTTCAAAATCCAAGAACATGATTGGCCTAGAACTTGAGACACAAGGGATAAAAATATACTTACCACCGAGGGGCAATTGCAATTCACTCTTGCAAATAGCGTACGAGATTTTCTCTAAAACAAAAGGATTCCCGAGGATTTTCAGATAAAACAATAGGATTTTCACAAAAGGTGTACGAGATTTTCTTGGAGTGATTTGCCCCTCGCTTCCCACATCTAAATACAGCATCAGATAGAACGGAAGTAAATCTCTTGACGTGATAAAAAAGGTCACGAACATTTCATAACATCATTCGTGACATCATAATTAAAAAACTCTTGAGAAACAATGAGTATTGAAATTTCCAGAACATTAAGAACTGGTACAAAGAGATACGACTCGGCTTCTGGTGGTTATGTTGAGGAATCTCCGAGTTTAGGGGGAGGGACTGGCTGCGCAACAGAGGTGGCGCCAGAAATCTTCCGACAGAGGAGCTGGAGCTTCCGACAGGGGGGCTAAAATGAATGAAATAAGCAGTTTTCGTACGTTATTTTGTCAAATTTGCTCCGACAATAACCTAGAATTTCCTCCGATGGGGGGGGGCTAGATGCTTCCGATGGAGGGGCTGTAGCCCCCCCTAGCCCTCCCCTGGCGCCACCACTGCTGCGCAATCAGATTGTTTATAAATTGTGCAAATTATTTTTAGTACGCGAGAATGTATGCTAGACATTGAAAACTAAACACACGAATTCAGAATTATTTAAAACATTTCCCACCTTCTAAACTTTCTCGTTGATTATGAAATTTCTATAAAACGGACACATGAAAATTATTTATGGGGTGGAGATTAAGATCTCTGGCCACTGATTTGTCCGCTCTGGTATGGGAACACAAAACATCGTCAGAAGCACATTCAAAAGTTTCGTCTTTGCTTATCAATCGTAAAAAGAGTTTTTAAAATTCAAACCTTGCTTTTTCATATACATGCTGAACTTTAAATGAAAGTATACCAATTAAATAGACCTTTTCATATACCAAGAATGAAGATTAGCTAAACTTTTTCATTTTCATTTGAAAATTTTGGAGACCTTTTGAACGAACAAAAAATGCAAGACAATTATTTTACACTGTACAGAAAATGTTGTGCTTAAACCAATATTAGCAATACATTCAAACTCAAGATCATGCTTGAGCAGTAAAATTGACTTATCTATGAAAACACTACCAATATTTGAAGATCTTTCGGCAAAAAACGCATTCTATTTGAAAAGTAATCAAATATTGTCATGTTGGGTACGTTCTCGTTATTGTTGTTTTATGTTATATTCTGACATGCTATGTTTAACAATGATTTAACAAGTCATATGTTTTAGCAAACCAAACTAAGTACTATAGTCGTTATTCTGCGATATTGCATTGTCTTAGGAATGAAATTCATACGGGGAGGGGAGGTTACTTACCTCCTTCCTTTGCAGTTCTCTCCCCCCTCCCCCCTTTTCGATGGTCATGCATGACACAGGATAATGACTGTTGAAATGACTACAAGTGAAGGTATTACGGCGAGGCCCCTCTCTTAGCATATAGTGTTTGGAAAACGTTTCACGATTGTTACATTTCTGTGAGATTATTTTGGTCGTGTTTAGGTATCTTCAAGTCATTTAAGTTTTCATCAATGTTGTCTGAGCAACGTTCTGAGGTTAATCAAAGGTTTTTCCTCGTTAATAACGTCCATTCTAAAATCTCCATTAATCTCTATCGTTTTGCAGGCGACCTTATTCGAGGAAGCCTAAAGGGGGGGGGGATAATTATAGAGATTTCTTGGAAGTCATCATACAAATAGATCGCTTCTGAAGCTTTTTAAATTTTGTTAGCTCAGTTTGAGTACTCAAACATGCTGAAGATCCATGTTATATTATCATGTAATGTAAAATATCATGTAAATGCTTTGTTCATTTCAGTTTTTTTCACTTTTTGAACAATGTGTGTTTTATAATTTACTTCAGCAATGAACTAAAAAAATGGCATATTAGGTTAAGAGCTTTTCGAGACTAGGGGCTATTTGACAATGATTACGTTTTTGGAGAGGGGTAGTTCGAGGGAGCTAATTTGATGTTACACTCAAAGAGTTTAATGATCATTCGATATCATTATGAAAATTTGTTATGTTTAATTTTCCTCTTCATGTACGGGTAGGTTGAGCGATTAGCGCTGGTGCACCAACGACCTGACACGCTTTCAATGATGTGGAACAGCCTCAAGACCTGTTGACTGATTTCTTGGCATTTTCTCTAAGGCTATGTTCACATTGCTCCGTATTCGTTATATCCGTTTTCATATCGACCCGCTTTACCTGTTCATACTTTTTTATCCGTTTTCATAGGAATCCGGAGCAATGTGAACGGGGCAATAATTTTGCCTTAAAACTTGTAATGTCCACAGGGAAACCAGAACAAGGGGGGTGCACGGGACACAAGTTTTCTCTATTTTGCAATTGTTTCGCCTTTTTAATGACGCTTTGCTCCCTTGCCCTACAGCTCTTCTGGTGTCTCTGATCGTAATATCTTTCATGAGTTAAAAGATTGCTGGCATAGTGGTGGCCAGTGTGGGTTCAGTTAGTAAAATCAGTTAGCTTGACTGCCCACATAATTGAAGCCTCAATTCGAAATAAGTCATTCATCTATCTAGTATTATGGATCGCTTTTGTTTTCTTTTAACAGGTCTGTCATCATAATCACTACAAGGAAAAAGAAAGAACCAAAAATTTTGGCTAAAATTTGACAATGACAGAGAGTTATATTTCCTCCGGCTTCGTGTCTTGGCACGTCTTGACATGATATGAGCCACTTTCGTTAGGATCAAATTCAGAGTTTTGAAAAACTGTTGAATATGCTCATAAGTACTGTGATAAATTTTTCAATCCCCTTTCTTATGAGGAAAAAACTTCACACAAATCAAAGCTCGAGACAAAACCTCGATAACACGATAACACGGCTTATGGTTTTGCTCTGATAAATCGTATGCTTGGGCAAAATATAAAATAACTTTTATTACACTTTTGAATTTTTGGTTATTAAAAGAAGATTTCATTTATATTCGATCGTTCATTTCTTTTTGCGTTGTTCCTGCCTATTGTCTACAAGTTTCCTACCAAGGATCGCATGATCAACGACATCACAATCATATGACCAGTGGTCAATGAATTGATATACCAGTCATTTGTACCAGACAGTGGACAAGCGACTACGGTGTGCATGTATCTCAATACAGATTGACTGAAAAACAGTGATTTGCTTGTGCTTGTGACCGAGTATTTGAAAGAAATGTAAGGACAGCAATAGCAATAAAATTAGATTGATCATCATGCTACCACCCATTGTTGCAACTGGGGCAACTCCTAATCGCCTGTGACAGTGTATGACACAAACACTAGTGCCAGTGAATTAGTTCAAGATATTACATATGGATTCCTAAAAGAACCCTTTCTAAAATCACAAAATTGCTTACTTAGTCACTAGGACCAAAATCCAAATATAAATGGCAATTTAAAATTTTTTAGGTCAACCAATTTGGAATAAAAAGGTTGGTACATCTACAGTCAGAGGATCATCTGCTTTTTGCTGGCTATTTGGACCTATTGCAACCAAATGATAATTGAAGACTTCTGCAATGTTTTCACAATTGTATGTTACACATGTGGGAAAGGTTCTCTTAGTAGCAACGCTATTCAAGACTTTCTTAATTGGCTTCAAAATTTCTTTAGGATTGCTGATGGTCTCATGGTGTGCATGGTCTTATTTTGTTATGTTGTTTGTTATGTTATATTGTTATATTATATGTTGCGTTGTTTTGTTATATTTTGCAATTCCTTACTCGAATAATCCCATTCCTGCACCCCTTCCCCCAAAACAATGTTGATAGATTAGAAAAATACCATAGAAGTCGCAAAAAACGTACTTACTAATCCCCTACGTCGTTTTGTAGAAAACCAACATTGTTCGAAGAGGAATGGCTAAATTTGCCCTTGAAAACTGACATTAGTGTACCTAGACTTTTCACAGGCATTTTAGAAGTCTTAACTGGTGCTTGCACTTTCAGTTGTTACTTTATTGCTTATTTTCTGCATTCAGGTCAGAATACATGGAGCCAATGCAAAAATTAATTTTGCTTATAGGGTTTTTTTGCATCTAGAATTGACAGGATAATTGTGAAGAAGCTTCATGTCAAGTCGCTGGTGTCCCTTGAAATTGCCAAGATATAACTGTCATAGTCGATACTTTGTAAATCATGAAGAAATATCCTAAAAGTAGTTCTCTAGACTACACATAGATATCCTATCTCGATGAGCTCCAAAACTAGGTGAACGAGGTTGGAGGCAAGATATTCTGGCAAAAAATTGGAAAAATTACCCAAAGCCCCAAGTAATTTTTTTATTGGTATTTTCATTATAAATTTTCAAAAAAATAAGCAGAAATAATTAAAGAGTCAGTAAAGAGACATGTTTATCATACCATTTTATCATATATTATCTCCCTCTAAATCTTTCTATTTTATATAAATAAAACTTTTATAACTCTCATTATTCACAATAATTTATACACGTCAAATAAACAGCTATATAATCAATCAACAATATGACCTTATTTTAATCCATCATCAAATGCCCTACATTATTCAAGTCACTAATAGCAAAAGTAATGCTTTTGTGCTCAATAAATTTTGGTGTACCAGTATGATTTTGATTAAAATATCAAAAGATTGTTCACATCGAAATAACAGATAGGTGTTTTAACAAAGCAAAAAAGCTTCAAGGTTTGATTCTTTGGATACTGACTTTTGAACAAGCCCAATGAATGAATCCCAAAATTTGGAGCACAGTTTAAACATCACTTTACATAAAATGTTGGGCCACATTGTTAACTATACATCATAAATGTATATAAATCGGAATGTTCGTAACATGTCCTCTTTTTAAATAACACTTGGTAGAATCTTCTAACAGTCAGGTTTTTAACTATTCTATAGAATGTTAAGGTTTCTGCTTAAATATAAATTAATCACATAAATAATCGGAACAATACCACAAACAAAGTAATGATATCAACTTTTGAGCCAAACAAAGAACATCAAGACATAACACTTATAATATTAATTCAAAAGCTCCTAACAAATTCATATGACAGTCACTGAGACCCACTATCAGGGGAATATTATAACACTCTGAGTATTCATCATATACTGTACTTTTGAGCAAAGATCTGGAGTTCAATTATGTATCTTTAATGCACGCTTTTTGGTATGTTATGTATTTGTCTTAACCTATATTTCCATATTATGTTTTGAGAAAGTTTTTTTAGTAAAAGTATTGCACAATATATTTGCCATATGGGACACAGGACTTTCAGGCTTCTGTCACACAAGACAATGTCAGTAAAGTATATAGGCCAAACTTTCTAGATAAAAACAAAGGTTTTCTAGAGCAAATAAATAATTATAATAAGTTATTTTGCCTTTTTAGAGTATGAAAATGAAATTGTGGGAGTTTCGGGTTTTATAACAAAGTGTGGATTCTTAAATTTGAAAAGTGGGGAATTTTCAGATCTACATCATACAGAAATGTATAGGGCATCAGCTAGATATTTCCAGCTTATTCATCTGAAGATAATTTATATTAACAATATCTATGATAAAGTTGGTTTCGTTTAAAAAAAAATAATTAGTATCTATTAGGGCAGATTGAGCAGACAAGTCTGATCAATGCAATATGTCATTTGCGTGTAAATCTGCGTTTCGCGGGTGTAAACGAGGGAAAGCACGTTGTGGTTCAAAACAATGGGATATGCATATTGAATGCAGAAGACAAGACAAAACGATAAGTCTCTAAACAAAATTTCGCAAATTTATCTAGTCTAAACTGCCATTCTTTGAAGCGTGCGGTCTCTGTTTATTTTTGTCAGTCTTATTGCTAACGATAATCCAAACCGTTGTGAAGGGCCGTTTATTGTTTTTCCAAGTTGGTTGTCTGTGTACAAGTTCTTTTGTTTGGTGACAATAGACCTCGCTAAAGCAGCCGTGGCCGCCCTGTTCAGCGGAGGGCTGTTAGGCATGGCACAGGTGTTCGAGACATGGAGTTATTGTAGTATAGCAACGTGCATAGGCAGGTTGTTTTGATTCATACACATTGAGAGCCTCTTTAACATAAGTACCACTTATAAATATTTCCTAACACATATAACTCAGAATATGCAATAATATTAACACATTTTGTCAGGCTGTGAAGCCTTTATAAAGAATTTTTGACATTGTTTGATAAGAGAACTGCCATTAAAAATGTTCTTTTCTTGGAATCTTCTTTTGAACAGACAGACGAACAAGTAAAACCTTGCATAAAAGCTGCTTTTTAAGCATCGTTAAAATTTATACCGCAGGAAATTTGACCCAACACGATTGTACGAAGAAAGCCTTGCACAAAAAGCAAGCCTTCAATAAAATTAAATATATACATTATTCATATCTGGGGGTGGACAAAAGGAAAGCGCGAGTGCATTGAATGCAAGTGGTTTAAAAGGCCACGTCGCCTAACAAAATTCCTACCACAAAATTTGCATGGGTAAGTGACGTGGTCGGTTTCGTGTAATTTTACGTGTTTTTTCATGTTGCTTGGATCACTAAAGGATTTTCCACAAACCTGGCATTTTAAGGGTTTTTCCCCTGAGTGTGTCCTCATGTGAATCTTCAGCACGTATTTTCTGCAATAAATTTTTCCACATTTTTCGCATTTGAAGCCTTTGCTCCCTGAAACTTGTTGTTGCTGCCGTGTTTGTAAGGGTTGTGTGGGGGTTTCCTCTCCGTCGCTATGTTGTTCCTTTTTCTTCACAGGACGGGGGGTTACCTTGGGCTTCTCTGGAACTTCTTCTATAGTTTCCTCTTCTTGCTTTATAGGAAATTTTCGTTCCACATTCTGTTGTTGGACATCTTCTGCTTGCACGGCCCCCAGGGTGTTTCTGTTGAACTCAATTCTTCCAGTGTTTCGCAGCAGAGGAAAATCTTTGATCATCAAAGGAATGGGTAAAGAACACAATGTATTGTCTCCGTTCAACCAGGTAAAATTTGTTCCCCCGCGTTTTGACCCAATGTCACACTTGGATACGGTAGATCGCTGAAACTCCATACTATCAACTGGTTCAAAAAACTGGCTGATGTTTGGCAACTTATTACTTTTGTCTCCCTCGGCTTCCTCTTGGTCATTTTTGCCAGGGATGTCGTAAGAAGTAGGCTCTGGGGAACTTCTCTCTATTTTTACCTTTACTTCATCAAATGTAGCAGTTCCGTTATCATGTACCATTAAATTCAAAGTATCATTTCCGATTAAATTGTTTTCCTCTTCCTTTCCCAATATCCGCTCGATTGTGAAGTTTTTAGCATTGTCCGAGCGATTGTCGATCTCATCGCTGCTGTCTGATTTGATAAGCATTTTGTTAATGGTTTGTTGTTGATCGTTATACAAATGTGTACCAGTGGCGGGAACTCTGCGGATGTTCTGCACAATTTTTTCATCAGGCGATCTTCGCATTTCCGATGGATCTGGTTCAGATAATCTGGCCTTCTTCGGTTTTGGCGAAGTAGCGAAATCTGCCAACTTATTTACTTGATGGCCTAAGCCTTTTTCAGGCTTCGCTTTCGTGGGAACAGCCGGCGTTAGTTCTGGGCCTAAGTGAAATTTCTCCTTCCTGCTCAAATTGTCGCCAAGACGGCCGAAGATCAAGTCACTGGTAAACATAAATGTCTTGCGGAAAGCTTCCTTGCTAAGGTGAGAATCCTTTGTTAGTTGGATAGATGATTTTTTCGCAGACTTCGACGAGAAGGCAGAATCTAGTAGTGTAAGAACAGATGGCAACTGCTTGCTTATGTTTTCAGCGTTGGCCAAACTCATTGTTCTTTCTTCGTACGCAGGAAGCACGCGACTGCTTGTCTCCTGAACAATGACAAAAATACAGCATTGTTAGGCAAATTAATACGGGTGTTCTTCCAGGGCTAGTTTCTTTCTCCTTGAGAAAAAGACAGCCTGTTCTGGATATCAAACAATGCGAAAGATTTTTCATCAGTGAGTTACGCTCAACATTTTAGGTTACAATGAATTTTAAAATGTATAAATTATTCTCAAGAATTGCGCTATGAAATAATGCACGCATTTTTATTAGATAGAAGTGAAGGGATTTTTTTAGATAATGGCTTAAGCTACTGAAACTGCAACTTGCTCTGAATTAGAAACTTGGCAGAATTATAATCATCATGCGCTAGAAATACTATTTGATAAAATCGTTTGGTTTTTTCACCCAGAAATATGCTATCAGCCGGTTACATTCTAAAATGGTTTTTGCTTTTTCATTTTGTAATTTTGAATAGTTTTGCATAAACCATTCCATCACGTTGACCTATCCTGTCGTGGGTCTTCCGACTAGTATGAGCAAGGTGTTAACCCTAAGGGGGGGGGGAGGTGGGGGATAGGGGCCGTTTATTTAAAAGTTCAAAAGTGGACAAACACAGGTATAGAGCGGAGTTACGGTGGTGTTCAATGAGGATATACACCTCTTCTAAAGTCTCTGGGACTAGGCTCTAAATTTAAGTCAATTTAACGGAACAGCGTTTGGAGTTTTGGAAAGTACCCACTATCTATGTGAAATTAAACCGAGCTCAATAATGCGGTTGGTAAACAGACACAGTTTGACTAAACTTTCTTTAAAAATTGTTTGATCAATAGAAGTTGTAGGATCTATCTGGTTTGTTGAATTCAATCTTTACGCTAGTCTCAAATTGCAAAAATTGGGCATGTTATTTTGCAGGCTGGACTATATTGCTGGAAAATCGTTTTCAGTCCTTTTCGCAAGAAGAGAAGCTACAAAACTGCCCTTGCCAAGGAGCTACAAGCATGGGTCAAGAAGCCTGATTGAAATTTGAGAAAAAATTCTTTGAAAAAATCAATTAAGTAAAGCAATGCTGATTGTCCCTATTAATTTCTTTTCATGTGCAAGGGAAAACAACAATTTTATGAACAGAAGAAATGCGACCTTGCGTAGATTTCTCTATTCCAGTTTCCTTTCATAGTCTTTTTACTATAAAAGCAATGTTGCTAAGATCGTTATTTTTCCCTGATTCCTCAACCGCGTCAGTTTTAGGCAAAACTGAGATCAAATCTTACTCCTTCGATCTTTTTTGACATCTTCACTTAGATGCACGAAGATAATAATTGCAGAGGAATTCCGAAGTAAACAGTGAAAACCCGCGTGCAAGAACCTACTTTTTCCAGAGTATCGCAAAACAGGTTCTTGTATTATTGGGTATTTGTTGACAGTCTAGGCTTAATGGGTTCTTAGTTTAGTTATTAATTTCTACAGAGTGGATATTGGTGTTGATTATCAGAAAATAGTATTAAATCTTGTCTTTTATTTATTCTAAATATTTATTCGCGTACCAATATTGCCAAAAGCCCACCAACAATCAATGATACAGTGATGTTTATAAAATAGTAGAAATAATTTTTTCGTAATAACAATTCAAATTTAACATAAATTGTGCATTTTTATTTTAACAATTTAATTTTCTGTCATATAATTGGTTTTTGGTAACAAAGTTTATAGATTAAATGGCTAAACCCCACATATAAGAACCTGTTGGAAAATGTTTGACTAAACAAGTTCTAATGTTTTGGAGCATTAAAAAAGCAAATTTCTGCACCAAGATTCTTAAGTCCTAGGTTCTTACACACGGGTTTTCACTGTATTATAAACTGTTGTCTGAAAGTTGAAAAGCTCACATGCAGGTAAACCAATGGTCGAATGCAAAGATAGGTGGATCATTTGGGAAAAATTTTGGGTAATAAACATCAGGTAGGGACTGAACTAATGAAGGAGGGACTTCAACGGAATTTAGTACTCGAGCAAATCTTTAGGTTTTATCAAAAAGTGTGTAATTTTGACAATCCCTTTGGTCTATGAGTACTATAGATCTCAAGTTTGATAGTTTATTGCGGTTATCTCTAATACATCATATTATGTATCCTTTTATCATGGTATTGCCGATCCCATAATCCAATCAACCATTATCGTTGTCGGAATTCTCTCTTTTCGTCTTATTGATTTATTGTTTCTGTTAGCTTAATTTGCTGTAAATGGAGTGGAAATGGAGTTTCTTTTTTACTTTTACTTACGTTTAGGAAAATATTTATTTTTAAGTAATGTCTGAAAGACCGGATATTATTTGTTTTTGTTTTATGAATTTGCAAAATTGCACGATTCCTGTGACGTAACGCCAATTTGTATCTTGTTACCATCTTTTGTTTTTTTCACGGCCCATCAATTAAAAGTTTACACTTCAAAGGTACCTGCATATTACCTCGTCTAGGATTCAGAGATTCGTGCCCTTATTAAAATTCTAGTAGCTATCTCTTCCATACAATAGAAAAGAGTCTTTTTTCTGAATGCACAGCATTTCATCGTAAAGTCTGTTGATTAGGGTACAAGAACGTGTTGCTCAGTAAATTGCTTACGAATCAATTTACATGCGTGTAGGCTATTTAATTTTGTAAATGATTCATTGCAAGCAACAGAATTCACGTTATTGTGATCCTAAAAATTAATCACCTGTGCAACACCTTTTGTCTTTGTTGAGAATGCTGAAAATATCTGCCCGATATCAACGATATCATAGATATCAACACAAAGTAGAAGTTGTGCAAGCTATCTGCTGTACAAATATTGAGACAATACAGCTGTAATAACTTAGCTTTAATTAGCATTTAAAAATTGGGCCATTCAAAGACAAATCAGAGATGTTTTTTGATAAAAGCCAAATTTATCGTTTGTCATCTATTTAAAAGGTTTTCTTATATCTCGAATGAACAATTGTCTGGATAAGAAATGTTGAACGAAACTAAATTGTTCATTGTAGGAGTTGATTCGAGTTCTATCAAAGCCCGCCAAAATCAATTTTATGCTGACGTTATCCTATTTCCTAAGACATTTTCGATTTTCAAGAATTTGAGGAGAAGAAAAAAATGATCGTGTGAAAGAACAGTCAGCTTGAACATTAGTTTGTTTGAAATCATGTCATTCACTACTGGGCGTTATCAGTAGTCTTTCCTCAATAAAGCAAATTCAATCTATTTTTCATAATAAAACAGGTAGATGGTAGATAAGGCCCAAATGAGAATCTCCCATTAGATCTATGGAAAAAGCATACAAACGATGTATTTTTATAGAATGTCTTTACGTCAAAGTTGTATTTAATGTTTGCTCTAATACTATTTGAAAAATTGACAAGCGAGAGTGTAAGTTAGTACCAAATGAATGGACAAGTACCAATTTAATGCAATTTCGTGAAAAAGCATCCTAAAATCTTTACCAACCCCTCTTATTTTGCAGCTTTTCTATACGAAAATTGAATTTATTGTTTAAATATTAAAGTAGTTTTCTGAAATTGCGTCTTTCTACATTGAAAATGTAAATATTGTTATGACGTTTTCAGCATAACTCTTCATCAAGTGACCTTGATGCCCTTCTTCAGACCTGATGAAGAGTTATGCTCGAAATGTCGTAACAATAGTCAACTTTTCATGTACAAAGTCGCAATTCTGGTTATATTGATTGGTATTTATCTCTTTCAACGTACAATGCACGAAAGCACATTGATTATTAAACCGACCCTTTAAATGTGCTTGTCTTTTGCAATGGCCAATTGTTAGAACAAAGACTATTGGTAGAACAAAAACTATTGTCTTACTTATAATTCATGAAATGTTTACTGTTGTATCGATTCTAATTTCCAACTTCGTTCTATAAACATTATATTGTTTGGAAGTCACAGCTTCAATGTATATTTGATGTTTTCGCTTTGATAAATAAACAAATTTTTTAAATGCAGGTTTACATCCGAAGACCTTTCTATTTGTAATCAAATCTGCTTCTGAACGAATTTTGAATGCCCATTAGTTTAAAAACTTTGCCATGGCTTTCCACATTATGACAATATTGTAAGTCGTTTGGAAGCCTGTTTAAATTCATTACGTAAGAATAGCTATTTTTGTTAGAAAATTTACCGCAATATCACTGTTGGCACAGGTCCGTTGGAAGTATTTGTGCAATTTCTTCTTAAAACCTCTGTTTGCTAAAATTCATAAGTAAATACCTTATATAAAGCAGAGCTTGACTTCCTGTCCATGAAAATTTAATGACCAAAGTATTTTGTCTTACTCTGGTTTGATTCTCAAGTAATTCTTCAAAATCTACTTCCAACATAAATTTCAACTCGAAAAAATTTACAACGTTGCTATCCTGTTTGTTATACTGTTCTATACTAAACTCTAAGATTTTAAGCTCTATGCTAAAATATTAAACGTCTCTTTACAACACATTTGTTAATTCATGTTAACGTTCTTTATCTACAATGAAATATTACTGAAGATCATTCCAGGTAAAGGGAATTCTGCATTTTCTGGTTATTTCTACTTTAACACTGCTAGATAAAATTTTTGAAATTTTCAAATAATAGAATTGTGCAATTTTTGACTAATTGAACCTGTAGACCGGGGGTATAATACTATTTCCATTCTTATAAAAAAATTGGTATTTTCTAAACCAAAACTTTTCATCTTTTTGCAATTTATGATAAATGTCGGATAGCTGAAAACATATTAGATTTTGGAACAAATCTAAAACCGTTTTTACTAGATACGGTCAAAAACGAACAAAATGTTGATGTTCTTGAAAATCGTTTTGAAAAGTCCGAAGTAACTCTAAGCCTGTAAATTCTCGTCATTGAAGTCCGTGACATTTAAGTGTACCTGCCCTGTTCTTATCCAAAATAAAATCATTTCAATTAAAAACGAAATCGATGTCATTGACAAATTCATAGCTCCTTTTCAACGTTAGATAAGATAGCATTGTAGAGTAGCAGGTGATCCTGTTTTCTGATGTATTACCCATTACTGTTAATGACTGTTTCTATCAAATTAACAAGTAATTGAATGTTTCTATTGATTAATAAATTTCAAGACTGTCCACGCTAATTGCTATTACATTGATCAACTTGGTACAATGTCAAATAAAACGGCTAGTCCTAAAGCATTTAATTATGGTAATTATAATGATCTGACATCAGTTGTGAAGTCAATAATTTGGCGGCAGTCACTGTATTACTTAAGTGTACAGCTCAGCTCTTCAGAAGAATCGTTATCATAATAGTAATTGAATTGCAAGAGTCTGCTGTAATTTTGAAAAAATTACGTTATCTAATTATCAAAAAACACAATTTTTGTTGAAACATTGTTGGTATTGCGTAATCAGGTAGCTGCTTTTTAGTTTAATTTAATTTCCAAATTATCTGAATACGTATATCTGTTGGTTGTTTTACTTAGCTTGCGGTTCAAATCTTGTTATAGTGTAGTTGTAATCAAAGCGTTAATGTCAGATTTTTTACACGCCAAACACTCGTCAAGTTGAAATGGTTTCACGTACGGCATAAATAATAGATAATGAATTACCTAAAATGACATGCTTTTCTCGTGGCACTGTACAGTTTTCATGGTGTCATTAATTTGGCACTTTAAGGATCTTTTTGGAACTATACATCATGCTTAAGCGAGCTGTTTATGAAATCTAGGATTCGGAAGCTTACTCGCAGGGGTCCTTCTTCCGACAAATCTAGGTCTTGAAATCTCAGTTGATCACAATTTGTAGAAATTTGCATAAGTAAACATCCGTATCATTGCAAGCATTAACGCAACAGTTGTCAAGAAAAGCAAGCGCTTTGCGTTTGATACGAATGATAATATTGGCTACGTGAAATCGTTTTAAAGCTTTCTCTTTATATTTCGTGTGATACTTGACAGATTAACTTTTCAGGTGAAGGAACATAGAGAATAGAACCTTCTTTCTCATACCTAAGCTGCAGATTAAGCTGCAAAAATGACATATGATGAATTGTGCGCAAGAGAGATTCTATTTGGTGCTTGCATGTTGTTGCAAAGTTTCTATAAGATTTACAAGACGTAACGTGACTTTGATGATTACTTTTTACAAACAGTAATCAATTTCTTCAATTTTGCTTTTTTGTCTACTCATTTGCAGTTATTACATTGAAAGAACTTCTTACTACAGGTGTTATACTTTCTTACAAGATCTGTTTGACTGTTTATCTTTGTGCCAGATTTTTCGTCAAGAATACACAGGAATTCTTGAAAACGATGATCTTGCAAAAATTGACAGTTTGTTTATTTATAGATAAACAGAAGATCAAATTTGCCAAAAAGTAAATTTTAAATGTTGATAGAACTTTCCTACAACCACCTTTATCCTATAAACTATGCTGTTCTTTCTTAATGAGCTCTGATATTGCTCTGATGGCAAACTAGCTGCAAAGAAGGTGAAGAAAAATACATTGCTCTTTATCATTCTTGTTGAAAAATGAATCACTTTTGTATTTCCATTCAAAAAAAGCAGTTGATATCGGTAAAACTATTCTTCGTAAAATTTGTATCTGGCATGTGTTTGCCATAGATTGTAATCATCAAGCAAGGAAAGATAGATGGCATACCTCAGGCTGCACAAAATGCAGATGTTTTTTGGTTGCTTGTCCGAAAATATCTTGAGGTCTTTTGAGATTCTACCTGCACTTGAGTGCTCTGTTGAGGTAGTTCTACAACTAAAGTTGTTGTGGAAAATTAGCAAGCCTTCTGCACCTGTGTTTGTTAAAGCATCACTTTCTATGTGACTAGAGCGAAACAACTCGATTCGATCATAACCACGCGTACTGGCATGCTTTCATTCCCATACAACAATTGGCTGTCTAAAAAGCGATTCATTGTTAGCGATCAACTCAAAACAATGGTCTTATCAAATTAAACAAAGAGCTTTTCAACATGCTGTTTATCTTCTGGACAGGTGGTATTGTGGTCTATGCTCTTAGGGCTGTTTTGCGTATATTTTTGCGGCCACCAGCCCGGAAATCCTTACGCGGCCACTTCTAACGATACTGTATGCACAGTTGATGTTGCAGTAGCCCAGATCAACGGTGTCTTTTGCCTGTCTTTTCAAGTGTATTTTGTAAAGATAAGATTTTATTTGTAGTATTTGCATTGGGAACTATGCTTTGGAAATTGCCATTTTGTTCCAAGTCAGACATACGGTGTAAGCAAACTGTTGTGATACTTTATTTGATAATCGGTTTTCACTTACAAGCTCTTCTAGAGAGGGGATTGCAGATTTCCTTGATAATAGCGTTACATCAAGAACTTTTTCCATAAAAATGCATTTGATTCAAGAGATACCCGCGATGTACGGTACTTGATTTTACGTTAAGGCGCAGTCAAAAATCCCACATTGGATGTTTTTTCATTCATACCAAGTCCTTGCATATAAGCATAATCTTTGGTGGCATTTATGAAGTTCCCACATCCCAAAAAATGTCATTGCTTTTTTCTTAATAAACATTATACATACTAACATGTCTTTCATCTAATTTTGCTTTTTGCTTATAAGTTTTCATGGAACTTTTTCTAAATTTTTGCTTTACAGATTTTCTGCATGTTTCATTAGCATGTTACATTGTATGCGATGTTTTTGTTATTGTCTGACCTCAGTCTCCCTTGATTAGGATTCTTAAAAGCAGGGGCCGTGATCAGAGCAGCTAACGGGCTAGCGCCGCCACTCATTGCCTGGTGGTTATGTGTACAGCAGATGAAGCTTCAAACGCTGATCTCTGAGTTTGTACACAATTCATTATTTCTGTTGGCAAAAGACCTGCTCCAAACGAGAGTTTCTATTGTTCTATTCCTTACACGTTGAATGAATGAACGAGGACCATGCTACAGCATTTTCACCTGCAGTTCGTTATCTCTGCCATTCTTTTAGGCCACTGGCTGTGACCACGTGTGTGAATTGATCAAAACAATCTTTGTTGAGCGACGAACGCAACTTGTAGGCGTGAAGACGGGATTTTACCTGTAAACCCACATGTCTTTCAATCAGAAACGGTCACCAATCTTTCTTTCTTTCAATTACAGTACTTAACTGTCTGAGACACTTAAATCCTGTCAATTTGCTATTTATTGGATCTGATACATAATATGTTGTTACAGAAATTTTCTTATGCCTCTTGATGTATATCAGCAAACATATTGTTAAAGAGTTTAGCTAGGAAAAATTCCAAGAAAATAAAGATTTATTCAAACGCAACAGTCCAGAAAAAGTAGACTTGAAACACTGCTAGTTTTTCGAAATATGTTATTTTGTATGTCGACGACTTTTTAACAGGCAAACGTCTCCGAAGGATAATTCCTGTATACTATTGCAATTTTCCTGCTTTTAAATATAATTTATTTGATTAAAGTTTAAATTTATATCTCTTACATCTTAATATCTCGATGCCAATATTTGTGCAGAAGGCTACTTTCGCACTGCTTTTGCTTTTGGGAAAGTGATACTATGCTTTCCTATCAAATATCACTCATCTCGCATTGTTCAAGCAGAGACGGCATGTTCCAACGTCGTTTCCTACAACCCACGAGAGCTATTTTTTCATCAATAAGTAATGTTTTATCCTTTTCAATAAAAAGCACTAAGGTCTGTGATCCTAAGTCTCTATCGTTAATATTTTATAAAGCATTTGTTACTCATCCTTAGTCTTGGAACAATAGAAGAAGAAGATCGTTTGAGTAAGCTAAGTAAGGCCTCCTTTATTATCAAATGCTAGTCCTTTTGCTCACCAGGTAATGCATACTTCATTGCTTCACTGCCGTGCTAATGCTATCCTTCCTTAAAGTTCTCTTTATGCATGACCCCGATTAGGAGGACATTGGCCTGATAACAAAAATAGGCCTTATCGTATCTTTAAGTTTTCTACGCTAAAAAGAACCATGCAATTTCAAATAACATCAGCTTTCATTTTATCCATTTAGTATAATACACAAAACTCCTTCAGCTATTTATCCATAAACACAATACGCCTTCAGCTACAACTTCAGTAACTCTAGTGATTTTAAAAGAAAATGTTGAAAAGATCTAGCTGATTGGCATTGAGTTTAACGGGTCTGACGTAACTTGATGAAACTTTAATCGATATTTCTTGAAAATGATTTATCTGCTCCTAATAAAATGCGAGATATTGGCATTTTCAGATAAGGTTTTGATTGAAAATAATGTAATCTATTTTCTCAAATTAAGATGTTACAACTTGCTAATTTGCATTAAATGAAATTGAATTTTGATCCAAGAACTCATGTTTGATGTCATGGTGACTCCAGGCCACTTGATTTAAAATAACGACGTGACTGCACACATGGGACTATGCACAAGCTTTAATAAATCGCGTATTACTAGAAGAGTTTAGCTAGCACCTTATTACATTGTTTGTCTCTTTGGTATTCAAATGAAGCCCGGATAAGTCAAGGGATTGACAATAGACGATTTCTTTGCACTTACTGTTGAATTTGAAACCTGTAGAGTACTGAAAAAAGGAAGCCAAAAATGTATAAACACCTGTCTGATGTTTGAGCACCTCTACAAATTTACATTTCACTTGTAAAAGCTCATAATCTAGTCAGTGCTTTAAAGTATTGCTCAATGTCCAATTTTTAAATGTGTAAACAATTGAGTGGACTGCAGAAAAGAACAGTACATGCGCTCCTGATAACTCGAATTTCACTATCTCGAACTGTTTTTGCATCTCCAATTCAAACTTCTCCAATACGTGCGAACCTCCGATTGATCGAGATTTATTTGCCATAAACTGTTTTTGCATTCCCAATTCAAACTTCCCCAATACGGTCGAACATAGCTACGATTGTTCGTGAATTTTTTGCCAGAAACTGTTTTTGCATTCCCAATTCAAACTTCCCCAATACGGTCGAACCTAGCTACGATTGCTCGAGAATTTTTTGCCATAAACTGTTTTTGCATCCCTGTTTCAAATTTCCCACATCTCAATTAGATGTCATGCCTTTGTTCGAGAAGCAATCACATCTCCAAATTGGTCTCCCGTTTTCATGCTTTGCTAGCGCAATCGTAATTTCAAGTCATTGCATAATCTCGTTGATCTCATGAATTACATCTTTATTAATTGTTTGTATTCTCCACAACAAAGAGATAATTATGATTTGCTAAAATTTGTGATAACCAGACATATAAAGTCAGTAAAATGACCCGATGACAATATTCTGTTATTATTTATATGCATTTATAAAAGCGATATGTAATAAATGTAATAAAAATGTACATAATAAGTAAACGTAATAAAAACGTGAATTCTACAACTGTTGTACTGTAAAGTTACTCCTGCGATATTCTGTCGAATATCTACAAACCAACCATTAGCTGATAAAAATTTCAATCAATATTTTTTATAAACGGATATTTAAGACACAATTATGGAAAATTAAAGCATCTATTTCAGTCTGTATCGTTTTGCTTGTGTCTTATGATTAATAGAAAAATGAAATTATTTCAGAGCCTTTGTGACATAGGCTCTTACCAAGAACCAAAAGTTAAGCTGCTCAGCAACTTCCAAAATTTGCAAACTAATATTATTTACAATACTACACAAGCTAATGTAATTATTACACTGCAATGCATTGTCATCTTGAGAACATATTGCATCCAAATAACTATTTACATAAGCATTACTATATACAAGCTTTGAATGGTTTTTTGCTTCCAAGCAGCACATGTTTTACTCGAAACGAAGAATGCGGAAATATTAAGTGGCATACAAAAGCCACTGTGATTCACGAACGCTAACTTTTATACGTAAGAGTCACTTTCGTAACCAACGTTCATATTCCCTTGGTGATCACGTGACCACATCTCAACATCACGTGACATGGCCTGTCCTCTTGAAGTTCGTCTATTCTGCGTTCCACCGTTTGAGACTCTGGTGACGCTCTTTCGCCTTACTTGAATGCTGTTCTTTCTCTGGTCACCTCTTTGATCAAGGTAATCTTGACTCCGAGATATGTCGCGGCTAGGTCTGCGATACCGTTTACTTTGCCGCGTTACTGCGTAACCTGAATCTGTCGAGTCCGATTCATAGCCAAGAAAGTGAGTGGAGCTTCGTCTTGAAGGTGTGACGTCACCATATTCATGGTTGTTTGTATTGCTGTCTGCGAAAATTGATGTGAAGGGTTGTTGCAGCGACTTTCGACGCGCTGTTCTTGAAACCCTCCGTTGCGGACTCTGCTGTAGTGCGGCTGACGCTCTCCTGTTGGAAATAGAGACCCTACGTGAGCCCCCATTGTCGCCATTCAGACTGTAATCGCTGTAATTGTGTGCGTCTGGGTGGAAGGCCGTAGAAGCTCTTTTCGATGACACTGATACTCTACTGATCCTTCTTTGAGTAGGAACATCAGACTGAATGTCACGATATGCTTGTCCTCTGTCGTGATTAGCAACACTTGCCCTAAAAGTTTCAGCAAGGCAATAAGTAAGACATTAAGAAGGAAGGACTTAAATACTGCTCTCTAAAAAGGTAGGATTGATTTATCACCTGGATTGAAGTTTGTTACTTACAAAGTCAAATTTGCTTCATAAATCATGAAAAACAATTTGCATTATTTATCCCAAGAATACTTGAAAATTTGATTTAACTAACGAGAATGCATCTGGCGTTAAATAAAAAAGTTAAATATTTGAATGTATCTGGTGATTTTCCGCATTAGCATGAGCGTTGATTGGAATGAATTTTTATTTTAAACCCTATATTAGGAAGACATCAAGTATGCTGGACTGAAAGCTATAAGACGAAAACTTGAATTAAGATCGAGTTATATGTTAAGTGACTGTTCATGGTCGAATGCCTTGCATGACAAATCTGCTTAAAGAGTCTGAGCGCAATAGAGGATTATAAATAGGTTATTAATTAAATATATGCCTTAAACAACAGAATCATTTGAAGGGAAATTTTGTTAGAAGTTGGAATCTGTGACAAAAACTTGATATTTGCTGTCACGATTTCTCTTCAAGAAAATACACCTTATCTCGAACTTAACGATTTTCGGTTTGAAATGGTAAGAGAGACGTACCAAGGTACCATCATAAGAATAGCATGATAATCTAGTCTTTTAGAGCCCTTTAAGAGTCTCATGGAAGATAGGGAGAAGCTTCTAGGAAAGGCTAAACAATTTCTAGATTCTGCACAAATGCAAAAGACATCCTTAATGTTGATAAAGCATAAATTGCAATCGCAGCTTTGCAAACAAAGAAAAAAATGCTGGTTGAAATTCTAGGTGAATTAGTTGTAAGTGATGTGAGCCAAGAAGAAGGTGATGTAAGCAAAGCCAGCTGCAAAAGATTATAGAAATAGCTTGGCGGTGGAGGAAGAGGTGATTTCCCAGTACTGCTTTAAAGCATGTAATATATTGAATCTACATTATCTTAAACTTAATGATATTAGGAAGCTGGTCCTTGAAACCTGTTTTGTGTTCTAATTAGGTTTTTTTATTGATTTTTAACCTGAAATCTGCAAAACTTCGGATTTTTACTTAGCGTCTGTTATTTCGAATATTTGCTATCTCGAACAAATTTCGATTTCCCTCGAGAATTCTTGATAGCGGATGTCAACTGTTATTTAAACCCTCAATTCAAGCACATACCTGCGACCGATAACAATATCGGTGTCATCCATGACGTCTCTGTGTGCAGTACTTGAATGCCCATTGGAGACACGCGACACTCTTCGGATTGTTTGCGTCTCTTGCGCAGCTCTTTGCCAGGGTGGTAGATCCCGAATGGTCCCATCTTCTGTCATTTTCAGTCGAATGGGCGCCTCGTCAACCAATGAACCATCACTAGAAACGATTTGCACAGCAGATGCACGTCTCATATTTCCATTACTTCGAGAGTTTCTTATTATGACGCGACTCTCTCTTCTTCCTTGATAGCTGTTTTCATCTAGAGAAAGCAAGGAGGCCAATTTTATATACTAGTTGGCATTGATCAAGGTTGCTTGGAAATTTCAAATTTTACTCCATGACATCAACTGTTCATTTCTTCAGAGTATCAGTGTAGCACATAGAACGAATGTATTATTGATGGAAGACCTGTATACTTGACCCAAGAAAAATGCTATATCTTCATGTAAGGAAGAGTTATTTACATGAGTTTATGATTATATTTGACTGTCGACAATCGAGTCCTACAAGATTAAAGGTTCAGTCTTAAAAAAGATTCCAATCTTGTCCTCTGTTTGAAATTCTTCTTCTTTGAACCTTTAGTAAAAATGAATGAAATTGTCAGTAGGTAACAGAGCAACGTTCCCAGCTTTAGAAGAGAAAGCAAAGTAACTTGCCCATTTCATCGTTGTCTAAAAGCATCACTTGACTACCACGCCTAATTTCACTCGACATGAAATTATTATTATTATTGATTTCATGCAATCCAATGTCGCCCACGGATGTGACTGATTGTCTTGGTAAAACCAGGCGCACAGGCCGTGTGACGCTCACTCGTCGACCTAAAATTGAAGACTGGAATTTTAACGCTCATCGCTTCATCAAAGCAGTAGTTATAGCTTGCTTATACTTTGAAAACTAGATTGGGTTAATGCAGCAAGATAAGCAAATATTCCCTATAGACAATCTTGATGCAATACTCTAGTGTCTCTACCAGCCGCCCCCCCCCGTGTATTAATTTCAGAAAAAATTGTCCTCCCTTGTCGCTTATTAGCACCCCCCTTCTATTAAATTTTACAGATCAAGTCATTTCATTTTCATTATTCGTTGTTTTTCATAGTTTTTTGCAAAATCTCAACCGTAGAAAGGAAACCAATGATTTTTGGCTTGGAAGTTAAAAGCTGTTAATATGATTTATCTTTGTATGATTGCAATTTTCTCTAAAACTATGCAAGAAACTGAAACCAAATTTTGACAGTATGTTCTAAAAGGTGCCTCAATTTTAAAAAAGGATTACCGACATTAACACTCCCTTCTATTAGCACCCCCTTCTAATGAAAACTGGTTGACATGAACATCCCCCTTCTATTAGCACCCCCTTCTATTGAAACTTGGCCAGAATGAAAACCCCACTTCTATTACTTTCCCCCTTCTATTAGAGACACTAGAGTATACGTCTTGTTGTTTACAGAGGTGTGCCAGTTAATCAAAAGTTGGCTCTTGCAGAACTAGCATTGGTGAAAGCAGGAGATTGATAGCCAAAAGGTCAAATGGAAAATTGCTACATGCTTCTCCTTCTTTTCTCTTTGTGTAATTATATGGTTTATTCGTGTTCTGTTGAAACGAGTGCTATAATTGCGCAAGAATATTCATTAAATCAGTGTTTGAGCCATCAGGTACCTATATTCGCGACATCTTCCTTTGTTAATAGTGTCATCGGAAAGAAATTCATACTGTAACAGAAATAACCTCTATTAATGTAATTTGACAATTTATTTTCCGTAGTTTTCTTTAAAAGTATAATTGAATGTATGAACTCTTAATCTTTCTTAGTTTTTAATCTTTATCTAGTAAACTGATATTTTAGTAAAAAAGCGAGTTTTTCCGAGATAGAAAAAACGTGACAAGAACGTCTTCATTCTGTGTTTCAACTCTTCGAGGGGAATCCTATGATGGTGCATGTAACAATAAAAAAAGATCTATACACTGTTGTTAAGGAAACATAATTCCTGTAGCAATTTCTGGCTGGGAGAAGGGACTACATCACCCGGCTCCGGACAGCCCTGGTAAAAGTTGTAGCGAGTTCACACAAAATTTTCTTACCTTCTGCTGCCTCCCTTGCACCCTCAGAAAATCTTCTCTCTGCAGAGTTTTCTGAATGGCTTGTCATAACTGAGGATCTTCTAACCTCTCGTGCCTCTGCATTGGGTTCTGAATATACATTTGGTACTGTAGGTAAAGACAGGCCATTCTCTCTAGCAAAAGTTGCCTCGTTTCCTGATTCAGAAAATCTACTATAAGATTCCTCTGATAGCGAGCTTTGTTGTGTGCTCGGCAAGTCACTTGCAGACATAATTTCTTCACTGATCAAATTCCTTGTTGATGATATACTCGACTCGTCTTCTGATGGCATAGTTGTTGGCTCTTCCTGTAAATAAAATTGGTCGTTCGGTTAAGTTTACAGATATGGCAAAAGAAAATGCCAGCTTGTGCCTAAGGATCCCTGGATCAAAAGACGCAGGAATGGCAAGGTATTTGTGACAGTGAAATCCATTTTGAAGGCCTAATTAGTCAATAAACGACTGCATGTAGATTCATATACCACATTGATAACTTACATGGATGACATTTTAGCAATCAATTCACTAAACAGACAGATAATTAGTTATCTGGTTAGTTTTCATTTTTAATAACGTGTGTGAGGGTAAATTTTCTAGCACGCCTGCTTTCTGCTCAGTTAATGGACATAAATTTGATCTATTTTGTCTGCACATTAGAGAAAATCATAGAGTTTCTCATTAAATATCGTCAAGGGCTGGCTTGAGCCCCTTGGCAAAAATTGAAATAAGTACTGCTAAGTACTTTTTTCATTATACGAGTTCATTATTTGCATGGTTTTCAAGGGGCAATGCACCTAATCTGTGCTTAATTGACATCAATTAGCTAGGTTATTGTGATTCTCTTGCTCTATCCAGAAACGTGAAGCCTTTCATACTGACCCGAGGCTCTTCAAAAGGCATTGGCGCCACTCCGCTGCTTACTGGCTCTTCATCAGCTGGGAGAGGGGCACTTCCTTGTGCTGGTGCCTCCTCGTCAAGATTGTCATCAATGTCATTTGTCATTGGAGCCAATCCACTGCTTACTGGCTCTTCATCAGCTGGAAGAGGGGCACTTCCTTGTGCTTGTGCCTCCTCATCAAAACTGTCATCTATGCTGTTGGTGGATGCTCCTTGCGTAGTGAAGTAGTCTGGTGCGGTGTAATAAATCGGCATTGCTTCCTGCTCCATTTTTGCCTCATCTTCTTCGATTTTTGATGGAAGAGAGTCTACATACAAATAATAAATGTCAGAAAAGCTCATGAACTCTCTGAAGAAACAACGCACTCAGGAATGACAGAGATCATTTTCACGGTAGACCTTAGGCGTTTTATCCTAGCACTAGATGGAACAAATGTATCTATCTGTCGTACATTTTGGCCATGTTATGAATGATTGGCTCTTTTCAACCTTAAAAATGGCTTAAAGCTTTGTGAATAACAGTTTCCCCTAGTTGTTTGACTGTTTTGAGTAGTTTCACATTGCAAGCTATAAAACCAGCATTTACTGTTTCCATGTACTTATATCTCTCTTGAAATGTACCGCCAATCAAGAATGCTGTCATATCCATTCCATAGCATACATACCTGGTTCTGATCCTGAGTTAGCCATTACACCACTGTCTCCGTCATCAGGTGCAGCTTCCATTCCAAACTTATCTTCAGTAGCTTCAGGGACAGTCCTGGCATTGCTAAGAACACCTTGCTCAACATCATCGGGTACCAACACTTCTTCGTCAAGTGATGCGTACTTCCCACCAGGAATGCAGCATTTTCCACATAAAGTTCTGCAGCAAACACAGTGTTTCTCTACACAGCCAACGCAGCACCCTGCACAGCACCGAGGTATGCATATCCAACAACACCAGCAGAGCAGTATCAGAATTGCAAGGATCAAAAGCAGGATGAGAATCCAGAAAGGGAAATCAAAATCAGAAGACTTTGGAGGTACAATAAGAGGAACAAACGTGCCATTTGAGCAAGAGGAATAATCTTCATCGACTTTTACTACATCGAAATCGCTCTTCATATACTGGTAAAATGCTTTGTTTATGCTGCCATTTTGGTAGATGAAACTTTCACGAAATGATTGGACAGTCTCATTTTGGCAGTTCTTAATTGTGAGGTTTCTCGTTCCCCAAACGATAACAGTGTAATTGTTGAGAGAAGATGTATAATTTGCAGTCGTGTTATGAACATACATGTTCTGAATGAAAACATCAGAAGTATTGATATTGAGGTAGCTGGAAACAAGCGCTACAAATCGTTGAATTTTCGTACAATTGGCTTTTATGGACTGATATGAATTTGCAAAATACATTCGTATTGTATAACTGAGATATTCCTGATGAGAACTCATTACTACGGAGAATGAATCTCTTACTGTCTTTCCGCAGGCATCACGAACAACAATATCATACCTCTTGTTTGAATTTGTCCACTTGGAATCTTGAAGTTGGGACAGAAGGACTAGGCCGCAAATATATTGTTGCTCAACTCGAATCCAATGGCTGGATGTTACAACTCTATTTTGACTGTCTGTGATGAATATTGTTAGATTCTTTGTATACCCATCTTCAAGGTCATAGTATTGGTTATTGTGGATGTAGCTGCTGAAAAACTGACCACCCTGTAAATTAATGTTCCCTCTTTTTATTAAAATTTGCGGTGTGCTCGTCTTGTTACATACACCATATCTCATATACACAACTTTCTCGACTGTGAATTCTTGACCTATAGTTTGTCTAAACTCCTGGATATTGGCCAAACGATTTTCTACATGTTTTATGTAGAAGCAGTTGCAAGTGGCTGTTTCCATTCTACAGAAACTCCAAGAGAAAGTGAAAGTGTTTCCTGCTCGTATAAATGAGATGTCGTTGATGGCAGAGTCACTGAAAAATTGAGCAATTCTTTGGATAAGCATGATTTCAATATCAATGTTCGACTTATGGTAGTTCGCAGCTAAACGTCCATTCATTGTGAGTTTGTATGTGATTTCAGTGCTGCCTCTTATTGAAGCAGTAACTGGGCTTGAGGCTTGATTTCCTTGAATGTCCTTCGCAACAAGGATATACTGATATGTACTTTGAAACGCTGATTTAGAAGGATACCGGGGGTAGCCATAGACCTGTTGCATTGTTCTATTAAACTGTAGCCAGTGATCTTCAGGTATACGTAAATTATTTGTAGTTAGCATTGAGAGGTGCAAGTTCCTCGTGCTTCCGTCCTCTGGATCGTAAAAAGTATCAACTGGAATCCTGAATTCGAATCTCCTGCATAAGTCGACAGAAATCTCAACTGGCTGGCGACTGACGGGTGGCTCAGGAGAAGAAAAGTTACAATTCTTATAATATTCTGTCAATCGTGGATTGCTGAAATTGGTTTGTAGCCTTGAAACCAAGTTTTGATCTGTGATATTTGTTGATGTGAACAGCTTTAAATGAAGGTAAGTGATATCTGTTTTATTGCATCTGTAATGAATTTCATTACAACTCGACCATTTGATTTTCAAGCTACTCCCAACCTTTGAATAGCTTGAAATGGCGATACGGTAATTTTGGTTTGCTATCTGACTGTACAGGCTTCCTTTGAATTGTGAAATGTAATACACAGCCGGCAAATTTGTATTCACAGTTGCCTCGAATTGAATCTGATAGCCTGGTACACTATTTGGGATGCTAATTGTAATTTTGAAATCCCTGTAGGACGTTTGATTGCATCGATCAAATGCAGTGATTCTAACTTGATACTGTCCGTTGCTCGTTGATCCCATTGGAATGATTTGAAGGAAATTGCCTTGAATCTGGAACGGGTTATCTAATGGCACAGCTGCTCCATTTGTCAACGTCATTGCATAACGAACATTTCCTGGAGATTCTCTATCTTCGAAGTAATTGCGGGAAATATCACGTGAATAGCCTCCACACGACTCAACCACAATGTCAGTCATGGCTGACGAGCTGTTGTTAGGTGGCAAGTCTATTTTATATTTGCTGCTGTTCTGATATGATGTGATGCGAAATGAGCTTGAGATGAATGTTGCAAAGCTGTTCGTATTGCCAACCGATCCCTTAAAGATCGTTTGCTTCGTATTGTATTGTCTGTCAGTGATTTGACATACAAGTTCACCAGTTGAGCAGTTAGAAAACCCGAATTCATAAACTTCAGAGCTACTTTTCTTGACAAATACTGTTCTCCTGTATTGTTCTGAATGCTGACCGAAATACTTCGAAAGTAGCTCCAAGAATTTAATTTGGATGTCCAAGTATGTAGCGTTGCTTCCCAACAAGCTTTGGAATTCGAAAAGATGGCTGTAGTACGACCCTTGCGTCGATTCGGTTGAAATCTGGATCTGCGTTGTTGCAGTTCCGCCACAACTATCACTTACAATCACATTGTAGTATGCGCTTTTGCTTGATCCACTTTCGGCTAATGAATATATTTCAAAGGTTTTTCTATCAAACTGTACCCAAGAATTGCGTGGCAAACTGCTACCATCCATCATCTTTAACTCAACACGTAAATTCTGCATCGTTCCATCCTCCTTGTCAGTTGCAAAATTCACCGGCAAGGCTCGGCGGTAGATGCCACACTTGCCTAGCGTCACCTTGTAGTTTTCTATAAGTATCTTAGGATTTTCATTTCCCGGGGCAGAACCGGATATTTGAATCGAAACTGTACTGTTCGCACTTAGGCCATACTTGTCAGTGGCTTGGAGTGTGTATTGATAAACACCATTGTTGGAGGACTGTGCTTGTCTGCCAGGTGTCCCATAAACAGCTTGTGTGACAGTGTTGAAGGATACCCAATCAGATGCTGTGAGAAAAGTGCCATCCTCATGATACAGTTTCAAGGAGAGGCTTTTTGTATTCCCATCTTCATCGACGAAGGCATTTTCAGGAATTTGCTTTAAAAACGTCGTACATGGTCGAACAATTATCCTTATTACTGTCATGTTAACAGTTGGTGGTTTATTTGGAGATCTTTTGCACCATTCGTTTGATGACACTTTAATTAGTTGAAAATCAGGCATCATTGCTTGCAAGAAGGAAGCCCTGAAAGCAGTTTGTTGGTTGATGCTTTCAAAACATTTTTGTAGTGTTTCACTTCTCGAGTTGGTATATCGCTGCAGCATTTCTGAATTAGAGGCAGCGCTGATCCATGAATACCACTGGCAGTTTGCAAAGGAAACGGACATTTTAACCGGATATTGCTGTTCACGACTGTACGAGATGATCTGGATTTCTTGCACAGTTGATTTCAAATATCCTGCCAGTTTGCTCATGAATTTTTTAATGATGTAGAAATCACTGTACACAGGATTGAAGTGCGTCGTAAAAGTAGCAGTAACTACACAGAGGCTTTTTGATGACGTTCGAAACTTGTCAAAATCCTGAATGTTTAGCGTGAATGATGTAAAGGCTGTATGTCCAGACTCGGGATGCTTTGCATGTAAATCATAAATGCGTTTGCCTATGGTTGTTGATGCCACCACCAGTCCGTAGAATGAGTGATAGCCAGCATCAAAGTGATAGGCAGATGAAGATGATAGAGTGTCACCTTGATAGTACATCGAGAGAAAGAAGTCCTTCGTTGTCCGCCCAGCGTTATCATTGAACGTATCGTCTGGTATTTTGTAGTCAACAAAACCGCAGACATTCTGCCAGTTAAGTACGACGACGCGCGTTGTTACGATTGTCACGCTGGAAGATGGCAGGCATGAAACACCATCCATGTAAATGTTCTTTGGAACAAATGTCCCAGACGCAGCAGATATGAACTGGGTTGCTGGTTCTGAACTATAAATAATTGCTTGCAGTTTTGTTGCCACCTTGACATAGTGCAGTTGACTGCATCCAAGGCTGCACAAGCCAAAAGTAATGCTTTTGCCTGCCGTATGCGATGTAATCATGACGTCATCTCCTCTCGTTGTCCCATAAAGATACCCTGCGATCTTCCTGGACATGCTAGTCAGAACGGTAGCAGTAGGAGTAGTTTCATTAAAATTTGATTCATATGCCATATCAAGCTTGATTGGCAGATGAGGTAAAGCCGATGCAATCTTAATCAGATACGTTATGTTTGCAGACCTCCCAGATGAATCAGTGGCAACAATGCGATACTCATATCCTAAAAAAGGAGCACGCCTTTTTACTTCCTCTGTCACCATACCATAAACCTGCATTTGCTTCTCGTCAAATGTTATCCATTCGTTTGGAGATATTGGCTCACCAGAGGAATACGTTAGGGAATATTTGAGATTTGTTCCATCTCTAGCATCGTTGAACATTGCTTTTGTATGGAAATCCCTGAACTCTCTGCACGTCTGAGCGTAGGTTCTATGCAAAACCCCAATTGTAGGATACGGTGGGTGTTCGATGCATTCGTAGCTTATCTTGATGCTAATGATTTCGAAGAAGGTGGACATAAACTTTGAGAAGGCACTGTTTACTGATCCATCTCTGTTAACTATCTTGGAGAATATGTTATTGATTGTACTCCGGAATGACGCACTGTAACCTTTCTTTGCCTCCTCTTTAGACGAGAATGTAAACGAACAGTTGCTGTATTTCAAAGAGTATGTTTCAGATGTAAGTTTTTTGTACTGAAGTACTTTAATTTTGACTTGATTATCATTGTAGAAGTTGCTTATGACGCGCATTAAATGATAAAGGATACCCAAATCGACAAAATTGATTTTCCCGTATTTTCGCTTAAATACGATTGTAATGGGGCAGTCGTTTGTGTATGGCTCCTCAGAAACTCTAACATCAACTGGCACTGTTCTACTTAAATTCTGACTATTTACACCTGATATATGAAGCTTTGCAACTTTGTTGTGAAGCTGTGCCTCAAAAGTTGGTATCGCATACAACTGAAGTGTTGCAACATTAAGCTGTATCCAGGAAGATGCTGTGACGTATTTCTTTGACTCGTCCAACAGATAGACATTCAAGTTTCTTATGAGTCCCTCCGATGAGTCAGAGAAGAGCGTAGATGGCAATTTTAGAACAGAAACACCACACATATTTACATTGAAGGTAAGTTTAGTGGTCTGTGATGTTGGAGGGGTAGTTGTGCCACTACAGCTTTGATAAAATGAGGCTCTCTGAAGATCAAAGCTGGGCAAGAATCGACTTTTTAAGTTATTGAAAAGTGTTCCTGATTGTAGATAATTCTTCATCTGCTGGAGAGTGCTTGAGGAGCAAGAGGTTTGGTAGCAAGAGGACCATGTGAGTATGGACGAGTGCACATAACCATTGTCTTCTCGATAAGACTTGATAAGCACATCTTGGCCGCTGCTTAAAGAGAAAGCTTCGGCGATTTTTTCGGATAGATATACAGAGTCATTCAGATAGCTTTTAAAGCCGTTGTTTATGAAATAAAAATGAATTTCAAACTTTGGTTCTTGTTGCATCGCCTTCTTGATGTTTATAGTTAGTGTTTGTGTTGTTGATAGCCCAGAGGAATCAGTGGCTACCAGGTAAAATGTTTCTTTCGAGATTCCCTGCTTCCGCTCTTTATCCGTGATCGATAGCAAGATGTTGTTTGAACTCTTGTCGAGATTTATCCAATTCTCAGGATCCGTTATTTCTTTATGGTTTTTGTTAAGAAACTTTAAAGTAAGTTGGTGAGCATCGCCATCTTCAAGGTCGTAATACCAGTTCTTGCCAACTGGAATCTTGGTATTTCCGCAGTCCGTTACGTTGAAAACCAAGCCACTTCTATTGAGGCCGATTATCGGTGGAAAACTGGAGCATTTTCCTGTGAATATCCTCATAACAGAAAGGACAGTTAATCCCTGAAATGCTGATTTGAAACCAGGATGGATAAGGAAAGTGCCCGGCACGAACACTTTTAAAAGGATAAATGAAAGTCCTTTAAAGTCTACATTATTATTCACCACCTGATGTTGCAGATAAGATTTTGTGTAAGGCATATATGTAGACGAGCAGTAGCTCCACGCTATTGTTATCAAGGATGCACTCTCCCTTACAACAGAAACGAGGCCTATCTCACTTGCAGACTTCAACTGAAAATAGGACTGCATCGAAAATACGATTCGTTCTGTTAGATATACATCGTCCATCCCACTGAGAGATCCTTCAGTTTGAAATTTAACCTTGATCTGACAGTCTTTTAACACTTGAAGAGGGCCATTGATGCTTGTATAGATATGCGTTGATGCTCTCAGACCATGCCTATCTGTAGCAGTAAGTATGAATCTTTGTCTTTCCTTGGTTTCGGCGAGTGAAACTGTTGCTGCAAATGTTATTGCAAGTGCAGTACGATTCAGTTGCAGCCATGAGGTTTTGCTCAACGTTTTGTTGGTGCTGTCTGCAATACTCAGTGCTAGATCTTTAGTATAACCATCTTCTTTATCATAAAACACGTGTGCCGGCAATATGTATTTTAAGATTCCACAAACGGATACCATAATTGTTTGAACAGGATGAAGTACCCTTGGTGGCGTGTTAGCATGGCAGTCACTTGTGTTTTCCACACCAAGAAATAGTATCGAGAATTCTGGCTGCATTGCCCTTTTAAAATCACTCGACGCAAATGAACCAGTGAAAAGTCGCGAGTTAACTCGCTCAACTTGACTTACGTTGCATGGATCAAACAAACTGGAACAGTTTATGTAATCAATGCGTCGACTTGTTGAGCCTTGCCTCACGATTTTCTTAACGCCCACACTCGAGCGCAAACCATACCCAAGATAGTTCAACAGCTTGGATTTGAATAAGTATAATTCTGCTAAGTTGTTTTGGAATCCTGATTGGATGTATGCTATTTTGTAAGTGTATGTAGATGGTGGTGCTTCTTGAAAGGCAAACCGAAGCTGCAAAGATGCGTTCATTCCGCTTCTGTCGGTAGCAACTAACTTGTAAAACTGCTGACTTGCACTTTTGTACGCATCAATATCCTCTTGCGTCGGTAGGCCGTACAGCGTCTAAAATAAGAACAGAACAGCAATCGTGTGCTATAAAATTTGGAGTAATCTTGATAGCTACGAATTTCAGTAAGATTTTGTCGGAAAAGTGTAAGTATCTCATCAACATAAAAGTTGTTAAATGTTAATGACTGAGGTTTAGAAGTCATTGTATATTGTAGAGGTATATAGACATGATAAAAGAATAGGGTATACCCAAATAGGCTGAGTCATGATGTTCCTGCTGCAATGCTATTGGTGGGCCTGACACTGGTCACATGATGTTGCCTCGTACTGATTAACAAAAAGCTTCCCAGCAAGTTGTCAACAACAGATGCCGATATCACATGAAACTACAGCGATCACGCCGAAAGCAAATGACCCCTAGAGAGAAGGTCTATATTCCTTGACTAAATGCCTTTTAGTTTCCTCTTGATCTAAGACAAGGCATGAGCGATTAGCTTCAATCGGACCCTAGGGAGTTAACGGTTAATTTTTTAATCTAACATCTTCTGATGAGCTAACAGATTGCCGACTCTTCGTAGGGCACCAGAAATTAAACTTCAAGCTAATTTAAAGAATAGGTTTGCGTATGAAGGTGATTTCTGCAACAATAATCATGAATCTTACCTGAGCAGACACATTCAATTGTACCCAACTGTTTTCCGATATGTGTTTGTTGTCGCTAGTAAATAACTGTAGCTTTAAATTTCGCGTGTTTCCATCTTGCTTATCGTAGAACATATCGGCAGGAACCTTTGTTTGGAACCCTCCACATTGTGTGATCGGAACAAACCACGGATTTATTGAAGGTGCAGGTGGATCAAGTTCTTGCAGACAAATCGGGTCGATAAAAGCTGTAACAGCCCGAATAGTATAGCGTGCGGATAGCATTGCTTTTAATTCAGACTTCGGCGCGCCTTCAGGTGTTACCAACTGCTTCCAGAATGCGGTGAAAGAGGAGTTGTCACATTTTAATGGCAGTGTGCATATACTGGAACGCAACGTAAAGTCTTTGCTGTTAATGACATTGTACGACATCAGGTTTGAAGCGTTTGCCTTAAGGAACAGATTCATAGAATGAACGATAGTGTTTAGTTCTATGATGGGCGCAAGATACTCGTTTCCAATCAGAGAAAGGTGCAGTGTGTACTGATAGTACCGTTGGATAGATCTCTTAGCTATCTTGACAATCATAGAAGTTTCTGCCCACAGATAATGTGAGTCGTAGGCTCTGATTGTAACGTTGTACCCTCTTTCTGGCTCTTCCCTTATTGCTTTATCGGTCACAACACCATAAAGAACATTTTCTCCACCGTTTACGGCCAGCCAACTCTTCGCTATATCTGTTGCCTTCCCATCGATAGTCTGAATGACTAATTGTAGATTGTATCCATCTACTTCATCATAGAATACATCGTAGGGAATTTTGTGAAAGATCACGGAACACGGATTTAGAGTTATAACTGGATACGGCTTGAGAACTCTTGGTGGCTCGGGAGGCTGACATACGGCAGACAGTGATAGCTGAATGTACGAGATGTACATTTCTGGCGCCATAGCTTGTCGAAATTGGGGTTGGGTACCCTTATCGTCGTAAAGCTTACTCTTGATGGCCTGAACACTTTCACTATTGCATGCCTCTTTACCTGTTGTGCAGTTCGAAATCCCAATGCTTACTCCAACGCTGTCTTGGACAACATGCGTGAAACGTATATTGTTTACACTTTCCTGCACATAGGCTGTAAATTTGTCGGCAAAGATACGAAGAATAACTGGGATGGGCGGTTTATTTTCGGCTATCCATGCAAAGTTCACAAGAAATGCAACAGTCGTGTTCTGCGAAGGCTCCATTGAATTCAGCTCAATTGTAGCAAAAGCTGATTCACCCCTTCTTGTTGTTGCATAAAGGTGAAAATAGAACTTTTGGGACTGCCTCGCTCCACGAAAGTGACTGTCGGTTAATACGGCAGTCAGTGTTTGATTCTCAGGAGAGAATGACAACCAGTTAACATTGAGGACTTCCCCTGTTAAATTCCTCATGGTCAGGGTAAGGTGACGTGTGTCACCATCAGTCTCATCTTTGAAAGTATTTGCTGGGATTGTATATGTCAAGTATCCACACCTCTTCAGTTCCAGGGGAGGTATCGGGTTTGCAACATAAACCGCTCTGGACACTCTGAAAAGTATGCTAAAAGCAAAAAAAAGAATATTGATAGAATTAACATGAAACATGGCTGTGAACCCAGCCCTTGCGCAGCAAGATAATTCAACACATCTGGTATACACTTTTACGCTTAGCGAAATGACCAACCTATCAAGGTGTATTGCGTTATCTTGCAACGCCCTTGTTCCTTCATAACAACACACAATGTATGAACACCGAATATCAAACCCCTCCATTTCTTAATGTTTTTTTGCGAAAACGGTGTGAATAAGTATTTAAAAGAGTATATTTAATATCTCAAGACGTCTTCATATTTTTTGCGAGCGATTTTCAGTCTTTTTGAAGAAACCTTAGGCCCCATTTTTAAAGGAGCTCCGCATCTAATCTTAACGTAAGAAGCTGATGCTTTTTCCACTCTCGAAGGATGAAGCTACTGTAATGACATAATAAGATATCTTTTCCTAATGACTTGGTACCACTGCCTACATATGAAATTTTCACAATTTCATACAGGCTTGCAAAGAGTTCTCGCAACAGAAGAAAGATGCAGCCTCGCGTTGCTTTATCTAATGTGACTAACTGTGCCAAAAATTCTCACAGTACCCTAAAAATTTGGATGATAATTTGACTTAATTTCATTTGGTTAGCTTTGCAATGCGAATCCAGGTGGCATAGCTCTAGGATTCAGGAAATCAGTTGGGACCGTTGGGATTCAGAAAGCTGGACACCGCTTAATTCAAAAGCTGGAGACTTTTGTCTCTATGATGGACCAGGGCCAGATTAAGATTAGTGTCATAGCTGCTGTGGCATTAGGCCGGTTGCTGAAATAGGGCCAGATCGAAACACACTAGAACTTTCCTGAAGCTACATAAGATCAATAAAGGATCTTTTTGTGCGGTGCCAAATTGGGGGCTTTGTCCGGCACTTAGACGACGTTATCTTTGATGTTAGGGATATCTCCAGAAATTCTCTATTGAGGGGCTGATCGATTTGATAAGAGGCTAAAAACTTTTTTTTTAAGTTGAAGTTAAGATTGAATCAGCGTTGGTTTGAGGTGTTTTTCTGACGGGGATCTGACATGTCCTACAAGGGGACTAAAGCCATAGGACCCTGGCCTTCCCTAGTGCGAGCCTGCGATGGCTCACAGGTATTGTTGGTATCACTTCTTGGATTGTTGGCTTGCTTGAATGTTGGTATTATTTTTGAAACCAAATGCCAAACAGAGAGATTCATTGCCATAGAAAGCAGTAAGTTAATCAGTATCTTTGCATTTTTTCATTTCTGTTTTTCATTCCTGACAAACTTGAATCTCACGGGTGATTGCATTATTTCCAGCAGTGATTCTTACTCATACTACTCAATTTCTTGTCACATGTCTTGATGAATTCGCTTTCAAACACTATGATACTATTTGGCTCTGGTTGGCTTATAGGAAGACACAGTTGGCTTAATGAATCATTCATAGAATCCTAGATGTTACGCAACAGGTACTTGTTGTCAATTGACTGGAGTCAGAATTACGCATCCAAACAATTCAATGGGGGTCGGATACTACTACTACGTCGATGTAAACAGGAGGATCAACAGAAGTGAAAGCGTAAACAAACTCAGAAAATAAACAAAAACACGCATCTGAAGGAAAATGGAACCAGAAAGTCTCTATTGCTCACAACAAGGTTCCATTTTCCCTTTATTTCAATATGAAAGATTCCGGCTATAATCGCACCAAATGGCATAATGGATGTTTGACTTCAAACGTAGCAAAATTGAATAGTTTGACTTGTTTGGGTCAATCTATTTTGTGACTGTAACATGTAGCGTGATTTTGAGTGAAGTGACTAAACAACGTATCTGCCTTACCTTTACTCTCTTTTGAATTGATAACCCGTCAAATGGACACCAGACAACATTTAAAAACAAACTTTCAATTGTGACTTTCAAGCGTTTTTCAACAGAGTATGTAAAAGCATCTGAAGATGACAACCTGTCTATTTCTGTGGCGTACACACTTCACATGCTAAGTAATTCATATTTGCACTGATTCTTACATATCGATCGAAAAAGTTGCTTTAGAGGCTCAAAGTAGATGAGTTGCAACAATGTAACCGTGGCTGTAAAGGTTGCATGTATTTCAAATTAAAGCAATGATTTTTTCTCTCGTCCAGTTCCTCAATCCACTTTTGAATGTCAATCATACTTCTACTTGTTGTCTTAGGGCTCAAAAGATTGTCTTAGGACCTTTGTACTTTGACAAAGCAGAATTTTTGTTTTCGAAAAGACTTGCAGTTGTTAATCGAAATTCAACGATTAAGGTACTAAAACTTTGTATGTTCACACAGTTTTCGGTTTCTAAAGACCTTTCTGAATTGCATCACTTTAAAAAGGATGCCCCCGAATAGCAGTGGCAATAAGCTTATTTTCCAAGCTGGCTCATTTTCCAAAGTTATAAAAGAATTATGATGATGTTAAAGTCTAAGATATTGTCTAATTCTAATTGTAGTACGAGTTATTTGCAATGCTTTTCCACACAAGGAAAATATTTTTAACAATCGACACAAGGCCCATGGTAAGTTTGATCGTTATGACATTAACTTTGATGCAAATATTAGCAATTCTCTGTCGAAAATTATCATTGGTACGAGTTTTGTTTTTTAGAGCAAAAATTGGACAAAATGGCATAAATGAGGTTCTGATTTCTACGCATGAAAGGAAAAACACAGTATCTCGTCTTTTTTTATTGAGTGTTGTGAATACAATTGTACTCAACCTTTTTAGGTGTAATGGTTGTTTATTTGTGATGTTTCAGTTAAAGTTATAAGGTAAACTTATGAAATATTTTTCTATAGTTTCTTTAAAATTGCGTACAAAATTTAAAATTGGAAGAAGGTGCAGTCGTTTTTTATAAAAAAGCATAGTTTCTGACTGCTGTTAGGTGGCAGGTAAGCTTCTCTCAAAGCAAATCGCTAAGCAATGCAAATTCATTGCTTTGAGAAACAGGTATTTATTTTGCAACAACTTAAGGTAAGCAGATACCGGCAGATCAGCAGTTGATTCTAAATTTCTTACAATCATATAAATAATTTTCTGAAAATCATAGCAGAAATACATTTCCACTATATAGTAAAAACTTGAAATAAATACCTCAATGCAAACAGAATAAGTTCAATTCTTGTTGACATTTTGACCTTGACTTGCAAAATGCTCCAAAAGATTCTTGGCTTGTTACGAAAGCAAAATCGAACACGAATAATGCTTCCAGGCGCATCAACCAAGAAGTGCTTTTAGCAATGTGTTTTTCTAATGACGATATCTGGATTGTGATATCTTCTTCGTTGATTGAAGTTGTTATCATCCATTAAGATAGGCTATTGAATGCTTTTATGTAGCACAAATGAGCACTGATTTAACAGGCTGCAGCTCGTTTGATTTCCCAGTTAAATCTAGTGTCTCTGGTCACCAGTGGAAGGGAGCATTGATATTAGCGTGTATAAGGAGTCTGCAGCAGGATCTGACCTCGCACTCGACAATCACAATAAGCGTGAAATTTGGAGCAATTTTGATTGCCAACGCGATGTTGAGAAATTTATAATGAAGCCATCCCTAGGTATCGGGATTTATTTAAAAGATATGCTTCATATATTTTTAATTTGCTTTGTTAAGCTGGTGCTCGTATACATCAAACTGCAGCTCAAAGATAAACCCTCCTCTGACACACTTAATTCATTGCTTTATCTCGATACATTATTCATTTCATTGGCTCTATCAGCAGTAGGCTAAGTCATTCACCACTATCCTAGACACTGACCTGACCCAGCGGATTCTCAACGAGTATCTTCATGCAGATCACAGTGCAAGCTATCTATAGCCATAAATTATGATGATGAATCATAAAAGATGTATCATGATTTCTATTTAAGAAAACTATAATCAGCTGATGTTTGAAATAAGGGAACATCAAAACATTGAAACTAAGCCGGCGAAACTAGTGGTTTCCAATTTCGTAGAAGAGAGAAGTTTCAAGAGGACATGCAAAGTCTCTTCCAATACTTTATTACACATATCCCAAGGCTTTGTCTGAATATACAGGGTAGACAGATATTGCCCGTTTATTTTCAAGATTAAGAAATGCAATAGCCGCTACTTAAAGCTTATGACTTTTAACATGCTGCTCACTGTATCTATATTAAAACATCTTATTAATAGGTACATCACCTAATATTTTCATGATTTGAATAGTGCCTATATCTTATGAAATGAGTACAAAAAACTTTCTACAGCCATCAGTTGTTCTACACCCAAAGTATTTTGGTCTGTCTTTTATTTCAATCTTAGATTCGATTTATGAAAAATCGCTCGAAACAAGATACCTGTGGGGCAGAGTTGGCAAGATTCACTCCGATTAAAATTCGTGAGCTTTGTCTGATATAATCTGTTTTCTGGCGTCAAAATTCTTCCTAGTGTTGAGAAACAATCACTGCAAAAAGCCTTGCTACACTACACTGAATTTGTGCACATTGTCAGCAGCAGCACCCCTTTCCCAACTCTGAACAAATTCGTTTTGATCAGCGTAAAGGGCTTTGCTATTCTTAAATAAATTCTTGACAGATCAGTATGATATTTTACTCTACCACCCACATTTTTGGGGAGGTTCAAATAGTGAAAGGGTGATTCAAATAACTTTAGCACGGATTGTAGGTCAAAAAATGTTCATGCTTTTCCTGGTGTATCTTTGTATCTCCGTTAGAAAAGTTTTTATTTAAAACCATTTTTCCTGTAAAACCATGGGATATTTTAACATTTGGAAATAATGCTGCAGGATATTATCTTATCATAAATAAACTAGAATTGACTCACAATGCATTATTTTTAAATCTGGTTGGCATTTATGATGAAATAGCACTGTAGTTCGGATACTCTCAAGAGAAACTTCAGTTGGAAAAGACATTTGCTCGTCGTAAGATATTGCTAATTGACTGCAGTTTCCTTGCAGCTTTTTTATTAAAAGGTAAAATGAAGGGATAATTGCACGGCCTTTTTCCTTAATGTTTAATTAATACGTCAGCAAGTCTTTGACAATGAAGCGTTTACATTGAAACATAGTCCCTTTATGTCCTAAAAATATACTGTAAAACAAGAAAGAAATTGATTGAAAATAGTGGCAATGGTTAGATTCTGCTTGTTGTTACAGACAACTTGAATAGGCAAAAACTCGTAACTCACAACCAGCTCTTCTGCTTGATACGATCATCAATAATAAAATACCTACCTATTCAGTTTAATTGATTTGAGGATTAACTCATTTGTTTTCATACGCTAGAATGCAAAACAGGTACCATGCATTTCTATAGAGAATTGGCAACACAGATCCATCTCAAAAGATATGTGTAATTTGGATACTTCAAAACGTATCGATTTTAACTTGTTAGACAAATCAAACAAGTTTCAAGTAATATAGAAAACATCACAACCTATACTTGCACAGGCTCAGATGGAGTATGACTTACTCTCACAAGATTAAAAAATGCTATAAGAACAGACAGGGGAATGGAAGGTTTAAATCTTTCAAGAAAGTTCAAAGCAGATTCATTATAAATTGAAATAAAATTTAAATTCTAGCTTAGACCCTAAGGGCCCGTTCACACTACTCTGTTTCCAAATGAAAACAGAATCGAACTTATCCGATTTTGCCTTGCGTTCACACTACTCTGCTACGAAAACATAATCCTTTGCAAACGCAAATGAAAACTGATACTTTAGAATACGGTGCGTATTGAATACGCTCCGTTTTTTGTGTAAACACCAAAAACGGATACATTTGAAGATGCTAGCAACGTCAACAAAAAGCGTGCTTTCTAGCACACCAAATTTCAAAAGTTTTGAAATAGGGAATTCACAATGGACTGGTAGCTGTTACAACAAAATTTTTCACAATTTGCTTTTATTTAATTTCATTCATAATGACCCAAATTTGTTGAGGATTTTGTGAACGCCTCTTTTCAAAAATGAGGCCACCAACAGCGTTTTTAATGGAGCAGTGTGAACACTTACTGTATTCATAGTCAATAGAAAATATTTCTTTTGACCATGCTGTACTCAAGTAGTATTCATTTGAAAACGGATAAATGTGAACGGACAGCGTTTTCATCAACGAAAACGGAGCGAAACGAATACGGAGCAGTGTGAACGTAGCCTAAACGACACAGGCCATTTGGAGACTCAACAGTCATTGATGGCATCAAGAGATGGTATAAGGGCAGGGTAATCCCCCCATTTTTGCTAAAATATGGTCCACATAATTGATTTAAAAATCGATAAAGAATTATGTAATTCATAAAATGGAATAAAACTAATGTCAAATGTTAAAAAAACATCCCCACCGCTATGCTTATATTGCTTTTTAGATGGGGTGCTTTTTACATCTCTTACATCGAAAGATGTTCATTATCAATTGCTTGATATAGTAAATTTCATTAAAATCATGATTATCAAATGCACACATTATAGGTGTCGTATTGGTTATGGAATAATTTCTAGAAGGTTTCTTATTTAGCATTGTAAGATTCAGGATGAAAGCTGTCACTCTTGTCTGGTAAATAAGATTGAAAATTGTGCTCATGTTTTGCAGCATTGTGCACCGTCCGTATTTCAGTAATCACCCAAGATAATATATTCTTATATTCTATACGGGTACATGGTATCTTTTTAGTAATCACTGAAAAGAAAGTCAAAGTTGTTGATTTTTACGTGGGATAATAAGAAGAGTTTGAAAAGGGGTTGATACTAACAGAAGTAAACTCACATAGATCGTTATTACAAACGACGAATAAAATAAGAGAGATGAATGAGCCCTGTGTAACAACATCTTTAACTGAGTACAATGACTGCCTAAAGTTTTCAAGGGCAAATTCCATCATCTCCCTTCCCCCCTTTGAACAATGTTGGTTTACTACAAAATGACGTAGAGGATTAGGAAGTACGATTTTTTCTGCGACTTCTATGATATTTTTCTAAATTAAATCATCAACACTGTTTAGGGGAGAATGGGATGTGGAAGCAGAAGTATTCAGAAAACACAACGCATGTAGCTGGGTGTTCCAAGTCCTTTTTACAATGATTGTAGATTATGATGAAGAAACCACCAATCTAGAAAAAGATTCACGCTGCTTTAGCTGAAAAAAATACTGCACAAGAACATTGGGAATTTGAATTAAATTATCTGATGACTGTTGATAAGTTGCTGCATTATTCGCGAGGTAATTTTTATGCTCAAACCACGTTCATCATCGTAATATCCCTCAGGCACATTAATATTGAATGGACAGGTGGCTTGTTGGTTTCATCTGAAATGATGACTTTAATGAAAGCCATGCTGCTGTGTGGATTTCTACTTATATTATAAAACATTATTCAAAGGCTAAAACCTCAAATAAGAACAGTATAATTACATTTGAATCCAAGTTAGGACAAATGACGAAAAGATTACCAGCATGACAGTAATTCCGACTTAGTTTATAAACAATGTCTCTTTGTTTAAAGCTAATAAGTAACCACTCGATGAATCCAACAACTTGCTCCTTAAAATATCATGCTGTTCTAAACGATATTAATCAAAATGCCCAAAACTGCTTTTGGTAGACGTTGTTTTCGCCGTATAGCCTCTGTAAGGACTGAATCTTCATTCTCATGGTTCTAGCCCTTAAAGCTTAAATGATGATTGTAAATATATGCCTTAGGGAAAAAAGATGTTCACAATAGCGTTGAAATGCCAGATTTGACGAGTGAATTTGATTCAGTGATATTTGCCAAGCAGTCAAAAAGCACCGTGCATTCATGAGTTGTAAACATATAAATCGAAAAGAAGATGCGTTAATGGCAATATGAAATCATTTGTTGATACTTTTACATCTGATTCATAAATATTTCTTTTTCCTTTCTTTTCCTTTCCTTTTCTTTCTTTTCCTTTCTTTTCCTTTCTTTTTCTTTTTCTTAATATTTTCTTCTGGAAATTTCTGTTTGACTTGAAATGTTTATTGACTTGAAATTTATCAAGGCATGGATGATAAATTTCAAGAAAATCAATGCTTGTAAGTAGATTCATGGCCATTCATTGAGACTTGTTATAATCGTTAAAGTTGCTAGAATCCATAATCCTACAACATAAAGCTTTTCTGTCATAACTTTTTATTTCATGTTTTCGTGAAAAGTTTTATTGCAAAGTTTCATCCAACAGTTTAGCTGCAGCCAGAAGATAAATGATGATTTTATGTGATGTTTATTTTCCCGGCCCTCCCTCCCTTTCTCTTTTCTCTTGATACCTTCAATAAAATTTCTCGTACCTTTAGGCATTCCTTTATGCTGTTAGCATTTATTTGGATGCTATTAGGTTGGACCGGTGCATCGGCTGTTTAGTGGGGAAAAGAGTCTTTTCTTGTCCATTCCCTCCCCTTTATCAATTAAATTTGGGGGTTATTATGGAAAATACCAAAGTAACCGCTTCCTGTTTAAATCAGTGGTAGGTTTAGCGATTTGCGCTGATGCACCAACGGCCCAACTCGCTCTCGATGATGTGGGAACGTAGCCTCATGACTGATTTTCTGATGTCTAGGGCATGATTTCTGAGGGAGCTTTTTGCCCTTCATTTTGTTGGTATTTTATTCACGAGTTAGTAAATTAAAGAGATCTTAAGGTTTTTGTCTGATAATTAAATCTGAAACATATCTACAATGTGCGAATCTCTTATCTATTGTTTCTATATCGGGGTTTTTTGTATATATCGGAATTTTTTGTGTCTAACTATTCGCTATACTTGAAATAAACTTATCTATGCAATGGAAATTCTTAATTGAAACCACAAGATCCAGTGCGTGTGAGAAAGTACGGAAACCTGCATTTGATCCTAAATAAATTTAAGATACATCTGGGTACATGAAGTAGCTGTTCACACCAGGTTCTACATATATTATAAAACATTATGCAAAGGCTAAAACCTCAAATAAGAATAGTATAATTACAATTGAATCCAAGTTAGGACAAATGACAAAAAGATTACCAGCATGACAGTAATTTCGACTTAGTTTATAAACAATGTCTCTTTGTTTAAAGCTAACAAGTAACCACTCGATGAATCCAACAACTTGCTCCTTACAATATCATGCTGTTCCAAACGATATTAATCAAAATGCCCAAAACTGCTTTTGGTAGACGTTGCTCCTGTAAGGACTGAATCTTCATGCTCATGGTTCTAGCCCTTAAAGCTTAAATGATGATTGTAAATATATGCCTTAGGGAAAAAAGATGTTCACAATAGCGTTGAAATGCCAGATTTGACAAGTGAATTTGATTCACTGATATCTGCCAAGCAGTCAAAAAGCACCGTGCATTCATGAGTGATAAACATATAAATCAAAAAGAAGATGCGTTAATGGCAATTTGAAATCATTTGTTGATACTTTTACATCTGATTCATAAATATTTATTTTTCCGTTCTTTTCCTTTCTTTTACTTTCTTTTCCTTACCTTCTCTTTCTTTTCCTTTCCTTTCCTTAATATTCTGTTTTGGAAATCTCTGTTTGACTTGAAATGTTTATTATTTAGAACCAAGGCATGGTTGATAAATTTCAAGAAAATTAATGCTTGTATATAGATTCATGGCCATTCATTGGGACTTGTTATAATCGTTAAAGTTGCTAGAATCCATAATGCTACAACATAAAGCTTTTCTGTCATAACTTTTTATTTCATGTCTTCGTGAAAAGTTTTATTGCAAAGTTTCATCCAGCTGTTTAGCTGCAGCCGGAAGATAAAGAGATTTTAAGGTTTTTGTCTGGTAATTAAATCTGAAACATATCTACAATGTGCGAATCTCTTATCTATTGTTTCTATATCGGGTTTTTTGTATATATCGGGATCTTTTGTATCTAACTTTTCCATATACTTGAAATAAACTTATCTATGCAATGGAAATTCTCAATTGAAACCACAAGATCCAGTGCTCAAATGCGGAAACCTGCATTTGATCCTAAATAAATTTAAGATACATCTGAGTGCATGAAATAGCTGTTCACACCCGGGTAGTAAAGATTTTGCACCACTATTTAATGTGCTTAGCGTTAATTCAGGGGGGTTGTAACCTATAATACTCACTCGACAAACATCTGAAGATATTTCCCACATCAGTATGTGCCGTATTTGCTGTATTGAGTTGTTTAAGAAAAATGTAATTAATCCGCCCATGTACTAATTGGCTGCTTTATCTGATACTAATTATCCGAAATTACTAATATTTCTAGGAATTCTTCAAACAGCATAGATATTGGGCTTAGAAACTATAGCATATCCACTTAAATCCATCTTTAAAAGGTTATTTCTGCTGAAGCTAAGTCAACAAAGTTCAGGGATTTATAAGAAATTATTGATTTTCAACATCGAACTCAATGACATCAATACCCATAGATTTTGCTTCTGAAGATTAATTTGAGTTATATGGTAACGCACGTCCGTCCAGTTTTGTAATATCTTACAAAATGTTTGTGAAAACAGAGTATCAAAAACATTTACATTCTGCCATTAACAAGGCAATCAGGCCCTATGCTTCCTGAATATTTACTGAATATTTAAGTTAAATTTAGTCATAGTTATCGATGTGGATCCCAGAGGTTCAATTTAGAATTGTTCCGTCCTATACACCAGAGTAGGTTAACAGCATTTTAAAAGCAAAATTGGAGGAAGTAGAAGAACAAAAGAAAATGATACCCGTCGACGCAGGCTTCACCTGGCCTACTATTAATGTAGACAATCATTCCTCAGAGGCAAATAGCACAATGAAAACGTTAAATTATCTGGTACCATTGATTGTTACCACTGATTGTAAGCAAACAATTTGTACCTTTTGCTAAAAAGATGGATTGCCAAAGAGTGGAATTGATATTCCATTGTTAGTAGTATAGAGTACCGGAGTGATGACGTCATAAATATCTATTTTTAGAATTTTTATCACAGAACCTAAAAGAGCGTCATGAAATACCTCTAAATATGCAAAATCAGTTAAAGGCATTACGAATTGGCTGAGATATGGCCACATTAGCACAGGCTCTTGCCCCACCAAACCTCTGTAATTTGGTCTTGGTTCATAACTTTATGAACCAGGCCAGAATAACAGAAATCGGTTAGCAAACTTCAAATCTTCTGTTGGCCATATGTCGCCCAATTTGGAATAACACATCTAGCTAATTTTGCACATTTAGAGGCATTTTGTGCCGTTCTTTCAGATTATAGGGCCAAATTTAAAAAAAATTCTAAAAATAGATTTTTGATGATGTCACACTTCGGTACTCTATAATTTACCTTAAAGTGCGGGAGCCATGGCTCCCTTGCACCCTTTTGCGCTCCACCTGAAAATAGAAGACAAATATTTATCTAAAGATAGGGATGGCTGCTTGATTCAGCATTCATAATTGAAGCTTTTGCTACAGTACTTGAGACTTGCAACACCAAATCATGGAATGCTTGCGTTTAATGTGACGATTTCTATACAAATAACTCTCAATTTAGTAAAATGTTTATTTTGATATTTCACTTAAAATAAAAATAGTTCAGTAGAGTTGCACAAGTCAGGGAAAATATAGTCGGTTGGTAGGGATGATCAAATATTTTGCTTGATATTCAGGGCACAGAAAGAAATGTTGATTAGAATTGGCTTTGAAGAAAATGTGTCTATATTGATTGAATCGACTCAATATGCAGCAACAATTCAGTTAGGCATCTATTTTTTATTTTAACCAGTGTTGTCAAAACAAATATCATATTAGAGGGGAGGGGGCTGCCCATTACACTGCTTCCCATTCGGTACACCATTATAAAGGAACTATAGTATAGTTTTTTTTTTGGGGGGGGGGGGGCTCCAGCTCGTGCAGATGTGCATAATAAGTTGTATGATACATTTGTTAAAATGTTGAAACTGTAGGCAAAGCTTCCAATTCACTCGAAAGAGGCTTCAAATTTAAATAAAAGCAGGTGTAAAGGCTTTTGATTACATCAATGAGCGAAATTCCAAAAACTTTACACTCTTACTCACTTTCAAGGTATCTTAATGACTCGACCTTTTCCCTGCATCAAATGTATTAGCTTACTCGTAGTGTAATTTCAAAGGCCATATCAGAATAATTTCAGGCTAATAGACTGGATTTCCCAGCGCAATCAATGTGGAATGTAATGGCAAGCACGCAATAAAATGTAGCAATTATATTGCTTGTCTGCCCACAAAGTAATTAGAAAGCATTTGACTTCGCAAAATGCTCACTGGTCAACTCTATTAAGGCTGTTAAGTGGATAATTTTAGCAGTGGTCAAATCCTGGGCTGGACTTCGGGATCTAGTTATCATACTTAGTTGTTATACAAGGCATTTAAGGCTTGTACATTCAGAGCTAGCGCATATAAGACATTGGCAAACAAGAAATCGGTATACAAAACTTTGGCAAGTGGAGACTGTTATCAATTTCTTGCATCATGAAAATTGATCTTTGTTTGGCAACATTCCTAACATGGTTTACAATGTATGTTTCAACTGCCGATCAAAGTGGAGGAATCGACTTGTGTTTCACAAAACCTTTCAACTATACCGTCCACCTTCCTGGATGTCAACCAAAGGTGATTGAAAATAATTTCTGTTATGGATTATGCCGATCTCTTTTCTATCCCAAACGACGCAGGTACAGTTTAAAGACAACGGCAGTGTGCTCTTTCTGCGCCCCACTTTTAAAGGAATACAGAGTCATCAAGTTGGATTGTGATTCGACAAAACCGGCTGGGCTGCGATACAGGTACAAATTTGTCACCATCTTCAAGAACTGCAAGTGTAAACGATCGTTGTGTGAAGCTTGGCCAATGCAGCATTAAAAAACCGTCGCCAAATTGCTGCCGAATGCCTTATTAAAGGGGTTAACCGTTCCCATTTGGTCCCTTCAGAATCTTGTGGTAGCCACTGCCTGGATTCACAACGAAAATGACACAAGTATGAAGACGTTATTTATGATCAAGTGATGGTATTGGTTGTTTACAATATCAAAGTGTTCACATACTATTAATCATATTTAAAGACATTTTACCATTCGAATAAGCACAGTACTTAAAGTTTATAGCTTCTCACGGTTTTTTTGTGAACAATTAATTCATAGTTACTCCATAGAAAATGGCTTGTGCGAAATCATTTATTGTGTCGGTAAAGCTTTATCCTTTCTTTAAAATGCCACAACTTCTAAAGAGTAGATGCCACTTACCAAATGCAGCAATAAGCGATTTTGGTTTGAAAATTATCATTGGCGAACTTGCACTGAAAAAAATCTTCAAAGATTTTCAATCATTGTTATCACAAGTTGTGTAGTTGAACATTTAAGATCGTTTTTAATCCGTGTATCTTCTCTGCTTCGATGAATTAGAATTATTATGTATAAATAATCATAATTAGAACTCTCAAAATATTTATGCAAATATATGCAGGTCTCGTTAGTTACACTGCTGCTAGTTACACTGTATGCATTTATTCATATAAAAAGGGTTATATCTACTTATAAAGATGGAAATTCATATAACGATTATGAGAGTTTTTATTTCTACAATCTTTGTTTTAAACGAAAGAGGGATTCAAAACGTATTATTTATTCAAGGTTACCAAAAGAGCAAAATCAATCTACATTATATTAGAAAAATCGACATCGGGAGTTAGTTTATGTAAGATACCAGATACAAATACACAGATCCTTTGTTATCTAATCAGTTATAAGCGCAACGCCCTATTTCCTCGACGCCCCACTTGCTACATTGGACGCTCTGGAACCCAGGGTAAAGCACTTGATGAAGCAAAAGTGTTCTGGGCTTTGCTGACAAATCAAAGGAAGGATTAAAGGTCTTGTCCATTGTTTTGTTTTCGAGTAAACTAAATGGATATTAAGATTGAAAAGTAAGGCTTGATTAAGTTAAACTTTAGCCTTGATGCGTGAATAAACAGCTATATGAATCTGTTTGAAATAGACAAGAAGGCAGATTTTTATACCTTTAAATGGAATGTTTTAATGACATATCACTAAATATTACTTGACTACACTCATTTTTTTTTATAAGAAACTGGCTATACGGAACGAGTACTGGACAGTCAGAAAAAATTAAAACACTTCAGTACTCGAAGCATTAAGAAACTACTTAATCTTGGTAAAACTGAGAACAACAAAATCTAGAAAAATCCAAGAACATGATTGCCCTGATGGCCTAGAAATTAAGACACAAGTGCTAAAAAATATACTTCCCACGTCTAAATACAGCGTCAGAACAGAAGCAAATCTCTTGACGTGAAGAAAAAGGTCACGAACATTTCATAACATCATTCATGATATCATAATTAAGTATCGTGTATTGAAATTTTCAGAACATTAAGAAACTGGAGTTTCTTGTTAAAAAAATTAGTGTGCCTGCTAAAACGATAACCCAGAGAGCAAAAGACTTTGTCCGTGACATAAAGTTTGAGCATGCAACTGGTAAAAAGGAGTAGGAGGGTGCTTGAATCTGTTTACATAATTATATTTGGGTGTGGAGTATCCCTGTCACGTCTAGGTAGGCTCCAAATCTTAGAGGAAAGCCTGAGGGGCTTGCGCCCAGTATTTTCGTAGCCATTTTGCCCGTATCACTCCCTGCCTGTCGTTTTTTCCAAGTCTTAGCTATTTCCATCCCATTCTAAGTGCAGAAATTTCGTTCCCAGAAAGAATTTTTGGCGTTTATCCTACGAGTTTTCAACCTTCCCCATTTCTCTGGGCACTATGCTCTGGGCAAATTTTTATTATAAACCACCAGCCTCACTATGACAAAGAGGCCGTTTCACAAATCAGAAACATTCAGCAGTGTGAACATTTTGGATAACCTAGATGTTTGTTTATGACTTTTCGCGCCTACATGGGTATGATATGATTATAGTCAATTCAGGATGTTTTTGCCGATAAAGATAGTCGCTCTGGACCAGTTTAAACAAGGAAAGGGCCATTAAATGGAACCGTAGCGTAGATCGAACTGGAATGTGAGATAATGCCATAGCAACAAAGACAAGCTGACACCATAAATTACAAAATGGCAGTGAGCGATGTGGACGACCTTCAAATAGTGAGCCTTCGACCAGAATCCGTGCAACCGTTTTGGCTATTTGATGGAGCAGGAGTAAAATCGTTATCTGGTGAAGTCGAATTGCTGGCAAGAAGGTGCAGGACAGTGTCTCCAAATGCCTTGAAGCAAGAATTGTATTATGAAAAGAGACCTCAGTAAGTTTTTCAAATATTATATCTGTCATTTACTAAGAAACTGATTTGAGATGCAACTTGGCATATCAACAAACTACATGCTCTGAACATTGTTTTTTATTTCTGAATAATAGATGTTACATTGACAAATGCAATGGAATAAAATAGGGACGCCGGAGAGTGGGGGCGTGGGAGTCAACCGCCCCTGCTGCCTTTTTCATAGAAGTGCTCTTAACGCCGGCCTTTTCTAGAAAATCAAAGAGATTCATATAAAATCCTGACTGTAGTGCCTTATTTATGACAACATTTTTCAAAACTTGTGAAGAAATTTCTTATGTCAAAAGTTAGCCAATTTTTAAGATACCGACAGAAGATCAAAACAAAATTTGAGATGGTTAAGAAAGATTTTTTGGTATTGAAGTATTGTTAGCTAGGTTAACTAAGAAAAAACAGATAGAAATATGATTGTATTGTCTGTCCAGTCATGTCAACCAATATACAATGGTGTAACTTTGCCCACCTAAATAGGGTGATAGGGGATTGTCAATTGTAAAATTTACAGACAAAGACCTCAATAAAGGAAAATTGTTGGTGCTATCTCACCAACCGAACAAAGATGTTTATCAACAAACCAAGGATTTTTTGGAACAACTAGAGATTTACAGACCAACTCATAAAGTACACTTTTGTGAGCAAAAAATTTAAAATAATTGGTGATCGAAAATAAAACCAATTTTGTGAAGCCATTGGACGTCTTTCTATAGTTATAAACCAAATCAAGCCAAACTTCAACTTTGTTGGTAACACTTTTGGTTTGAATATTGAAGAAATTCACTTTTTAAAATGTAAAAAAGTGGACTTTTTATCTGACAGTCTCACTGCTTTGAAACCTTTGTAAGACTAGCTAAAGCTTTATTAAAAGGTTTTTTAACAGGTTCTGTTAATCATGACATGTTAGATTCAGAAAAACATTTGCATGATCAAATTTAGTCATTGGAGTGCCAAGTTGGACATTATTGACCTTGTGTTTGGTCAAAAGTGTCATATTTTAAATCATTTTATTATGCCCACTTTTTCACAGTCTTTGAGGCACTTTTTATCACTGGAATTTTGGTCTTTTCAATCAATGAGAAGGCGAAATGTTGTTTGAAACAATTTGCGGCATTATTTGTTCCCTTACCAACACCGCAAATGGTTAGGAAAGTTGGGCTTGACGATTTGTGACACATTTAATTGAGTGAATCCTGATGCAATAAATCACAAAACTGCCACTGCCATTAGGCCCAAAACTTTCCTACCAAAAAGTTTAGCATATTCTCCAACAACAGTGAGGAGAATGAACAGTTCTAGACAGCAAAGCATAAACTAAGTATCCCTGAGTTAATTTGCATAAGATCTTGCACATTGATGCAAAGATGAACTTTTTTATTACAAATTTTTTAAAGGTACTTCAATAATCATTGCTCAATTTACATGTTTTTGCAAATGCTGATTTTGTTTAGAAATAGGCAAGAAACAAGAATATTCTTGCATTTGCTATTTTCAGCACCAAACCTTAATACATTTTCCATTATTTCCCAACTATAAAGTCATCTTCTGACTTTTTTAAACTTTCTGTGGCCATTTGAATTTTAGTTAGCTAAAACATTTTGCTTCAGTGCCACCATTTCTGTATCAGCCTGTGCAATACTTTTGCTCACTAAGTGTATTTGTAGCTGTCACACCCTCCTACAGCCTCTCCCCCTAGCTACACCACTGACAATAGAATATAAGGTTTCAGTAAAACATCTGACTATAGGTTGCTACTTTCTTCAATAATTTGCATTCTGCAAAGCTGAGCTACTTAATCTGTTTGCTCAATACTTCATGAATATTGTCTGTGTCTTCACCACATCAAAGAGAAATTGATTGAATAATCTAATTTTTGTATTTAGTTTGTCATTAAAATCTTTGCATTTATTAGTAACATAATATAAAGGATAACAACAATGCTGGGAAATAATGCACAGCATGGCTGCATTTCTGCACAAAATAGCCAAATAAGATTCAAGAGGTTTTGTCATTTGAAAAGTTCTTGTTTGGTCTGCCTGATATGTGCATTTCTCTTTGTCAGCTCAACTGCTGGGATACCAATGGATGGACAAATTCGTAGAAGAGAGAAACAGATGGGGTATGTATTTGATATTATTTTTAGCCAAATGAACAATTTTGCTTGGTTTAATGATACTGAGCAACTTCCTTATTGTACCTGTAAAGAAATTATGTTTGGGGAGAAGAAGCATCCCCATTGCAGATGTTTAGCCTCTATACTTCTTAATGGACACTGTCATAAAAGCCCAGGTCGCCATATAGGCAGAGGTATACATGCTTTCATTTGTATGATGATTGCATTACAGTGTAGATCTCTGCCTATATGGCATCAAATACTATAGGACAGACTGTTAAAATGGTAATTTTCTTAATTAAATTTTTTTAGATTCTCTGAAAAGCCAGCTTGTATTTTTATTGTACATCCCAGTAAACATTCCCTTGCTTTTGAAATTCCCAGGTCTAGAAGCAGAAAAGGAAAAATTCTGACTGAAAAAAATCTTAAAGAGGAGAACATGAAAAAAGTTCTGCAAAGGTTTCAGCCACCAAAGGTTTGTTTTTAAGGACCTTATATCATTAGAAGCTGACTTAAATTGCTAAATATTTGCCTAATTTTCACATCAACATAAATCTTGAATTAGCCACTTAGAACCATCCCATTCTATACACAAATTGGGCATAGCTTTGCCTATGTGGCATATGGCACTTTATGACAGAACAGTAATCAATAGTTTTCCTTCAATTGCTAAATATTCTGTAACTTATGGGCATGTCTAAAAATCTTGCTTTAATACCAAAGACTTCAAAAAACTATTTTATGTGATATTAAGTTGTCTGTTTACCATTGCTCATTTTTTCTAGTCATTGAAGTTTGGCTGAAAGAGTTGTTCTGTGACGGACTCACAGTATAATTATGTTAGGTACTTTAGTAGCACTCAGGGGTGCAGTAGGAGCTATATTTTTGGTAGGCTACAGCTAAATTGTCTCTAAAAAATCCTGATAAAATAGCGAAATTTCTTAAATTTGCCAGCAAATTGGGTGCTTATTTGGAGACAGTTGCTTTCTTGCCCTCTAGCCACTGTGCTACAGATATAAGTGGCCAACAGCCCAATGCCAGAGAGCCCCAAAATATTTAAAAAGCTAGTTATCTTGAAATATATAAGTAAAATGATCAACTAGTAGAAGAAAGAAGCAATCTATAGCTTTGAAAAATAACTTTATTTTTGTATAACATAATTTCCAAACACTTTGATGACTTCAAACATTTTCAAACGTTTTCAAACATTTTCAAATATCAAAATTATTTTTTAATGATTTTCAGACACAAAACTTTGTAAAAAAAGTTACCGAAATCTGAAATGCTAGAGATCTGTTATCTTATTTCTTATTTTATACACTTATTATTACTGAGACAAATTGTGCTGCTTAGTTCTTATTTCTTCAAGATTTTACTACCAAAAGAACGTCAAGGATTTTATGTGTTTAAGCCCCACACAGCTCTGTCATTCCACCGCCAGCATGCAAAAATGTATTGAAGAAGAACGCTTTTTTAAAGAGTTAAGTTGCTTTTATGGCTAAAACAATCAAATTTTTCAAATTAGGAGGTGAACAAATTTATCGAATGAAGTACTAGATATTTTGCTAGGAAATTTATTTATCTGAAAATTTACTGTTAAACGTCTGAACTTAGATTGAAAACAAGGATAAAGCAAGATGCAGAGTTTTTCAATATTGAGAGTTTCATTAGAAGTTTTTCCTGGAAACGCTCCTCCTGGAAAAGTTCCTTCCCGGAAAACGTCCTTTTGACGTAATACGAATTATCAATTACCTAGCTGATTAACAGAATTTGTGAATTTTACATTCTTAGACAAAAAATGTCACGATTGGTCCAGGATATGTCATCTCACAGACAAGTCATGGTGTTTTGGCAAAGATTGACACTTCACAGCTTACGGAACCCCCTAAACGAGTAAGGAAAATTTTACAAAATAGTACACACGATGTTATTACCGTTAAATATTGATAACAGTTATGGAACGTTCCATTTTCCAATCACTTACTTTTTATGTTGCCAAGTAGAGATACATATGTATACATATATTCAGCATGAAATCTCCACAGAACGGACCTGTCATTGTCAGATTTTCTGTACTGTCCGTTGTCAGGCCAACGGTAGTGTACCTTGTTTAGAGAAAACTGCTAAAACGTTTTCACCGAGGAAGATTTGTGACATGATTATTTGTTCTTGGATTTAGAAGTTTCTTTTTCTGGAAGTTTTACAAATCAATGTTTTGAAATTAGTTGTCAAATCCACTGCATAAAAAACAGCTAGAATTTATTCCAAAATTTTCCTCGTAATACTTCTTTCAGTTTGTAAAAGACAGCTTATTAATTCAAAATCTTTGTTCATTTCAAAATACCGATTTAACGTGAAAGCAAGTTCTATGTTTACGTTATTTTCTTTAAAACGAAGGACCTTGCTTCTGTAAACTTTTTTGAAAAATCAAGGATAATAATATTGCTTGCTGCAAGATAGCAACACGCCTTTTGTGCCACTTTTCTTGCAAAAAGGATCTATCTTGACAGCAATTTCCAAAAAGCAAGATGAGGTCAACATTAATTTTGGAGTAGGAAATTGAACTGCTACTACCACGGATATAACGAATGCTACACATTTAGAGGGGCTTACAATGCCTGTCAAAAGTACTTGGAACACCCGGCTATTTACGCTGCATTTGATATCTTTCATTCCTTTCATGAAAAAAATTACTACTTCCGCCCCCTTCCCCCTAAAACAATGTTGATAATTTAGAGAAATATTAAAAAAGAAGCGCAAAAAAGTGCTTCCTAAAATCCTAACCTGTTTGATAGTAAACCAACATTGTTCTGTAGGGGAGAGGGGGATGATTGATTTTGACCTTGGAAATTTACGTCAGTGTTCCAAGACTTTTGGCAGGCATCGTAGTTTAGGTCTTTCCTGAATGTTATTGTGGTATAACTATCCGAATGAAGCTGGCATGCGATAGAGTTTGCTGGATTAGGGCGAGGGGATACGTGCAACCTAGGCTTCAATTAGCTGTAAATAAGTTACTTTTTAGCAGCCTTCTGTAAATAAGTTTTTGATAATGATAATAAACCTTGCGATAGATATACAATGCTATGCAAAATGTTGAGGCACTTTCGCTACATGCTATATCTACAAACCTAGCTCATTTGTGCTAAGAGCTTTTCGTTTGTCTTGAGAAAACTTTACATATTTAGCTGCTTATGTTATCCAAAGCTCGTTTTATCTTTTTGTGTCACAATTTTCTTGGATCACTGTGTATATGAAATACAATTTTACTTTTGAATATTGCTTTCATTCCATATTATGCTGATAATGTTGTTTAGTTGCACCAGATTTGTGTAATATCCAGAATCTTACAAAGTCTATGTGGTGAGCAAAAATTTCCAGAAAACATGCCACACCCCTCTCCACTCCCTAAAATCAGTCCAGCAAATCCGATGTTGCGAGATTTTGCTCTCCCATGAAAGTAGCTAGAGTTTTCAAAATCTTACCATGTAATCAGGCTTTAAATGATTACAACACCTTAGTGTTTCCCATTTTCTACGTTACTGTTTTATCTATTTGCAGTCAACTCTAATCTTGAAAATCTGTTAAGTAGTCTTGTAAGAAGAAACAGCACCTAAACATCTTCACCTTCAACGCACCTAAACATCTCCATACAACAATTTCAATGGTTTCAAATCCTCTACAGAACAACCTGGATTAAAAACATTTTGCACGCTGCTAAATGCTATGCTATCAAAGAATTTAAAGTCTGTTGTGGGGATTTTTACTTTCATTAACACTGAATCATTTCTTTTCCAGGTGACTAATCTAGGAGAGCGGAGGTAATATGCAGACACTGTTGTTTTCCTAAATTCTTGAGATTATTTGCATTATCCAACTTGTGATTTTCACCGAAACACTGTCTTTTTAATATTCCATCTTTTACTCTAAGATTTTCTTGAAGCCATCGCAAAATCTCATTTGCACTTTGTGTGTTTTTAAACCAAAACATTAAGATTTGGAATTTTGGTCTACACCACATTGTAAGTCACTAAATAATTATTTTTGGGTTTGATATGTTCAAGCGTCTTTGCGTTCAGAATTCAAACGAGTAGCTTTAGTTTCGATGCATTTCTCTATTAAGTTGTAAAGATGTATGAATTTTGTGATCTTTTTCTGATACGTTACTGTAGTTACAACGAAGGTACATCGTTCAAGGTATTACTTTTAAGAAAATCAAATGAATATTCTTTAAATATCCCTGATTTTACGAATAACAGAAGTAAAAATGGTAATTTTACCAAAGAAGATTTTACTGGCAGACGATAAGGCTGGTGTCTGTATTTTTGGTAATGTTTGTTGTTGGGATTATGCGACGAGATTAAGGCTAGAGAAGATTTTTAATTTTGGCTTGGAAAGGATAAAAAATTATGTTCTTTAAGCTTTGGAAATGAGTTTTGGTTTGGCGGATAAATGTCAAGACTGTTGGAACTACGATGAATCTTGAGATACGAAAAACTAGCTTAAGAGTTTTCATTTCTGTAAAAATTCATATTTTGGTCATATCATGTTTCCAATAGGTAAGCACCACTGATTGGGCTAACGTCTCTGATTGGCCTAATTCGATCCACAACTGGGTATATACATTTCCTAGCGCAGAGTTTTCGATCTATGTTTTGAAATTTTATATTCTGAAGAATGTCTGAGGAAAAGCTTGAGTATTTTTCAAAATGTTTGTTTTTTGAAGCCACTCTTGTTATAGTCAAGGCCAATCACACGTTAGAGATTTCTCTTGCTTAATTCTAAAGTCATTCTTGACTTAGTCATCTATATCTCAGTGTTTGATTATACATTGAAAATAGATATCGTTTTTTAATTAGTTATTTTCTTTGTTTCAGAACAAGCTTCAAATCCGGAAATGAAAAGTTATCAACCGATCGGTAAGCTTATAGAGAAAACGTATTTCAACCAAATTTCAAAGAAAAAACGCTATTCTGTCTCGAAAATATTTAATTTAAGGAATTTGCTACTTCGTTTTTGTAAATGGTTTATTTGGAAAATTTCGGGTTTTTAGAAGCTTGATTCATTTTTATAACGGCAGTTTTCATATCAAGAAGATCTGCCTAGAAATATACGAGTATATCAAGGTAGTGAATAGATCTTGCCTTTATCAATTGTAAAAGCCTCGACAAACGTAGCAATTATAAATATTTGTCTCTTCTGTAGACAGATTATAGAAGACTTGAGAACGAGAATCGATGATTTGTCAGCTGCTCTTGAAGATACAAAAGTATGTCACAGACTAGAGATGAAGCAAGTATGTCACCACATCATATTACCATGGATTTTCCTTTAGCTCTAATTGCCCAACCAGCTGCGTGAAGCATTTTTGAGCCTGAGAACTACATTTCCGAATTATGCCTTCCAAGAATTAGTAGTTGAGAATGCGGTATTTTTTTCATTGAAGGTTTACTCTCTCAAATCTCTGAAAATGTGGATATCAGCTAATTTGTTTCAGGGAGCATCATGTCAGAACTTCGTTAGATTGTGCAGGGTTATATTTAGGCTTTTTCTCTTTGCAGTTTGATATGACACTGTGAATTGGGGTTATTTTTAAAGACATTATTCATCTTGTCAGCCGTTACTTTATTAATTACTGCATCCGTGTAACTAAGCCAAAAATCAAAACTAAAATGATGATTGCCGCTACCTATGTTTCTATCATACAAAGCAAAAATGAATACGTCTCTCACTTAAATGTTTTACATCTACATGTCTACAATCGCTGTTATTTTTGCTATGGAATCAATGCAAGACCTGCTTTTCTTATGCGTACCGTTATATGTTAAGGTCTACGATCTCCATGCTAAAGATTGCGAAGACATCAAAAAAGAACACGAGGAACATATAAAGTAAGTGCATTAGTTAGTCACAGTGTAAAAAATTCTGCATCAAATCCTTACTTAGTTTCTTGGGCTTGAATGTTATTGGGTTTTATTTGTCTAAAACAATTTCTTCCTGATTTTATTCAAAGTTCACAATAAAGGAATATCTCTTTTAAGTCAGTGCACATTTTGTTATGGGACGTGGCAGCAAAATTTAACTTTAGAGTTTCATCTGCAAAATTTTCCAGCACGAAAAAAAAGAATGAGATTTGAAACAAATCCAAAGCAAGAACATTTTTTTTTTCTCGGCAAAATTTGTTAGCGAAATATTTCTTGCACAATGGCAAACTCGAAGTTAGGGACAGGCTGCTACTTGCATAAGAATTTTGGATTTCTCCTCGTTGCCCTTGCATTTGCCATTCTTATGTTCACATGGTTGAATGTTAACAACTGACTGACTGTCCTTTTGTCCAATGTGTTCAAAGCCCTGAGGCCTTCAGCTGTCAGTTAGCAAATCTGCAGATGTTTTTATTTCTAGTTCTCTCCTTCTTCTTGTCATAATCTCACCAAGTTGTTGTAACTGGAACAACGCACATGGTGTCTGTTGCAATACCATAGAATTCAGAATATGAGTCCAGTGCTTATAACAGTTCAAAGACCATTCTGGGGGGGGGGGCTTATATTTCGGGGGACTGTATTTAGGGGCTATAGACGGAATTCGTAAATGTCAAGAGAAAATTCCAATCAGAATTAAAGGATCGGTGATGTTTGCGAGACCTTTACAATAAAAGCTGTAACAATTGTCCAAAGATGGATATTTTTCAAAACTCACAGGAAGGTTAAGTGAAGCTAGTGAAGCTAGAAAGACCCTAGAAGGCACATGAACTGAAGGACAAGGCATCGAGATACCCTGTATATAAAACATTTTAGGTAACAAGCATTTACCAATTAAATGTAAGAAATGCACTAAAGAACACTTAAAGAATAGGATTGGTTGTTCTTATACTCTGTATTAGTAATAGAGGGTATTCATGTTGATGGGGGAGAACAGTGCTTTTGTGTTCAATTCCAAATATATACCCCGGGATAATGTTCGGGAGGGTTTACATTCGAGAGCGTGTAATGGAATAGGGGAGGAAAAGAGGGGGGGGGGACTAACTCTATTCGGGAACTTTATAATAGTTCTGGCGTTACACAGATCTGGTCTCAGTTTCAGCATGACTTAAACTGTAGCCTTAAAATGTCATCATTTTGTTTGTATAAGTCTTTCTTCCTGAAGAATCCTTCTATAGTTGACGTCATTTATGATAAATTTCCAGCTATTTCACGTAATTGCACAATAGCTGGGTAGAAAAGCAGGAAAGACTATGGCAGCAGTTAATGATATCTGACAAAAACCGACAAAAGATGCTCGTTTGTCAAGAGCATATGCAGCGGTGGGGCCCTAAAAAAAATTGAAACGAGGCTCCTATGTACGGTGCTTATAAGATGCCATTTTGCACAATTATAAAGGTTTAATTTTGCAGCTATATTTAAGATTTTAGAAAACGTAGTTTTTCAGGGCAATTTTTGACATAATCAGTGTTGGGGGAATTGCCCAACTGGGCCCGACGAGTTCCTCTACCAATGAGGAGCAAATCGCTCCTTTCACTCAGATGCCAAGCCACTTTCAAAAAATGAACATAATGTAAGTGCTGGCAAATAGAAACAGAATATTTTGTTTTCTATCATCATGGTGTTCTGGTGAAATCGCTCCTCTCCTCTAGTCCATACTGTAGAAGAAGCTATGCCCTCAGTTTGCAAGATATCCAGATTCATCGCTGCAAACTTTTTAATATAGTATATTTGCTTGTATGGTTTCTGATCTAAAACATCTCACAGAAAAAGGTTCCAATTTTGTTTACAAAAAATATGTTGGAACGTTTTAAATAGGCTTTGTACTAGCAATAAATGTCAAATCTTGAAGCCTCGAGACTCATTCTTAAGAAAGTAAGTATGGAAACAACATAATGTCATTGACGTTTTGGTAAATGTGATAAATTACAAATAAGGCAAAGATTTGAATTGAGCATTCCATGCTAAATTGCTAACTTTTCTTAGCAAATTTCCTATGTTAATATATGTGTGAAACAACCCTTCTAGCCTTTGCGACAAACCGGGATTTTTTAGCATAAGCAGAAACATATTACAATCTGAAGCCCCTGTCCATAAACCACGTAAAATTTCTTTAGGTGAGCATGGGCCCCTTTGAAAAATGCCCCACCACTCAAAATTCCTTAAGAAATGCCCTGAGTATTTCTCTTTTTTTTTTTTAAATGAACATTAAGCTAACTATAGTATATTTGATCATGCTTACTTGCGTTTTGGGCTCTTGTTGATTCCTGATTACCCAAAGTTGAAGCTGCTTTTAAGTTATAGTTATACGCAGGGAAAAAATCTGGAGATTGCTTTTGGTTCGCACTTTCACAGGACGTTCCTCAACTAAATTATACAGGTCGATTGTAGATGCCAATTGACGACGAAGAGCACGAGAAACGACTGCGATAATGCACTTTTATCATCAAGGCTGGCTAGATTTTGCTAGAAAGGGTTTACAATAGAATTTCTTTGATGGGCGTGGCGTGGCTGGTTTTGTAGGAGGGGCGTTATGGCTAAGTTTTCCTTGATGGAGAGATTTGCTAGATTTGCCGATGTTAAGACAGTTTTTTAATAGACCCTTGCTTCTGGGAGATGTGATGCCCCACACTGAAATGATCATCTCCATCCCATATTTTATTGTGCTGGACTGTTTTGTCATTTTGAAGGTCAGTTTATTAAAGACGGCTTCTTAAAAAAGTCATTGTAATCTTTTTCAGATGTGAGTTTAGCATTTGTTAGTTCTCGTATTTGCAATTTAATAGCTTGTTTGTAAAATCCTCTTCCTCGAGTTACTTGTTCGATATTCTATCACAGGTTTTTAAGTATTCGAAATATGTTTAACGAGCATTCCAGAAGATTTTTTACTATAATCTCGATGTGATAGAAATGGTGCTTTTCTTTAGCATTTAGAGTACGGTGAAGTGTTCTTTACATCTAACTTAGCGATTTAATATTCATCTACAGAGCTATTGAGTTAGATAATGCTGAAGAATTGAAGCAAATTGAAGATGAACATAAACGCAAGGTACGAAACTATGTTTTATGAATGAAAGCTCTAGAAACTTAATTGGAAATCACCGTCAACAGCTTTAATCTGGCTTAGGACAAAAGACATTTGGCTTAAGTGCTTTGGCCGGCCCACCAAAAGCCTCTTTTTAGTCTTTAGCGACATATTCTTATAATTTCTCGCCAGTTTGACCTTGCTGTTGTTATTTTCCCTTCGCCTAAATTCTTCTAAATGGTTTTTATTGGATTGTTCATCTTGCAACAACGGCGAGACATGTAACTGCTACATACAGCGTTGTGTAGATCGAATTGTAATGTATTTCACAACAGTTGTGAAATGGCAATTTAAAAAGATGCTATAAGCACACATTACTTAAAAAGCATGACTCGAGGTTCGGATGTGATTTTTAGATTATTACTTTTTCATGAATTTGAACAAAACCTCTTATCACCCAATTCAAACTAAGTGTCATAAATCTTCCTTCTTGAAGATTTCTGGTCTTCACCTCTTAAAAAGGCATTTTAGTTTCCATACCATATTTAAGTCGGGGGAAATCGTTTTATTAAGCTTTTCCCTCAAAAAGGAGCACTTTAAAAATATGTAGACAACCACGTTATATTTCAGACAAGACCAGAAACCTTCCGACAAAGTAACATTTTAGTGTTACAGGGTTTTTGCCCCTTCTGACCCCCCTATCTACGCCACTGTGCCGGGGCTCTGGCACAGATGGATGTCCCAGCGGACATCCACGCCCAAAGTGTTTTGTGAACCATGTCCTTTAAAATTGTTTAAGCATTGCCTAAAAGTGTATTTTCACTAATCACTCGATTTAAGGCTCATCAGCCTTCTGTTAAATACACTGAGGTGCAAAATGCATTTTCACATTTGATCTTTATATCCAAAACTTCCATAATCAACACCCATGCAGGCTGAAATCGAAGCTTCCTTCAGTGCAAAGCAAAGCCTAACCACCTTGAAAAAGGTCGAATGCTAAGCAGATTCGAAATCACCTTAAAACACTAGCAGTTTAAAATTTCACTTGAAGGAAATTTCAGTTGAGAATTGTAGTTGCAGTGTATATGCGATTGAACTGCGGTTGCCGACACGTTGTGCTAAATTGTTTACCTGTTATTTTATCTTTTACTCATGGAGAGTTTCCCATAGCGTAATACGTGATAAAAGTAGTTTGACCTCTCATAAGATTGAATTTCTGCGCTTTGTTCTGTTATCGAACCTTCTTTGGTAACAACTGCGGCTTGGATCTTTTTTATACCGAGGCAATGTGCGTGAGACTACACCGTCTTTCGCATTCGTCTCTCAGCAGGGCGGCCGCGAGAGGGGGCAAGCGAGTTGGAGAATTGCCCCTGAGCCTCAAGACCTAGGAGGCCCCATAAAGTCTAAATTAAGTTGAACAGTTCTAAACGATTGCAGGAAAACGACTGCAAGAAATATCCTGAAACGCATATTAAGCTTATCTGTAGGGCATGGTCGTGAAAATTTGCGGTTTTGCCCCAAGGCCCTTGAAACGTTTCAGCATCCCTGCCTCTCAGATCCAGGCTTTTTGACAACAAAGCAACCTGCTTGATAGATGAACCCCAACGTATCAACTGAATTTTTAGTATTTAGAAACCGTAGAATGTTCGTTATAGATTGTGATATCTTTTACTATTTGTCATTTTTCTTAGATTCAAGAGATCCTCGCTGAAGCCTTGAAAGAAAACAGTAAGTTTCAAGCTAAATAGACTGCCCGGGTTTTTGTTTAGTGAAACTGTCCTTGAATTTTTCCTTTCTTGAGAAACACCGTGAACGAGTCATTTGCGATTTGCAAGCTTGTTGCCCTAGGTGTCAGAGCCTCAGTGAAAAAGTGGATCTTCGAAGAATGGGTAGTATAACGGGTGGGGAGGAAGGAGACCATTGTTCGAGGCTCTGGAGGGAGACCACTGTTCGAGGCTCCTCTCTTTCACAGAGGCTCTGGCACCCATGGTAACCAGGGTACAGGCTTGTAAAATGTAATGTCAGTTTATGTTTTTATATTAAATGTTAAGTTAATTATATTACGGCGATTCCTAACATTCTAAATGGCTGTTCTACCGGGTTACATTCAATTTGAAATTAAGCTCCTGAAGCCTTTAAAAATTGCATACAAAATCCATCTCCCGCGTGATCCAAGGAACACTTAAAAGCTTTTTACAAACGAATCAGCAATATCGTAAAAAATCCATCAAGCCACGTGGTTATTATCTCGCGTTTATCGGTTGATCGCTACTTTTTCTGCAAAAATCAATCTTTTCCAAAAATAAACCTAATTAGGGAAACGGAGATTTGTGGCCCAAAGAAAAAAGGTTAGCTAGATGAATGTAGCTTTTGTGATTGCTATAGTTTTATTGAAATACCTTGAAAAATAGTGTAGGCAACACAAACCATGCATTTTTTGTCTTGGAAGTTTTGAAAAATAGAGAAAGGTGAATATGTACTAATAAGCGCAATATTAAATATCAATGGAGTTGATCTAAATGTTAAGTCTTTCTTCATTATAAATGGCTGCAAATCCCCGCCTGAATGGTTTTATCGATAATTTAAATGTCTTGATATTTTAGTTGCTTGATGATCGCATTTAGCTTCGAACTGTCCTGTTCTATACACCAAAGCGTAAACAGGTCTACCTAAAGAGCATCATGCACTTAATGACAGACCGGTAAATAAGGTTTTCCATGTCTTGATATTTTAGACGAGTTGGCCAGAGAAGCAAAGGTTGCAAAAGCTGCATTAGAAACATACAAGGTACCATCGTTTTTGTTTATATTTTTTGACTTTCTTTAAATTTTGCAAGCCTCGTGTATGCAGGTGCTAAGCTGCCCTAGAGACAACAGCTTACTGTACAAAAATGGCCAAAACCTGCCTGAGAATTTTTTAGCCATATCACAGTACCTCATCTCAAAGTTCCCACAGACAGACAGACAGACAGAAGGCGTATGCTCACTAGTTTATTTTGGGCGAGCACAGTAGCAGAGACTAGGACTGTTTTCACACCAAACACCCTCTCATGAAGGTGTATTCATCTAGAAATGCTCCATGCCAAAAACTGTAGCATTCTCTTGTTCACATCAGGGTGATTATGTTTTGAAGTTTTGAATAACTGAGCATAAACAGTCGTATTGGTTATTGTGTTTTGAAGTAAATATTATCAGAACAAACTCCCATTCGATAGACATTGGCTGTTTTGTGTACATTTTCCCGCATTTAGTCGTTTACAAAATCTTTTATATGAAAATAGCTAAAAGTGGGATTTGTGGCAAGTTACCTTGCTTTTATTTTACTCTTAACAATGCCATGCCCGTTTACTAACAATCGTGGCAATTCAGGATACTAAGACGAAGAAAATTTTTCAGTTTTTTTTTCAATTGAAATGTTTCCCGGTATGTCTACAATGTTGTTATGACACTAAACAAACATCTTAAACATTTTCAAAAGCCAATGTTTGATACTAAATAATAAACAAATTTGTTTCGAAAAAAATTCTTTTCAGTTGCATGGTTTTCTTTTATTTCAAGGATAATCTCTTTATGTTCAATCTGATTGTTTCTGAACATTTATGTTTTCGTACTTTTTCGTGAAGTACAGAAAGAGGTAAACGTGTTGAAATTATATAAAACGATAAATATATTTACTAAAACAAAACCCAAGATAACGTATTAGTATCGTATTAAATTACAGCTGAGTGATGAACTCCAAGCGAAGCGAGAGCGTGAAAACTTGCTTAGGCCTATTTACAACGAGGGTGTGACGTGATTAATGTCCCGACTAGGGTCCAGACCTCAGGACTTGTCATAATTTTACGAAATCCAAAGTGCATATTTTATTTTTGTTTTTTTTTAATATCTGATTACCGACTATTGTATCCTGCGTCTTAAATTTTTTTCTAGACTTTGGGGGGAGGGCTGGGTTTTACCTGTATCTTACCACATTTTGCATGTAAAAATACCTCATTTAATTATTATAAACTTCTTCCAAAAAGACACACCCCTTCTTCCATAAATCCACTAAGCTACCCAATGCCCCTTCCCAATAGACCCAAACCTGATTTATGTGTGACGTAGTGTGTGAAAAACGAACCTTGTTTGAAGGGTATCATATAGCAGGATTTACAAAGAGGCTTTAATTTCTGAAAGTGAATTTAATTTTTTAAGAGCTGTGTAAAAATATCTTTCTTAAGCCAGTATATACTATGTACCCAGCATAATAATATAGTTTGGGGTTAAAGCAACTCTTAAGGGCTTTGAAGTCTTAGCCTTCAATCCTAAAGGGCAAGATTGAATCGAGAGGCTCTAGCGGCATTTCTTACAGGCCCCGGACTGCTCTGTTACGCGACTGCACACAGGACAAGGTTCTCACCAAACTTTGCTGTTTTAACATAGTTTTGGAGCTAGAAATGACCAAGCAAGTCAAAAATTGCTGAGATGCGTAATTTTCTGAAGGTGAAGTTAATTACAAATTTGTTTATCGACTATACTTTGTAACAACAACATATGACGAAAGAATGGTCATTTTTCGGTGACCCTTCAGAGACGTCGGAGCTGGGGCACAACGCACAAGCGGTACATACCACCAACACTCTAAAGGAATTCCCCCTTATGTCAGAAGTGCCCACTTTGACATGACATAGCGTAGAGCTCCTTCCTACCTGTGCCCCCCCCCCCCCAACTATCAAATGCTTTCCACGTCTCTATCCTGGAGATGTCGACTTTCCTTTCGTTCCTTGCATTAGTGTTATGACGCTCACAATGATAAAGATTTGAAATCAAATTATCTTATCGAGTTACTTGTTATTTTATCTCAATTACTCGAAGGGCGTTGTTGCAATAATTTGGGATTGGTGGTTTCTCGCAAGACTTTTGTGGTAACTTTTTTGTGGGCACATTGTTTGGCTAACTTATCACCATTGTCACGCACTTTATTGTCATAACTGCTATGGACAACCATAGGCTATTACAATTGTCAGAGTCTCTGTGAAAAGAATCAGCGTTTTAACAAATTCTAGAGAATAGGTTGATAGTTTGTTATAATGGAAGTATCAAGCAAAAAATAACTATGAAATGAGCCAGAATAAATGAAATTGTATTTTAAAATTTATTAGCGCTAGCCGGAAATTAATCTTTGATCTCTAGATTCGATATGAATCTGCCAGTGTTATTCACATCAACAATTGCCCCACCGCAGATACTAAGAACCAGATTTAAAAAATTCTCTTACTGACATAGCAGAAGACTGGAACCGACCAACCACGGCAGGCCAGCCCACTTAGCAATGCATGCATATTTAAAAGTCTGCTTTCGGTCACAAATCTCTCGAAAAACGTAATCAGAATAGTGAAAATCTCTTTAAATTGTTGGCGGCTAAACATGAAGAAAAATGAACCTAATTAAAATTGCTCTTGGCCAGTGTGCATCCCACGCGCTTTCGTGTTATCTCAGTAGCATTACACGAGAAACTCTTCTGCTTTCCACCTGATGTGCTTAAAATGTCTGTTATCATAGAAGTTTATCGATGATGTGCAAATAAACCAAATTTCTAAGCTTGAAGCGTTTGATAACACATAGTACAACTGTGTACTAGGACGCTCATACTTTTTCACCTTTTATAATTAGCCTGAGAGCAATGCCAACTTATACATATTCCGGGTTTTGTCTGTTGATCCTGGCATCTTACAGCAATAACAACTTTTCTGCATAATTTGAAGCAAGTTATTCGTCAATTTTCTTACCCTCTGCACAATTAATTGGTGGCATCAACGACAATGATTTCTAGGACTTTTTCTAAGTATTTCAATTCCACTGCATGGTTGAAGCAATAATTTTGAGCATAGTTCTGACGATATATGCATTACCCGAATCATTTGTTTGGCAAAATTCAAAGAGCGATCAAAAATGGAATGGGTAAAATTGCAAATGCGAGGTCTGTGGTTGAGAATTAAAAAACAATAATTTCAGGGTCTAGAAATTGAATTTTTTTTAACTAAGCGAATTTTTTGTAACTAAAAACTGCAATCAGCAAAGATTATAGAATGTCTACGTCTAGATTTATAAGGTTTAATGTGATGTGAAGAGTGAATAAGTGCTTCATCTTTTTACATTAAAAGTCGGCTTTCTTCTATTTCTCAATCACAGAGGCTCGTAGCAGATTCCAGCCGGCATTACTTTCTTCTGGCGCCAAATTTTTTCTTCCTCACTCCAAGTCATTAAATTTCGACAAATGGCTGCATCATAAAGCGATGATCGTGATTTTCATTGCAGGTGGACTCCGCTATAATTGATGTGATCATTAACCAGAATACCCATAATCAACCTTTTTTAATTGTTTCGAATTTTTTATGAGAAAGTGCTTGCAAGTCGCCCTACCGTTCTTTGGTACGAAGTTGGGGCCTTTGGTTATGGGCATCTATTTTGAAATGAAATTCTAATGCGCTTAGAGAAAGGAATTGGTACAGGGATAAGCTAGATACAGGTAGCCATGCTTCTTGTAACTTCGTGTGATATTACGAGAATCCGGTTATTGTGTGGGAATTCAACAAGATAATGACCGATGAAAACAGATCAAGTTAATAAACCACATTGCCTGAAAATCTAGGTCTTATTCATTTTTGAGAATATTTGTGGTGACAGGGTGCTGTGGACAGCGCCTCTGGTATACCTAGATGATTGCGACCTTCCACAAAGGTATAATTCATTCAGAGTCCAGAAAATTCGGTTTTAACTGGAGGAACGACTGCGAGGAAGGTTTTTGAAAGCATGAGAATTTCTGCTAGCATATCAGAACCATGCCTTGTTTTGTTTGTTCTGTTGTGGAGGATTGTAAGAGTTTAGCTCAGCTTATAGACTGGAGGAAGGATGAAAACTTTCCTGGTTTAGGAACTGTTATAGCTTGAAATCAAATGTCAATAAAGATAGAGATTGTGGCATGTTATAGGTGTGGCACTTTCAGCTTTTGTCGAGGCAAGAGCCACCATCGCAGTTTGCAAGAAATATAAATCTTTTTTCACCTTTTTTATATAATTTAATATTCACAGTTTGAATGGTTGTTTGAAAAACATTAAGCCTTTATTAAGGCAACATCCAATAATTTGAGTTCGCGAAATTAGGTTATAAAAAGTTAGCCTAAAGTAGAAATTGGATAATGACAAAGTCCTCATCTAGTTTTCAATTTGCGCTTACTAGATCTTGTTTAAACATTCTTTGAATAAATCCACGTAGTATTAAACAAGGAACACCTAAATATTGCTATTTTCTAGATACTGTTGCGAATTTTGTTAGTCGGTAATGTTAGAGAAAGGCCCAGGAGCCTATAATGAAACCCTAACATGGGAAAAGAGGGGGGGGGGGGTTGATCAGAGGGAGGAAATATCAAGCTTGTTGAATTTAGTTTTGTATAAAGATAGGTTATAAAATCCTGGGAAGCAGAAAGATTGTAGAGCATGCCAAAGTTTACAAGATCTTGGGAGGAAGAATATCTTGTGGGAGAGAGTTCATTAATTTGGCAAAGGATGAGCATTGGAAGAAAGTCTGGTTTACATACATGTCTCAGTGGCCCTGAGATCATATTTCTAATCTCTTGAGAGCCATGTCCGTGGCTGGTGAAATCTTTAAAAAATTGTGAGAATACTAAATATGTTCCCAAACAATGCTAAAGCTGGAATGCCATTTGTGAAAATGCTGATACAATCTTGAGGCTAGGAGATTTGAAAAGAATACTATGTATCTAACCCAATTAACTGATGATCCCTGATCGGATCTATAAGTTACAACTCTTTAGGGTGTGGACATTATTAACAGGCCCGCGTATTGTCTCCATGTGGTTAAAGATATGATTATCAGTTACAAGATTTTCTTCATTTTGTGCCCATAAGCGAGGGATGGTCAGATTGTAAAGATCGGCAAAATACATGTTCCGAGAAAAATGCCACAAATTTAATTACTTGTATTTCAATGATTTGCTCTAACTAACTCATTCAAAAACAATAACTTTTTGCATTTAAAGTACCCGGTATTTGAGCCACAATACTTTTTTCGTACAATACCATGATGAGCAACTGCAATAAATGCCCTTAAGGATTTTTATAAAAAAGCAAAAATAGCTTACAAAATTTGTAGGGCTAGAATATTTGGCAGTAGATATAAGTGAATGATAATTAGGTTGTAAATTTTTAATTTTTTAATTGTAGTTAACATATTCCAATTTCATTACTTATTTTTCAATGTTGTATTTATCTAATTGGAGAGCCTATTGAAAATCGGCACTTCTGAAGGGCCAGCCTGCGAAAGTATTTGAAATAAAATGACATTACATGAAGTCGATCGACATTTCCTTGTGTCTTATGTCACAGTATGTGTAGCAAATGTAAATTGTTTGCTTTAGGGCGGGGAACATCAACATTTCACCTGACCTGATATTCTGACGGTTGTCAAATAGAGCAGGAAACAAATCATGTTCTTACAAATCAACTTCGTTGCCAAATGTGATTGCTCAAAGAAGTGGCATAAATGACGTCATTCTTAACGGTCAGTCTATATGTAGACGAATCGAAATGGACTAAAGGCCTGTTTATATGGAGCAAATAATCCCACCTTACAGTTCTGCCACCCGTATGGTGGGATAAAATCTGCATATATTCGATGCTTTTATCCCACCTGCAAGTTTTGGGGCTGAGGGATGGAATAAATTTGCTCAGGCCCCAAATCTGATCGATGACGTCTATGCGGAAAAGCTGAAGCTCGAAAGGCGTATTGGTCGTTGAGTTGATGAACCAAAAAAAAGTTAGTAGAGAAGCAAAACGTACATCATTTCACGTATAATTTTTTCCTCTATAACAAAAAAAATTATTGGGTAAAAAAAATTATGGAAACTTTCGATGACAAATGAAATAATCGTTTTCGATTTTGGAAAACATTAATTAGCTGTAGCAGCCCTACTAAATATCAGTTACAGATTGTTTGGTCAATAGGGAAAACAGACTCGCAAAAATTGAATTGGTTTGGTGCTAGCATTTCAGTTTCAATGTACGAATGTGACTATGTATTGACATAGGAATTAACGATGATAATAATAATCATGTGCTGTTTGCAATTTTTGTTGTTGTTGTTAATTTTTTTGCTCCTGTTGTTTCTAATGTTTTGCTGTTGTTAGTTTTATGGCTTCTGTTGTTGTCGTTTTGATTGATATAGTTGTAACTTTGGTATTTTTACGCTATCAAAATTTTGTTGCCGTATTTTGTATTGGGTTTTTATTATCTTTTTTTAAAATTCTATTTCGATCCACAACTGGGTACATATATTTCCTAGCTTAGTGTTTTTATCTATGTTCTGACGTTTTATACTCAAAAGAGTGTCAGACGAAAAGCTTCAGTATTGCTAAAAAATGTTTGCTTCTTTCAAAGCCATTTTTAACTTTTGTACCACGAAGAGATTGTTTAATTATATTAACAGTATTTCGATCATTGTTTGCCAAGGCAAAGCAAAGACCTGTTTTTGGCAAATAATTGCAAAAACAATTTATTCTTTTGTAACGCTCTTTTGTGACGAAACTGTTTAAAAGTTTGCGATGGAATAAAAGGTTTGCTTGACATAACTTTGTAAAAAAACTATTTAGCTTTGTCTTCAGATTATGCTCTGAAAGCGTAATTAGATTAAGGATGTGTTCAATTGCGTGCGATAAACTCTTCTATTCCAAACCGCTGTTCTCGGGTTTTAAGATAATTATATTTAATTTTTCAAATAGAGTTTCGTATAATGACATTATAGACTGAAAGTTTGCGTCCTTTTTTGTTTGTTTAAATTGTTTTCTCTGGCATTTGCCTTTGACTAGCTCGAATGTATTTTTGTTTTCTTATTTTATTAGATTTATGACAATAATGTGGCTCAGGAATGTCGCAATGTTTTGTTTCTCATGGAAACAGTTATATAGAATTACCCGGCCTTTTGTAAGAGCTCTAAACCAGCTTTAGGCTGCTGCCTGCTGTTGAGTCACTAAACTCCAGCTTTTATCGTTTCTTGACTCAGTCTTCATCAACCTTGCCAATTTTAAGGTTTCGGTATATTGCCTTTATACCGAAAACTGAACCATTATCGATAAAAGAAGTGTTGGGCGTATGATGTATGTATTCAGGGCCTGGGATATGACGAGAAATTTTTCTCTACTCTATTTTTGCATTTACAGTATTTCTAGCAAAGCGGTATCTGCAAATATAATTTTATTGTGCTCCCTTGTTTTTCCATTTTTTGCTGTTAAAGAAAGGTTTTGCGCGAGTTATGTTTATGGAAAAATGCTCTTTCGAAGAGAAAAGTTCATCCGCCTCTCGAGTCCTGATTTTATGAATAACTAGCTGCTACTTAGTGTAACTTTTTGAATTTTGAAAGAAAATGGCCAGGTCTTTGTAAATGAAAGCCCACACGAATGTTTTTCTAAGAGAACAGGCTCCAAGCTACCGAGGGTGCCAGAGACTCAGTGAAAGATTGGGCCTATGAAAGAGTGGATTGTAAGATGAAAGCAAACCCTGTTCAATCCTAAAGTCTAAATCAACATAGTTAGATGTACCTCGTGTCCTCCAGTGAGTATCAAAAATAAATTTAAGCGGATTCCACATATATATACAAATCTCTCAGTCGTAAGTGATTTCTTTGGTAATGCTTGTGCATACGAAAATTCAGAAAATGAAAGATGAACGCTGAAAAGTATTAAAATACTTCCACGTGAATAAGCTTCTTTGAATCTAGTCTGAGAGGGAGGTTTCCTGCAGTCTTTTTTCATAAGGGCCTAAATTCGTAAACACAAACGCCATGTTTGTCCTTATATTTATTCTAATTTCTGAAAAGTGAATGTTAAACAATCCGCTTGTCTTTTCTTGCCACGCTCAACCGTTAGAAGCAATAGTGTGCCAAACATGGAATTTTCAAGGCTTTTTAAAACTTAATGTAAGCAAAGATTGGCATCAAAAGATTTATTTTGATCTTCCATTTTTTATGAATCTAAGATATCCTTTACAGGGAAGTTGCCTCTTTAAAAGAGATAAATTTTTTTCATTGTGTTTTTCTCAAAGTATTATGAATAAATTCTTACACGCAGTGGCAATCTTCTACGAAAGCAAACTTCTTATAGCTGAAGTGCACTGTGCCCCCCGTTTACCCTACTTCACTTATGCGCCAATGTTTGCTCTCGTTATAAAACCACGACCAAAATCTCAACTTTGTAACCGTTCAACGGTCGTGTGCATAGAAACATCTACGAAATCGTAATGATATTCCAAAAGATTACAAGGAAATATTAATGAACAATTCACAAAGAACAAGGACCTCTGTTTCACTGGACTAAGTGTAAATTCGATACAACAAAGACAAGCCCTTGCAATTTTTTGCCATTGCAATTACTAAAAGTGCATTAGCAGTCATTTTCGCAACAAATTAAAAGACAAATGTTTGGTATTTTGGTACGCAGAGAGCCTGCTACATTTTTATAAGGTCGGAACTAGAAACAGAAATGGGATCAAGAATCAGGAACAGGATATCTTGACTTTCCTGACCGGGCGTAGCAGAAGTAGATGTAACAAATTAGCATACACAATATTTATGCTAGCCTGTCTTTTCTTTCTGTATAGCTTTTGTTGTAACTCAGTAAGGGGTTTATCTTCACATTAACCGCCAAACCAATTTTTCTGATTACTTGAAATGGTAATGGATTTGAGGCATTTTAATCCCAGTTTAATGGGATACAGGGGGAGAGAAATAGGACAATATTGTCCCAAAATGAAGCCCCTAAATACCCCTCGCCTAAAAACTGTAATTAAGTGTTATTAAATGTGACGTCATTAGAAGTCATGAAAGACTTCTAAATATGAAAAATCAGTTAAATATGTCAGTAATCGGGTTAGATGTAGCCAATGAAAGGTTTGAGGTTTGCTAACGGATTTCTTTGGCACTGTTCATAAAGGAACGAACAAAAGAGTTTTGACTAGGTAAGAGCCTGTGCTCATGTGGCCATACCTCAGCAAATTCAAGAACACGTTTAACTGACTTTGCACATTTAGAGGTATTTCATGATCAAATTCAGTAAATTTAAAATATGATTTTTGTGATTGGTATTAGCATTTCTTCATTTTACCCAGATGTAAACTTTCCGTTGCTCCCAGCTGCAGCTTAATGCGGAAAACCGATGTATTTTTCCACAATTAAACTGGAATTTGATGCATTCGTACTAGGCCTACAATGCTATTTCGAACAAATCTAATGAATCAACCCTACTTCGTAAATTGAGATGCAGGGGCCTTGAAGGCTGGTTTCCGCTTGATTCTCTTTGGTCGGGCGACTGAGCGAATGTACATTAGAGCAGGTGCAATTGTGAGCTTCCTCATTCGCTGCGAATGCGCGACCATTTGCTTAGTAGTTCAACTTAGTTGAACTATTGGGCGACTGGTCGTGTTCGCCGATTCGCTGACTTGTTAATTTGATTTCGCCAAGTCGCGCGACCAGAGCGAATAAAGTGGAACCCGCCTTTACTGTGTGTCGCTCTGTAAGCCAGATCTTGTTTCTCCCATTTATCTGATGCCAAATACATAGATCTTTGTTCCTATTTGCAATGGGATCGAAATATTATCAGGTTATTGACATTTTAGGCTTTGTGCGTATTCACGTGGCTCCTCTTGCCTAGCCCGTCCAGGCGAATGAGACGTCTTTGTTTTTTGGGCTAAAGGCACGTTTCCGATAGCCCTTTTATATCTGGCAAATATTAGAAAGGCCTTTTATATTTGAGTAACCTCCCAAATAAGTGCTTAGAAAGAGACCAACACTAACATAAAATTTATAGCACAAGATCTCCATTCAAGAGCAGAAGATAAAGTAATCTCGTCTCTTTAATTCATTATGCCTTCTGGTGTACGGAATTTGAAGATCCCTTGCCTCGCTCCAAATTTTATGTATTGGCTGTGGTACCCAGGGTAGCTCCAGGATTAAAGTTTCACTACCCTGTGTACCAGAGCCAAAAAATTTCGAGCGCAAAAGTAGAAAACCTCTCAACTCCGATCTTCTTTTTCCGCGCTCGAATTAATGTGGCTCTGGTACCCAGGCTAACAGTTTCGCATACAGTGGGGCTCTTTTTCTTTTGTGTATTGGTATGAAATGGAATATTGATTTGAATTGGTTAACAAATAAATACATTGGTTATTCTGTATTACCAAGATATTACAATGGTATACAAGAGTATAATGAATTGCTAAGGGAAGTTCTGCTAGACATGACACGACCAATTAAACCATTAATAATACCAGCCACGGGGTGCGTGGACTGGTCGGTTGTCTTGTCTGCCCTTAAGATGGTGTGTGTAAACGGATTTCCGCTGGGGCTGACCTTTCACATGACGAAATAACACGACTGCTCTGGCCAGGCATGTCCAGAACACAATGATCGAACAATTTTGTAATACATATTTCAGGCAAGTTTGCAAATTCAACATTGCAAGTAACAGCCGTAAAACGGGGTATCGTATCGAGTCAGGAGAACTACACTCCTGAAGCAGCTTCTGTCCAGAATAAGAAAGGTGAAATATAGCTACACAATGCGCCTTCTATCAAAGATATTATTTAATTCAACAACGCAGGTGAAGAGTCGTTCAACAACTGTCGAGCTTAAGTTTTAATTAATCATCTCTATTGAAATGAATCAAAATTCTGTTCTAAAACTCAATTTTTATGTTTCCCAAAGAAACGTAACCAAGATGTTAATACAACAGCTACAATTTCTAAATATTTGCTCAAGGCTAGCTGAAAATTTATTGAGGGATTTTGAGATCAAAGATCCGTTAAATCGGATGGCTTTGAAACGAATGTGCTCCACCTATTTTTATCGTGTGGAAATAATCAAGAGCCAATTTCTGCAACATGCTGTGACGCAAATGAAATGTGTTTTGGTCATATTTTGATTACAATAAGACAGTAGGAAGATTTTTTAATTAAAATTGAACAGGTCAGACAATGGAAGAAAAATGTGTGGGAAAGTAACACAAGAGATGGTGCTTATCTCGCTGATAGGTGAACCCACGAACTGAGAGATCAAATCAAGGTTTAGCAGTGGGAACATAATTTTTAATACGACATTCCAAAATCTCATCCATTTCTCGGCTTATATCGCTCTGTCACACAAAAGGGGCACGTGAAAGTTTAATGGTAAATAAACTCAAATGGTTAACCCTATTTTTGTACAAAAATGTTTTCGTATCCCGTATCATCGTGGATTTTAAAACCAGATTGCCCTTTAAGATTTGATCAAAGGGAAACTCATTCTAGGAAAAAAGCTTACCAGATTTCCACCAAAACAAGATTTCCTGGTAAAAACAATAGTTTGATGACAAGAAAATGGTTTATTTACAACGCGACATAAGCTTCAAATTAGCTGGAATGCTTTGTGTGCACCCTCCTACTAGCAGGTTACGTCATCAAGCTGGCTAGTGTTTGGCTCAATTTGGTATCGGAGTCAGAGAGGTCGGGTAGATAACCGGGTAATTGGTTAAAGCTGATAAGGCTGATAATCGAAACAATTACGTCATTAGGCCTACCTATCCAAAAAGCCCAGAAAAACCATTTACTTATGACATTCGGTATTCAAAAGTGCCTACGTATTCAGTAAATCCCAAGTGTTGATGATATGATGGTAGGAAAGGGGTTGATTGTTCAATACGACTAAAATCGGTAGGGAAGTGTGGGAAAAGGAGGAAAACTGGATTGCCAGTGAATCTGCAACAACGAAAATCTATAACGCAATCAACTATTTATAGATATATACACCGCGAATCGATCATAATTAAAGTATGTTACACATTGTTTTGGATTTAAACACTGCTGCACAATCTGCACGGTTTTTACATGATTTTCTATTGATGCCAGTATGTTATGGAATCGTCTACCCGCTAAAAAAGTTATTTTTTCAAATCGTGTTACATATCCTTATTACTACTGAATTTGCCACCATGAGTTTACTAAAGGAAACATTATTGCACGGGAACTGAAAATCATCAGTATAGAAACTACTGCGACTTACCAGAATTTACATTGCAATATGATTAATTTACAGTTATGTGAAAAGTTTGTCCTGTGCCATATGTTTTTGAATGGGAGACACGTTGTTCATAGATCTTGGCCAAGGAGCTTCTTATCCACATGCTGCCCTTAAAGAATTCTTTTGACCGACGATGATGTGTAGCGTTTCATAGTGGTGGTAAACACCAAATATGCAACACTGTATTCCTTTCATTCGAAAATCTGCCAAAGTACGAACATGTGTCGAATGCGCATCACCTTTGCACGACCTTCTCGGCGTCTATGGTCGCCGTTCCCCAAATTCCTTCGTTAATACCGTCGCAGTCGCCAATGGTTATCTCGATATCTTGAAGTTCAGGTAGATCTGATTTTTTGTCCAAGCCGAATTCGTAAGCTAGCTGCAACAGTGTTTCGTCGTCTAGCAGGTCAAGAAAGTTTGTTTTGCTTGAAGCATACTCATAAGAGTGCTCTACTAGGTAGTTTTCCAAGTCAACTACAGGCGATTGAATGTCTTTCATTTTTCCCGTGTGACTGCGATTTGAGCTTGATTTCTGCCACTGGTCCTTGCGGAGATCTTGTGAAATCGTCGTGAGTAGTCTTCTGTACGATACAGGTGCAATTCCTGATGACATATCCAGGACGTAAAAACTTATGAATTAATGATGTGTGTGCGCTCGAAAAAGCTGTATTTGACTCGCGAATATTTGTTTTCTTCTTTAGGTGAAATCTCTCTCTAAAGTCATTGAATAGATAATGATACTTTACTGAGATAAAAGCCAGTTGTGCCGACTTCACTGTTTCCCTCTCACCAAGCAAATGCTTTAGGATGTCTGGCTACTGTCAAATCCTCAGGCGAGTACGTAAATGATCGATTTTAATCCGTATTGATTCTGTGCAGGTTACTCTTCGTCCTCGTTCAAACTCTCTCTGTGTTATTTGTATTACTTTGGAATTCCGTGTTTTCATGAAATGCAAACAAATAGAATTCTGCAGCGCTAATCCAAGACGTGTTCTCCACAGTGTGTGCCGCTAGCATGAAGATCGCTGTCATAGGGCGTCAATTTCCCCCAAGTACACAATGGCTATTTTTGGGTCATTCACCATTCATCGCTAGTGGCCTTTTGAGTGAGAAATTATTACATATGGAGGTCCTCGGCCGTGTTAATCTCCTACAATCTTCTCTAATCAAGTTACATTGAATGACCAGGCTAAATAGGCACGGGGGTAACATTATCACATCAAACAATAATTATTTCCGTTGCCTCGAGTGACAACGCTTCTTTGCACCGAATGTTGCTGACAAATGAAGTTCTATTGGTCTGGAGTTTTGAAAACAAACTTGCCATAGAGGTCTTCAGAGAATCACTCATAGCAAAACCATAGCTACCAAACTAATTGTTGGTTGGCAACCGTAGTAACAATGAGCAATTGAAAGCTCAGTCTCGAGTTAACACGTAAAAATTGCTGTAACGCTCTGAAGGGAGAATTAATAATTCAATGGTTATCTAAAAATTTTGTGCAATTTCTTCTTTCTTTTTGTAAAGTTTTGTAGGGAAAATTTTCAAGATAATAAACTTGTTTGGAAACATATCTCATAATCGTTTACTTCCAACGCCGTCAAGTTTGATTAAAGAAACAATAGACCTTAGGTCACTTTCAGCCTGCCATCTTTTTAGATAAAGCTTTTTGATCTTGAAAGATGTGCTTAGCCAATTTACAATGAAAAAATTAAACACAAGCTATAAACCAGGTGACTATGCGAAGGTGGCTGTAAACAAAATAATTACACAAATTTTGTTTTTGAAAGAACTTTAACAATAGCGGAAAAGATTACGAATGAATGAAATAGGTCTAGAAAAAGATCTAAAGTTTTAAGTGTTTGACAACTCGATTTATTTGACTCCAGTCCCGAACTCAGCTTGAGCATGTGTCGTTATATCGTTAAATGAAGAATGAGCTAGCGTAACTCGCAAAATTTATGTCCATTGTTGTCTCCTTGTTGACAAAGATGAACTTTCTTGTTGATACCCCATCGCGATTGTGGTTCCAGAAGAAACATAGGGACAGCATGCCGGCTGGAAAAATATTTGCCTGTGTCTAGCATAACAGCGTTAAATTGGAAGAAAAAATCTAAATAGATTTGTGCGCTTTTATTTTCACGCTAGTAGAGAAAAGTTTCACGGGACGAAAGTTGCGCTAATCGAGAAAAGCGCGAAATTTTTTTGATTAACTTCGGCGAAGGAAGCGAAATACATTCTTTTTTTATAAGAACACACTTTATAAGAACACTGAGGCTCGATTTGCCCAAAAAATAAGAACAAGGCTAGAACATGCTCAGCTCTAGATGAGAAATTTTAAAAGAAACAACTCGCATTTTGAAATTTATGTCATGTCAACAGAGCAAACTATGCAATTTATAAACTCTACCCAGTAAAACGTCTTAGAAACTATATACAGTATGACGTGGAAACTCTCTTAAAATCACTCTTAAAATAAAAGCAATTTTAAGAACGTTTGAGCCTAAAATTATCACAAAGTTAAGAACATCGAGGCTCGGCAAAAATGATCTGGTTCTTATAAAAAAAGGGTGTAGGATCTTTCGCGACACTAACTATCTTCTTACTTTCATCTGAGGGGTGGCATGCTCTCACTTTTTTATTTGATTTGCAAATTGAGTCTCGGTGTTCAAATAGAGTGTTCTTATAAAAATGTGTAAAGTGTGACAGAATTTTCAATTCAACTTTCAGTAGAGAGGACCTCTTTGTTAAAGACACAATGTGTAGAGGCTTAGGGCTTCCCCGTTATGTGACTGCCCATTATTACGTATAGATAGAAAGTTCGTGCTACTTTTAGAAGTGAAATTCGAGATCAATTTTCCTATTCTACACCGCCATATCACGTCGTTTCTGAGAGCACTCGTTCACACGTTACCAAGTATTTCCTCAACTTAATCGTTGAATCGCACGTTGAATTGTCATGTGTCTTGGGTTATTATCTCTCTTTTTAAAGCAGTGTAACCACACAGTTCCATTTTCCGATGTCAAGAGAGTTGAGATATTAATTCTGTTTGAAAATGTTTACGTTGTTTCGTGTCCGGAATTTTTTTTCTTCCATCTTCACTCTGTTGAGTCACGGTTACTTACCTGACAGGAAAACGCTTGTACCTGTCGCTTGTACCCAGGAGCAGTGCAAAAAAGATGTTTCGAGCTAATCCTGACCCTGGTGTGCTAAACACTACATTGCTCCAAAGAGAAATGGCACTACATTACTTGGCCTCGTTTTCCTTATCAGTTTGTCCGAAAGTACTTTCAGTCCGACTAAAGGGACAGTTTCCCTTCCAGTCCATTCCCAGTCCTTTCTATTGTTTCAAACTATTGGCTATTGTCCTCCGCTTTATATAAATTAAGGCTTGCCCCCAACAGCTATTTTCACTTCGAAAAGGCTATGGCATTAATCAAACCCATGCACAAAATCCAATGTTCAATTCCAAAGGGCCTACGCCACCGGGGGGCGGAGGGGCCATGTCCCCCACTTTTTTGCGAAAGAAGTAGTTTTTAAGCAGCAGTAAAAATGGAAAACGCCTTGGCCCCCTACTTTTGCTAACCTTACCCCCCCCCCCCACTTTCAAATTCGTGGCGTAGGCCCTGTTCCATGTGCCATTTTGGGCTTATTCCAGGTTCACTATTATCCCATCTGAGCCCTATAGGGGAAATCAGCAGCTGGGGGGTTTTCTTCCGATTCATCTGAGTTTTATTCGGGCTGCATTTTGTAATATTTTGCAATTGATAAACAAGGAAGTCTTTCGGATATAAACTGACTGGGTTATTGCTGATTCATTGAGTGATGAAACAGAAAGTATAGAAGCAAATTCTCTTCATTCTTCTACAATTCAAATCACGAGTTTTTCTCGAGTTCCTTTCTCGAGTTCCATTCGAATCACCACATGCATGTACGTGTACTGTCAAACTTGACCCTACTCTCGGCGGACGTACATTCAAAATACATTCATCAGCAATTTTTCCGCATTACAGTCTCAGTTATTTTTTTCGAAATAGATATCGGCCGAAATGGGCCTTAATCTAAGTAGAACATGAATACAGATCAATTGTAAATACACTACACTTTAATTGTAAATGCACAACGAAATGTCGAAATAATTGATGATATTTAAATGGTTCTGAAATTTATCACCTTTACAGAAAGGAAGGTAAACCGTTTTAGCGATGCGCTTTGTTCCGTGAGCATTGACTCATCAGCTAAATATTTTGGTTTTTTCTATTCAATTTGCTTACGTTTGAAAATGTTTTCCTTTTCTTCCGTATGAACTTGAGAATTAGCTTAACTAAAGCTCAGTCTTTCACCTTCAAAACAGGAATATTTTCGTTTCTTACAATTTCTATACGTAAGTTGTGTGAACAAACCTGTGTAAACTGAAGTTGGACCTTTTTAAAACGGAGATACCATCACGATAAACAGGACCGCCGAGAGGGGGCAGGAAGGGGAAAAAGTACCCCAAGGCCTTGAGATCTAAGGGGCCTTGTAAGTAATGAACTCCAAATTAAAAGAATGAAATAAATAAATCGTAACTAAAGTATGCCCGAAAAAAAGCAAAAGGTTTTTGAACGATTGCAAGAAAATGAAAGCCTTCGTCATAGACCAACGACTGAAAGAAATATTCGGAAATATATTTGAAGCTTGTCTTGAGGGTGTGGTGGTCGCTAAAATTTCTGTTGTATCCAAGGCCCGTGGTTGTGGCTTCATCTTTCGGTTGTTTCCCAGGCCCCCAAAACCCCTCGGTGGCCCTGAAGATAGATCGCAAACATTAACCTAGTTTTAAATGATGCATAACGATAAAGTCACAATTTATAATTACTCTTAAATGCTCCATTCTCGTCCTGTTTTCTGAAGCCTAGTCAGTGGGGTCGGCACAAGATCATAGTCAGCTAACGTACATGACGTCATACAAACTATGGCAACCTTATGCATGAGTGGTAGTATGACGTCATCGCATTCCAACCTTTTGATGAAAAACTTTATTGCAAGCGGCATGAAATTCAATTCCTATGTCAACTGCCAATAGCTCAGTCAATGTTCTAAACACTAAACTATGGAAAATGAAGACTGACGCAATGCTTCTAAAAGGGACTTTAGGCTTGATTACAGCAAATTTTGTCGGGGAACTCTCTTTAAAACGCTTGATAATGTTCTTATGCGGCAAAACCAGTCATACATAATTAGCAACGGCTTCATACATAATTATCAATGGTAGTTACTCTGACTCAGGCGAAAACGTAAGAGAGAGTTTTCGTAGCTGCACACGCACTTAAACGAGTTCTATAGATTCAACTGTAAGAAAGTACTTCAAAACAGGGCCTATTTAATGCTTTAGAATAGAATAGACACTTTTCCCCGTTTTTCTCTGTTTGTGTGTGCTATGAATTGAAACCCCTGGAGAAAAAGCTAAATTCCAGCTTTAGCAGAAAATTCCCCGAAAGAAGTAAGCAGAAAATCTGGCAAACACGCCCCTGTAGATTAAACTAACTACAGAATGATTTCCTGCAGTCATTTTCTCGCATTCGCCTAAAACATTTAACTGTTCTGTAGGGATGCATGGGCCTTGTTAATGCCACAGCAAACCACAAGCGAGTTTGCTTGCAGCCTCCGTCTTATTTCACTTAGTCCTCGGTTGTAAAGATGTATGACGTCATGTACGTTAGCTGACTATGATCTAGTGCCGACCAGTCAGTGGCGTCGTTTGACCTTCTGGACCAGGGGGGTGGAAGGGTCATAAATAGACAAATTTACCGACGAAGACATAGATGGAGAAGAATTTAGATGCTATTTCATCTAATAATGGATGATTTTACCGACAAACTAAGGATTTTGTAGACAGACTGAGGAATTCATGGAGTATTGGGGGAGAGGGTGTTAATTCCCCTACACCTCCCGCTAGCTACGCCCCTAAGCCTAGTATATATTTAAAAAAAACTTGGTTTCCAATTTCTACTACTGTTCATTCTAAAGACATTGCACGAAGTCTTGAAATGTTGACGCAAATCTAATCACGCGAGAGCCGCATGCTGTACCATTCAGCTCATATGAAGCTTGTTCATTCACGGTTTCTCCCCTGTTGCTCGTATTATGCAATAACTTGCAGTTGTGCAATTATCCTACGTTGATTCCTTGTTATTGATGGCTAATTCTCAGGAAATTGTGACGTAGTTTGATCTTCCAGACTAGGGGGTGGCGATAGATGAAGAAAAGTTTCAGTGCTTTTTCACCTATCGGTAGATAATTTCACCAACAAACTAGGGATGGATTTTACTGACCAACTGAGAACTGATAGTCTACGTCAAGAAATGTCGAACTTTCTGTAGCAGTACTGAGAGTAGTAAAATATGGTCTAACTAATCTTCTAAAAACATCTATACATTGTAAATACTGTATAAATTTGCTCGTCTTTTTATATTTACCACTGAAAAATAGCGAGAATTTTATGCATGCAGATTCAATTCAACTTCTAGTCAATAAAATAGAATCCAGCAGTACGTTGATACACTGGCATTATCATGCATATTGTTTTCTTTTAAATATAAATAGGAAAATTTCTTCAAAACAAGAGGTTTAGTAACGGTTGTAAAATTTAGGTATTTTAAGATATATCAGATGGTACCAAAGTTTTTAGCCATTCAAAAGTGCTAGTATTCGGTTTTGTTTCGGAGTTTTTCTGTCTTTTTTTTGTTTCTATCGATCCAAAAGTAAAAATCAGTGATGATTTCGATACCAAAAGTTTCGATCTCCTTTTTGTAATTTAGCAAATTGTTTCTCTTTTTAAAGATCAAATCAAATTTCTTAGATTTTAATATTGTTATTGAATATGTAATAACTTCATATCCATTTAATTTTGTTATAGTGCTATCATTATTAATGCTGTTATGAAATTTGTTAATTGTAAATTGGTTTAGTATCACATAGATCTTCATGCTATTAAGGGTTGTGGTTATCCCTCATCACAACACGGTCCTTGCTTGTATGGCTCCATTATCCTCATTTTGATTGTCATTGCTAGCCAAACCTTTGTAACATAAATAGCTGCAACTGTGTACAAAATCCCCATTTGATAGAAAGGCCAGAACTGCAAATTATGGAATCAGATCGCTCAGTTCGAGAACTGGAATTCACTTCCAGATGAAATCAAAACAGCCCGACTAATTAAAAAATTCAAAAATTTGACTAAAAACTTGGTTCCATAAAAAAATGCATGGAGCTACAGTAATTGATATATCTTATGCATTCCTTGACATAACATATTCTTCCATGTCCGTCTGAATTAGTGTTTTTCCACTATTGTAACAACTTACATTAAATAAATCATACTATACAATGCGATACAATACGATACAATACAATACGATACAATGCAATGCAATGCAATGCAATACAATGCAATACAATACAATACGATACAGTACAGTACAGTACAGTACAGTACAGTACAGTACAGTACAGTACAGTACAGTACAGTACAGTACAGTACAGTACAGTACAGTACAGTACAGTACAGTACAGTACAGTACAGTACAGTACAGTACAGTACAGTACAGTACAGTACAGTACATTACAGTACAGTACAGTACAGTACAGTACAGTACAGTACAGTACAGTACAGTACAGTACAGTACAGTACAGTACAGTACAGTACAGTACAGTACAGTACAGTACAGTACAGTACAGTACATACAATGCAATACAATACACTACAATGCAATACAATAGAATACACTACAATGCAATGCATTACGACGGTTGAGATACGCAACAGGCCTCTCAAATTATATTGCACTAAAGTTAGGAGTAGGCAAAGTACGGTGAAAAATTACATTTCGGCAGGTAGAATTTTTGAAAAGTTGGTAACTTTTACCGACTTTCTTATACGAAAATGATTGCCATCAATAACTGCCCTTTGAAGGGATACCTTAGGCCAGCTAGCTGAGAGGCTGGTGTCCGCCAATTGGTCAAAACCAAAGAATAAATCAAATGTGCCGTTCTTTCTCTCACATTGCTTTTCATTTGATCCTGGATATAAAATTTCTGCTCATTATCTGACTTCATACTCTGAGGAGAACTGGATGAAAAAATTTTCAATATGCTATGTTTCTGTCCCTATCTATTTCCATTGTGTTACTAATCGTTTCTAGCTTTTCAGCGCTTGATGATTTTTAAAGCCACAAAAAGTAATTTTAGATACCTTTTATAGAAAGTTTGCGATCACTATTGGTTGTACAACGAATACTATTATTTTGTAGCGGTATCAATGTCCTCTTGATAAACAATCAATTGTAAGACTGTTGTTCCATTTCAGGAGTCGATGATGAAGGAGGTCAATGCCAAGTGGAAAGAGAATGAGGTAAACTAGCCTTTCATTTTTTGTACGTTAGGGGGGTTCAATTATAGCCCAGAGGTTTAATCTCTAGTTATTCCATTTGTTATGTAGTTCAATACTCAATAAATACTCTCAGCCATTCCTTAAGCATTTTTTGATTGCCAAGGCTTTGTAATTTCATCGTCATCATCAACCTTAAAGTGATATCTTTTTATCTACCTTTTCACGGTGTCAGTGACAAAGATCGCTCGGAAACCCTTAGGCCAGCTTCTTCCAGAGTTGTTGAGTCTTCCATATCACTTTGTGTGACAATATCTTATCATGTTATCCTGTGTCTAATATCACAATACCGTTCTTCCTCTGATGTGCCACCAATATGCCGGTATGGCAGCTGCCTATTTAAACCTTGTTGAACAAACCACTCATTAATTATTGTTTGTATGCCTGCATCGGTATTACATTTAATTAAGGAAGAAGAACACGGCAGTGGTTGACATCTGGGGGGCGAAGGGGAGGCCGTCGCTTCCGAATATCTTTAAGACAATGGTCTTTTGTTCTAAAGCAATGGAAAAATGTGGTGTCATGACAAAACATTAGGCTTGTCTCCCAACCAACCCCCCCCCCCTCCCCCAATATTTGACCAGGTGTCCGCCGCGGTTGCAATATAGCGATTCTTTCAGAGGCTGGACACGAATTTCTAGGCAAGGTAGCTTTATGTTATATAATAGTCAGACAAACCCTCTGCCAAGTCTTGCATTTTCACATGACTACTAGATCAAATTCATCTCTTTTTGCTCGGACAAGATAACCAGAATCAAGAAAATCCTCAAGATGTTGCAAGCATAAGCGCCAAATCATACCAGTTTGGCATCCTTTCTTTACAAAGACTATTTGATCGTGCGCTCAGGAAATCCTTTGCATTTTCATCCTTAAAAAATTTTTTCTTTTGCCAATGGGTCGGGAGAGGGGGGGGGTATGAAACTTGTGGTCGTTACAATATCTTGTTTTTCTTACATGTACTTTGGTATTGTTATTTTCTCATGAATCGGTTTCCCCATTTTACGTACTCGCTTCTTACTGGTCATAGAAGAGCAGGTATCTTCAAAAGGCAGATGACAATTTTGTGTAATATTACCCAAAAACTATTCATTTTGCTGAAAATTTACATTTTTATGACAAAATGCAATTAAATCTTAAAACAACATTGTCGCAAACATCTTGTTTCCTGTAAACATAATATTTACAGGAAACTGTCTTGCTAATTAGGTACCAAATGAAGAGCAATAAATTGCTTTAAACTACTAATTGCCAATCTCAACAGTAAAAACAACTGGAGGCAATTGATATTTCTCCAAACTTTAACTGTTATAAAATAATTTTTATCAAGCTTTCTAAAATCGTGAAATGTCGGTTTTAAAATACGCTTTATGCTAAGGTCGAAGAGAAAAACATCTAGAAAGACACTATATGCAAATCCAAAAGAGGCTAGGGAACCAAAAGAGGCTAGGGAACCAAAAGAGGCTAGGGAACCAAAAGGTCTTTTCTTCTAGAGTGCCGTGTCCGATGCCGGCCTAGACCAACCAAACGTCCAGTACTGTTTGAAGGCTGTGTCCCAAATATCCCGTGTTGTTGAGAGCAACCAAAAGGTAACCAGAGAACAATTCCAAACGTTCCCGTTCCTGATAGGGACGGCACTTCTGATGCATTTGTGCCTGGAAGCGGGGCTGTCGCTAGATATTTTGCTCATCTAAGGTTTTCAAGCCCCCGTTAGGGCCCTCCTTTATTTGCCGACAAGTTTAAAATTTTGCCGATGAAAAATCCTTACATAGAAGACACTTTTTGAAACTGAATTTGTTCAAAGAGGTGTCACATGATGGGCCTTGCCTAGAAGTAAAATCCCACGCTGCTTTCATAATGTTGGCAGTACCTATACCACACCCCCTTCTTCTTGACCATGCAATTCTCTCTGACCTTTTGCAATTAGAAGCTCTTACCAGGAGAGGATTTATGGTCACCGGGTTTACGGGAAGTGCTCCCCCAAAAGTGTTTGAAGACAATTCTTGTGAAAATTGTTATCGTGGCAAAATTACGCTGGTGGCTTTTACTTCTGTTGGCTATTTTGATATAATTTTAACAAATGTAGTATATTAATGCCATAATGGTTTTTCGGTACCAATCAGTTTTTTTGGCAATTCTTTTTATTCTAATTTACTTTCATTTACTAAATTCAAGCAAGTCAGATCCAGATGTGCGTGCTACAGTTTTTGTGTGAAGTTAAGTCACCTTAACCTTCTGTTCTTAAATGCAGCAGATCGAGTACAGAAAGCTTGATATCTTTCCAAAGTCAAAAATTGAGAGCTTGTCAAAATACTCAAAGTCGTTCAAAGAAATGATTTTGATTAAAAAATGATTTGAATTTTTGAAGCAAATTGACATTAGAATAAAAGTATTGCATCTAAGACCAACAAAAATCAATGCTAAGTAGCCAAACCTTGAGAACCTATTAGATGAAATACAACTTTCCTAAGAAAATCAAAGACCAAGATAAATTATCAAAATTTATCAATATCTGAGAAGGAACTCCAAGAAAAGGCACATAGCGATTTCTAGTTTTGTTAAAAACTTTTTTTAATTTCCTAAAAAATTACCTAAAACTACAGGCTCTGTTTCAGTGAGATAATATATTAGGATTATTACTGTTTTTGTTTTACTTTATTCCTTTATAGACTTTGTTATTGTTACTATTAATGACAGGTTGTGATAATTGAGAGGCTCATTTATTTACATTTATTTATTCATTTATTAAGTTTTTTTAATTGAGTTATTATTTATAGGCCCCTAATTCCATAGGCCCCCGGGTCAGTGACCCCTCTGACCCCCCCCCCTTTCTTCTCTGCACTGGCTTTTACCAAGGAATATTTGGAGATCGATATTTCTTAGAAACAGACTGGTTTGAAATCAACATGCAGCTTGGCGCTGGCGGTGAGCGCATTCAGAAGCTTTTTGTCCAACTGGGACGATTCTTGATCCAACTGCCTTGCTGGGAATGTGTTTTGTAGATTGCAAGAAACTCTGTATACCAGCATGGCGTGCAAAAGACACCGACTGGCCAGGCAAACCATAAGATTAGGTATGTTAAATAGGAGCTTATGTGGTTTGAAAATGTCAAGATTCTTAATAAACATTATACTTAGCTTGAAATAGTGGAACGTTCCAGAACATACTAGAACTTTTGCTTTTTTGTAATCCCTTAGAATAGCTCTTCATAATAGCTTATTTAGGCCTAATGTAAACACATAGCCTCGTTTTCGTTTTATTGACGTAATTGTACCTCGGGAACCTTCATGAACTTTCTGAGGGTATCCCAAATTAGCTATAACGTAATTAATATTTTTAGAAGCCTTGTAATAATGGTACGCAATAATGACAGCGGTTGCTAGAACATTCTTAGACTTAGGTATAAAAGCAGTCGAGATTGTTGAAGTAGTAGTAGTTGTGTTGATCGTGAACGTGATAAACATTAAAGATCTCTGTGAACAGATTCGTGATTTATTGTCGCGGCTAACTATACGATTCCCGACAAAGTGGCACCTCCGACGGGACTATTCCGAAGTTTAGCGAATAAGTCTCGAGCAATTTAATTCACAATGGATTCTAACGAAATAATGAAGAAACTGGAGGATAAATTCAAGATTTTGGATATCAAGGACAAGTCCACGGCCAGAATTCTGGAAGATAACAAGGAACGAGAGCTCAGAAGACACCTTCAAGCCATAGAAAGCCGACTACAGGAAATTTATTGTTTTAGAGAGCAAGTCGAAAACATTTTGATGGAAGAAAACGAGAGCGTAGAGAAGGTGGAAGAATGGGGTGCTGAGTTCGACGCAAGAGTAGAGAGGTTCGAGCATACGATTGAATTGACAAGCAATGCCATTTCAGCATTGGATTCACACAGAGAAAAGGAAAAGATTGAGAGAGAAAGACAAGAAGAGGAGCTGCGGTTACGAAGAAGATTTGAAGAAGAAAGACGCCTCGAAGAGATGAGATTGCAGTTCAGAGAGCAGTACCAATCTAAACAGTCCGTGGAGAAAACGCTGAACACGCAGGAAGGAGATATGAGGGTTAAGCTTCCAAAACTCAGCATAACAAAATTTAATGGTACTGTCATCGATTGGACGAGATTTTGGAACCAATTCAGTACAGAAATAGATACGGCGAAGATATCAAATGTCTCGAAATTCTCCTACCTCAAGGAACTGCTGGATTCAAAGGTACGACTTCTTATAGATGGACTGCCATTTACATCTGAAGGATACGAGCGAGCCAAGAACATATTGCAGACCAAATTTGGTAAGACGAGTGAAATTGTCACCGCACATGTGAAGGGGATCATGGATCTACCTACAATCAATGGATCAAACGCTGCCAAAATACACGAATTCTATCAGAAACTCCTTACTCATGTGCAAGCAATGGAGACCATGGGAAAACTGAAAACAATCAATGGCTACGTCAGGCTCCTAATTGATAGACTCCCTGGGATTCGGTCAGACCTGGTGAGAGACGACGATCAATGGCACGCCTGGGAATTTCCGCAGCTTGTAGAAGCAATTCGGAGATGGACCGAAAGAAATCCTATCCCGGAAGAAGGAAAAGAACACAGTACACCCCATCGGAGATTCGAGAGAACGCTCCAAACCTATCAGAAACCATGGAAATCAAACAGCTGTGCGTATTGTGACAGTGAACGGCACAAACCTATTAACTGCCAACGTGTGACTTCTCCAGAAGCACGGAAGCAGCTTATATCTAAGAAACGACTTTGCTTCAATTGCCTCGGTGCGAATCACAGAGCCTCTGAATGCAAGAGCCAAAAGGGGTGCTCCAAATGCGGAGCAAGGCACCATTCATCAATCTGCAACAAATCTCGGGAGCCAACAGACCAAACAATGCTGACGTCAGAAACACGCCATGTTACATACCCAGTGGTGGTCGTGAAAGTCAATGGAGTGAAATGCAGAGCGCTGCTAGACACAGGAGCAGGGAGCTCATACGCATCAGCCACACTCATCAATCGCATTGGTGTTTCAGCATCGAGAGTCGAGCAAAGACAAATAGAAATGATGATGCACACGACTACGAGGAAGATCCAAATTTACAACCTTAAAATCAGCAACTGTGACGAAGATTTCGAATTGTGCACTGATGTCAGCAAGGTGGAAAAGAACGTTCTTCTGTCATTGGCAAATCCGAATTATGAGGGCATGATCAGAAAGTTCCGCCATTTAAAAGGCATAAAGATGACAGAAACTGACACAAAGAGTGAGCTGCCAGTGCATTTGGTGCTTGGAGCAAGTGAGTATTCTCGAATAAAAACTTCAGTACCACCAAAGATCGGAAATATTGGTGAGCCTGTGGCTGAATACACGCGGTTTGGCTGGACAATAATTTCGCCAGGAACTGAGTTAGACTTGTCAAATTTGTATCTCACAAGGTCTACAGATGAAGATTACGATCGCCTGTGCAGCCTTGACGTCCTTGGGATCCAAGATTCGCCATCTAACAGAACAAATTCAGTCTACGAAGACTTCAAGCAACAGCTAGTGAGAAGCGATGAGGGTTGGTATGAAACAGGACTACTTTGGAAGAATGGTCATCCACCACTGCCTACAAATGAGAAGGGGAGTTTAGCAAGATTGTCCTCATTGCTGAGGAAGCTTAGACGCAACCCAGATCTATACCAGGACTACGATGCTGTGATAAAGGAGTACTTGGACCAGGGAATAGTGGAAAGGGTGTCTGACAACGTTCAACCTACAGAAAAGATATTCTACATTCCACATAAAGCGGTTGTGCGAGACCAAGCTGAGAGTACTAAGCTGCGAGTAGTGTTTGACGCTTCAGCAAAACAAGATGACAGCAGCCCTTCACTGAATGACTGCCTTGAAACGGGACCTCCACTGCAAAATCTTCTATTGAGCATCATTGTAAGGAACAGGATGAAACCAATCGCATTAGCTGGTGACATCAAGAAAGCCTTCCTGCAGGTAAGAATACGCCCTGAGGACCGGGATGCATTACGGTTCCATTGGGTAAAGGACATTCATACAGAGGAACGAGAAGTTCTCAGATTTTCCAGGGCTTTATTTGGTTTAACGCAGTCTCCATTCCTTCTTGGAGGCACAATTGAACAACATTTATCAGGGTATGGTGACAAATATCACCGATGGATAGAAGAGATAAGAAGAAGTCTCTACGTCGATGATATTATAAGTGGTGGCTGCACCTCTGACGAGGTCAGGGAGTTAAAGAGTACGGCAGTTGAAGTTTTCAAAGATGCAGGATTTGAATTGCACAAATGGCATTCCAATGAAAAGCACTTTGAAAGTGACCAACGAGATGAGCAAGATTTGGAGCAGTCTTATGCAAAGCAGCAACTGGGAGTAAAGAATAACGAAGCAAAACTGCTTGGACTGCACTGGAATAAAACAGATGATACAATTGCTGTGATGTTCCCGGAAAACCGTGGCGAGATGACGAAAAGAGGAGTCCTGCAAACGCTTGCATCAATTTATGATCCAATTGGTATTGCATCTCCTGTCACACTGCAAGGGAAAGTTTTCTTCAGAGAGCTTTGTGACATGAAATTATCCTGGGATCAACAGCTGCCGGAAAACCTCGAGAGGAGATGGAAACTGTTCTGTGAAAATCTAACACCAAAAATAGAAGCAGCAAGGAGTCTTTGCACTTATAAGGAAGAAATCAATTTCGTTGATCTACATGCCTTTGGCGATGCCAGTAATCTCGGAACATCTGCATGTGTTTACGCTGTGGTGCATCAGCCTTCAGGTATCAGTCAAGGTATTATAGCGGCAAAGTCACGATTGTCAAAAAAGGATACAACAATCCCAAGACTGGAACTAGTAGCATCACACATGGCTGCAAATTTATTGGAAAACGTCAAAAATGCCTTTGAAAATCTACCAATTGGGAGAGCAACAGCATGGACGGACAGCAAAGTGGCATTGCATTGGATTAGAGGAGAAGGAAGGTATAAGCAGTTCGTGAACAACAGGGTAAAGAAGATACGAACGAAAGAGTTCATCAGTTGGAGACACATACCAGGAGAATGCAACCCTGCGGATGTTGGAAGTCGCGGCTGCTCTGCAATTCAACTACAAGGCAACCAACTCTGGTGGAAGGCCCCTTCATGGCTTCCAAACGAAAAAGATTGGCCTGAAGACATCACAACAGTACCGTCGACTGAAAGTGAAACTGAAGCAAGGAAAACCAAGGACGTTTTAGCTACTGCAGTCAATACTCCTGGAAACTTTGATGACATCATGCATCGATTTTCCTTCAAGAAAGCAATTCGAATAACAGGCTGGATGCTGCGTTTCAAGAACAATTCCTTAGCAGATGAGAAAATAGATGGACCGCTGACAGCAGAAGAGTTCAATGCAGCAAATGAGATTTGGATAAGAAAGGTTCAAGAAGAAGCAACCAAAACCTCAGTATTCGAGCAACAAATGCATCAGCTGAATCTAAAGAAAAACGACAAGGAAATTTACGTATGCGCTGGCCGATTACAAGGTGAATATCCAGTTTTTCTGCCAACGGATGCAGCATATACCGAGAGGCTTGTGATGAATGCACATCTGAATACATTGCATGGGGGAGTCGGACTAACAATAACAAAGATTAGAGAACGCTACTGGGTACCAAAGTTGCGACAACTCACCAAAAAATTGATTCGTAGCTGCTTTGGGTGTAAGCGGTTTCATGCCATGCCACTCTGGAAGCCTCCACAAGCAAACCTACCAACAGAACGTACGACAGGTGATAGGCCGTTTCAAGTTATAGGACTGGACTATGCTGGACCCTTGTACTACAAGAAAAGGGAAAAAAGGATGGGTAAGGCTTACATTCTTTTGTTTAGCTGCAGTCTTACTCGTGCCATTTGCCTCGAATTACTTCCAGATCAATCATTAGAGAGATTCCTGCCAACCCTGAAGAAGTTCATTGCAAGAAGAGGCAGGCCGGAAAAGATATACTCTGATAACTTTTCGACCTTTGTGGCAGCAGCAAAATGGTTAAAGAATGTGCAGAGAAATGAACACGTACAGGACTTTCTTTCTCAACATAATGTCAGATGGCAATTCAACCTAAGCCGAGCCCCTTGGTGGGGTGGCCAGTTCGAAAGAATGGTTGGGCTGGTCAAACAAGTTTTGTATAAAGTTGTTGGCAAATCAACGCTGACTTGGGAAGAGCTGGCTGACGTGTTGCAGGATGTAGAGTTAACAATCAACAACAGACCACTCGGATACGTGGAAGATGATGTCCAAATGCCGATTCTGACACCAAACACGATGCTATTCGGTCAACCGAATAGTGTGCCAGACGAAAACGCTGATGAGATAGATGATAGAGACCTTAGAAGAAGGGCACGGTATCTAAACGAATGCAAAAGGAAGATATGGAACCGTTGGAGCAGTGAATATATACGTGGGCTCAGGGAAAGGCATAACCTACAGCATCATGGCAGAACAAACAAGCTAACGGTTGGTGATGTTATGATCATCAAGGGGGATCAAAAGAACAGGAGCCACTGGAAACTCGGCATTGTAAGTGACCTCATCAAAGGAAAAGATGGAATAGTTAGGGGAGCAAAACTCAGAGCTGGGAATACAACACTTGAGCGTGCAGTGCAGCACTTGTATCCCCTGGAGCTTCAGTGCAACAGCTCACGCGAGAAACCTACTCCAGACACGGGGACGAAACAACTGAACGTAGAGGCCACAGAGTTCAGACCAAAACGAGACGCAGCTGTAGCTGCTAGGATGAGAATAGCAAATCAGACAGATGCAGACAACGAAGAGCCACTGGTAGAATGGTGATGCAGCGGATTGGGCTTCTTCCTGACAAGTGTACATTTGAGAACAATGCAATTCTCAAATGGGGGGAGAGTGTCAAGATTCTTAATAAACATTATACTTAGCTTGAAATAGTGGAACGTTCCAGAACATACTAGAACTTTTGCTTTTTTGTAATCCCTTAGAATAGCTCTTCATAATAGCTTATTTAGGCCTAATGTAAACACATAGCCTCGTTTTCGTTTTATTGACGTAATTGTACCTCGGGAACCTTCATGAACTTTCTGAGGGTATCCCAAATTAGCTATAACGTAATTAATATTTTTAGAAGCCTTGTAATAATGGTACGCAATAATGACAGCGGTTGCTAGAACATTCTTAGACTTAGGTATAAAAGCAGTCGAGATTGTTGAAGTAGTAGTAGTTGTGTTGATCGTGAACGTGATAAACATTAAAGATCTCTGTGAACAGATTCGTGATTTATTGTCGCGGCTAACTATACGATTCCCGACAAAAATTGATAAAAAATTGATTTAGCGCTCATTAGAGAGTACCTATACTGTGGGACGTTCACAGGACTCAACAAGTTTGGTTGGAATTGTACACCTTTTTCTGAATTCCCTTAATAAAGATATCTTTGTAGATACTATGATGATCATTGCAAAAACAGAATAAAGTAACATGAAGCAAAGCAGGCTTAGCTTCGTTTCTTGCCCTTAACCAGACGAGAAGGACCTAAGAGTGGAGCAGTTAATACCAGGGCCTCCAACGAGGGGGAAGGGGTCGCAGCATGTTTTTTTGCAAAACAATAGTCTTTTGTACACAAGAGTTTTTTCAATTGTTGTGAATATTGTGATTGTGAAATTTGGCCCACCTACTTTCCAACCTGCGTCGGAGCCCATGAATACATACAGAACAGCAAAGCCTTTGCATAAGAAAACTATCTTGACGGTCTTCGTGTTCATAATGAATCTTATTACGAACTTAACGATGAATTAATTTAGGCATCCGAATTCATTTAAGGCAACCGAACAAACAAGGTACTTGGATGTTGGATGATTCAGATCACGATCACGGCACCATTTTGGTCTATCGTGTGATTACTGCCGATTTTCCCCAGTCCCCTTGACCGCCTCTGCCGTCCTTGCAGTGAAGGAACCTAGGCAGAAACTTATTTAAATTGAGGCTGGCAGTAAGAAGATGGTTTTTGATGGTTTACATTTTTATCAGAAAGTGGAATCATCTGCTTTTCGTAGGAATATACGGGGGAAAAGGAAATGATTTAGTATACCTCTACGTTAATGCTTCCCTCGCCGCTTTTTAATTATTGTGTCATATATTTTACAGTTAAATCACCCTTGGATTGTTTATCGAAAAGGATGCTTAACTTGTTCATGGCTATCTCATTTAGGTCTACTTAGTTCGAGAAGTAAATTGGAGCGGCTGGCACTTTTATACCGGCGTACCAGAGCCGCAAAAGAAAAGCTTTTCTTCTTCCCTTTTCTCTCTGCTTCGCCTCCGCAGCTCTCATTATTTTTGCGGCTCTGGTACCCAGGGTAGCGAATTTAATGAGACATTTTCTGTATATCAGAGAATATATACATGCCATAATTGACTTGATAACAGGCTATGCTCGAAACGTCGTTAATAAACTTAGCTCTTAATTTATTAGCTCGAAGCTATGTTGTTACATGATATTGTGCAATACACAACCTAGTATATCTATTGAACATCACTAGACAAACCCTAAAAATCTCCTTACTGTTCCAGACGTTCTTTTATCTCGGCCTTGACATATTTAATCACGTGGTTAATACCAAGCAAAGGTGATTTTGCCCCTGATTTCTTGTTCAATGCACCTAAAACTAAACTTGTTGAAATATTTAGAACGTAATGATATTACAATTTAAATGCAGATGGCTTTTTGAGGCGTGAACTGTAGAATACTGCGATTATGTGGTATTGCAATGTCGCTCAATTTTTACCTTGGTTTTATAGAAAACTTCAAGGCCAGAGGCGGTGTATTTAAACTTTCAGATACTGAGAAAAGAGTGGTTTTATGGTTGCAGTTCTGTTGGTTCTGGTAGTGTTGTTTCGTTGCCAAACATATCGGATTAAGTGCAAATTAAGCTGGAAATGTACTCAACTTAAGCCAGTCAATTCAATTAGCAAGGCTACAATCTTTTTAGCAAGACAAAATTTTCACACTCATTTTCCTTGAATATGTCTGAAATTGGTTAGAAGCCTTCCTATACTTTTGCACAATGGTGTATTAAACGTTCTTGCAGAGATTTGTAAGTCTGCCCAGTAGTACTTCATGTAAAATGAATATAGTGTTATCATCTTGAATATTTTGCATGTAGAACTTTTTGCATATTTGTTCAATGAATTTTTGTTTGAAAATATTTTAAAACCACATTTGAAATAGAATGTTAAAGAAGCAAAACTGATCTCTGATTCCATACTGATGAGTTTCTTTATTGTCAGAAAAAGGCCATTACTTATGAAAAATAAATGAATTTCTGTTGAATATTTTGCAAAGCAGGTAAACTTATGCATTTTTGGATATATCAAAATGAAAAGTTTTGAAAAGAGTGCACCAAATTTGGAAGTTGTACACCAAACTAAGACAGGGCGCTTCTTTCCTTCTTGGTTGAGAGTTGAAGGTTTTGTGTAAACAGTGTCCGGGGAAGGGTGTCTCTATACTGATTTATTTCTTTTACGTTGTTCAACCAAAATTATTCAAGCTCTGCAATTCCACACATGATTTCTAGCCCAACATCTCTTATCGTCGAAACTCCTGCTGTTATCCGAAATACTTTGAAACTTGCATTTTAGAAATATTTGCTTTTCAACTGAAGTAATCGTTGATAATGAATGCAAGCCTTTTGCAGACAGATGTCTGCTTCCTGCAGTTTCTGTATAAAAATAGAGTTTCTGTTGAAAGAAATTTCGTGTCTTCTGTTATCTGAAGGAAGATAGCATAGTTCGCAGATTTTTTGATGTGCATACTCGACAGTTAATTGGCTAGAGGTTTAATACAAAGGGCACGTATTTTTGAATAGCTTCGCAGAAACGATTCTTTTCTTCTTTCTGCTCATAAGTAAAAACTTTCAAAGCGAACTTCGTTTAATTTCTTTCATTTTGCATCTTTAAGTTTCATTTTTCATTCAGGCAACGCGCAGCTATTGGGCTAGCAGGGGCTATAGCTCCCCTCTCATTTTTTGCAATAATAAGTTTAAATTTCTAGGAAGTTTACTCTAACGCAACTTTTTGAAGTTTACTCAAACAGATCCTAAATAGACTGTGTTCCAGACCCCTAGGCTAATCTTTAGTAGTAGCAGTTGACTGAAACCTTTTTTGTTCATTTTCTTTTAACTTATTTTGTTTTTATATTAATTGATATCTTCCCTGAAACAGACTTTTTATAAGAAATAAGTAGAAGGAAGCAATTATTTTCTGAAAGGGGCGTTTTCCGGCGTTCTAAAGGGCGCTGTATCAAAAGTTATCAGTCACGCCGTTTTCAGGGTCCAAATGGTGATGCTTAGCTCGTCATTGTTCGCTTGCCAAGTTCAAATAACGCTGAAGTTGCCCTCTTCTTTATCTTGAATTAAAAAATAGGCTTTTTTCAAATGAAAAACTTAACACAAAATTTAGTAGCCTGTCCGCGAATATTACTCAGCCATATTCGCGGATTTTTTAAGTTAGAAAACTTAATGTCTCAAGGGTTCTTTTTTATTTTTAAGAATAGAAAGTACGTTATTTCATTCACTGTGGTGGAACCGAGACACATTACTTCGGAGTTTCATGATAGAAACAGTGAATATGCTAGATGCGTGTCGTACAATGTAATGTATCTTGATACCGGGCTATGCTCGAAACGTCATCAATACAATTTGCTCTTTCTCAGTACAATTTTGTTTTAAATTCAAATTATATCGTGATACAAACAGCTGCAATAATAATCTTTTTGGACTATTCATTGCTATTGGGCTCAAAATAATACAGTATTTTCTCCAACTAACGGACACTCTAAAAAGCGGACACCTCTGATTAGCGGACAAATTTTTTTTCCCCGTTCGTTTTCTGATCAAAGTCTCATAACAAACTTTCTAAAAAGCGGACCCTTAATTAGCGGACACTCTAATTAACGGACAATATTTCTTGCACAAAATAGTCAATTTGGCTTTTTTTCTTTCCAATTAGCGGACATTACAAAAAAGTTAGGCGCTAGCAAACAAAAACTTAGACGAATGAATATTTGTTCAAATATCTATTTCAAACACTTTGACTTCTGACAATCTAGTTGATTTTTTACATTTTTGAGCTTCTTTACAGCCCAGTTTACTAATTTTTCTTGTCCATGAAAGTGGTAAATTACTGGAATCTCCAGACCATAGCCACCTCCACGATTCAAACTCTTTCCAATAACTTCCTCCGATGGGGGGCTGTAGCCCTCCCCTGGCGCCTAGATGCTTCTGACGGAGGGGCTGTAGCCCTCCCCTGGCGCCACCACTGTTTACAACTTTTAAATACAAAACTCGGGTCTATTTTCAAATTTGAGACTTATATTGCAAAACTTTCCAAATAGCGGACATTTCCAATTAGCAGACACCTTGCTCGTGCCCCGACGGTGTCCGCTAATTGGAGAGAATACTGTAGATACCGTTAGGCAAACAATCATTTTCTTTTGTTGTGTTGTCTTTTTGAGCATTGCTTTTGTTAATATACAATTGGCCCCTCAACTCCTCTGAAAATAGTTACAATTTCTCGAACGATGATTCTTATCCTAGTTATTTTCTTTCAGTTGGAAATGAAAATTGAGCACGAGCGTAAAACCGAGAAGCTGTTGCTAGATCAAAGTAAGTATCTTCCTGTCTCTTATAATCATGCTCTTCCTGTTCCAAGAACTAAAGATGGATTAATTCCAAAGATACACTTTGATAAAGCTGCCAAAAGCAGTAGTTAAAGTGGTTCATGTGTTTGTATTCTTCTAAAATATCTAAAACTGCAGGGTTTGTTTCTTTTCTTTGGGTGTGGATTGGTTTTGTCAATAGCATACTGGGTTCGTGTGAATTTTTGCGATACGCAATTCTGTGATCATATGCAGTTTTCTTTTAAGGAAAAGTTTTGATGAAACCAAACCTTTGAAGTTAAAACTGCAGCCCATTGTAGCGATTTATAGTCATCAAGAGTTAACTAAGGCCCTAAAAATTGTTTCGAAGTGTCCCTTTGGAGACGTGCCTATCAATGTTTTCATCTTCAACATCTTAAAAATTGATACGTCATATTCCTTTTATTGTTATTTATTGAAATTAACTGGAAAATGTTGAAATAACAATTAATTTAAAAAGCTTGCTTGCATTTTATTCCTGTCACGCCATTGCACATCTTCGATCTATGCTATTGGGGTTAGTCGGAGTTAGAAATCTTTGATAGACACAATATCATGTTTCTTTCCTTCCTCTCTCTTCTTCTTGTTCTTCTTCCTCTCCTTGTTTCATTTTGCTGTCAAAATATCCACATCGATAAAATTCGTAGATCAACTGGAACATCATTTCGAACGGTGCTATGCTGCAAGACGTTTGGAAAAAACCCGATTTTATCACGAATACTTCAAATATCCAATAACTGTCAAAATTAAATTAAACATCTACACACATGGAAATTTGCATAGTCAAAATATCTTGTCTAAGAAATCTTTAATTTTGTAAATCGCACTATAACCTCTTATATCAAAGGTTTTCATATGTCAATCTCAACGTTAAACTATTTTTAGCCAAAATCGCAATCTTGTTTAACAATTTAATGCAAAAATATACCATACTTTGGTAAGGTGCCGGATGGGGTTGAATGTTGTTAGTCAGTTGAAAAGAAAAATATGGTTATTCCAAAATACATGTTTCAGGGTTGCGATTCTGCAAAGTGAATCATTTGCTTGGGTAATACAATTTTTCTGGTTAAGATAGATTGTTATTGGACCTGGGTGCGATAGTTTCGCAGTAAAGTTTATGAAATTGGTGCTATTATGATGCATCTTTCATCATGGTTAGAGCGTTAAGCATTGATTGGTCAATTCAAGCTGAGAACCCGATCCTGTCTTCCGAATAGCCTGCCACACCCTTTCATTCATCGTAACATGAAACCCTGCCTTTACTTAGTTTTCAGATAGATGAGCCTCATTTTAGCGTGACTTCGCGTGCTTGCTCATATCTAGCTATCTACTACACTGTTATTTACACTTCTAAAAGGAGCTTGTTGTAAGATTTACAAATACATGCTGTAAAAACGTCCTTTTAGGATAGGTTTGCTCACTGTATTTCTAGTTGTTTATGAATAGCTTTGTGGGCACTTCACAGTCTTTGACGTCATGGAAGATATTTAAGATGAATAAATAGATTTTCGCCCATCACACCTTTTGATGGATAAATGTTGTGCAGTCCTTCTGGTTGTTTGTTCGTTGTAGCTCTAAAATACTCAAAGGTCATGAAAATGCTCATGTTTCACTCCTACGCTCTTGAATGACCATTTGGTAAACAACTTGTTTTTATCTCTCTGCGGCGAAAAAGATTTGTTCCCATCTTAGCTAAGGAAACCTGTTTGCCTCCAGCGAATCTAAGATGCCGAACCCAAGACTATTTCCGAAAAGACCACCTTGTTGCATATGCTTAGCACAGCTAAGATTATTCTAAATTCTTAATTGTTTATTTCAAGCAGGATCTGTTCACAAGCGATATTCTACAATCTGTAGCAACCTATGGGCTGATGCCGCACAGTTGTCACTCCAGACCGCTAGACGGTTGCCGCGCGGAAACTTTAGATCAAACAAAGCTGCGGCGTAGAGTTTATATATCCGTTGAATAAGATTCTTGCGGATGCTATTCTGTGGAATCTTTCATGCAAGCAATATTGCACATGTTAAACCTCCGCTGCGAATAGTATTAATAAGACAGCCAGAAATCAGCTTGTTCGTCTATGCGTATTAAATAAAGCCAGAAATACTATTAAATCACTTCGTCTTATGCTATGCTGCTTTTGGCTTTTTATCTACCCGAAGTTTATTCCACCTTTGAAGCAAACATTTTTCTTTAGGAATTTCAAATGTAGCAGTGTTATTTTCTTTTTATTAAAATAAGGTTAATTTTTATTTTGGTTCCATTTGACCAACCATCAATCTCGAGGTAAAACGTTTCTTTGCCAAAATCGCAATAATAAATATTTTCAAAATTTGTCAGAAATAAGTTCTGAAAAAGTGATACAATTATTATCTTTGAAATTTTAATCGATTATATATTTTGAAGCCCAGTACGCATGGCTATCATATGATACTTCATATACTATCAACATTGATGTCTAACTAAAGATCCTGAACCTCCTATTTTAGTTCACCCTATTTTTAACTTCGCGATATCTTTTGATGTTAGCAATGCTGTGTCTTTGTTTGCTGTTTCAATAACATTACTTGAAAAATTTTGCTAAAACATATCCCATATCGGTTTACAACTTTACATACTGTGATAAAAGCTTTATAACAATCATATGTTCTTGAATTTTGGTTTTATCATTTTGCCATTGCAGGGAATGACTTGATTGCTGACAAAAACAAGGAACTGGATGTGGTGACGAAAGAGCATCGGCGACAAATAGCGTTGATAGTCGAGTCAAACAAAAAGGAAATGGACGTAGGTTTTCTTTTTTCATTTTGTATTGGCACAGTCTTTTAATCTATATAGAAAATAGTGCTTGCAGTTGTAGATATCCAAACTATTTCTTTGCGTTTATACGCCAAAAGTTTTTTGTCTCAATTAAGACTTTTAGATAGCGTACCACCGTTACGCCTTAATTTATATTTGACGCGTTAATCCCAGTTGAGACCTTTGAACTGAACAGTTTTTAGCTTCGAATTGATGCCACAATTTCCTATCCTGTATGCCCACATTAAAACCCTTTTGTGATTTTCCTTATTCTATTTTTTCAAAAGATTTATACTTGTCGTCGACAAATCAACAATTGACAGTTCTTGTGAGGCGGCCATGTTACCGCAACGACAAAATCAACGAGACTAACACGATAGACTCGTACCGAATCTCTAAGCCTGAACAACATGTTAGGAACTGGGGACCCAGTGCAGTTTTAGCTCAGGAAGGAGTCATTCCCATTAAGATGTGACGTGAAAGAGTTAATTCTTGTTATTTTTCTAACATCTGTGAACCAAAATACTAAAACCATTGCAGCAAGATAAGAGCTGCAATGTAGTAATATATTGTGCTGAATGTTTTCAAAAATTCTGCAAATTCTATAAAAACACGGGTTTCCTAAGAAATTTTTTAAAAAAAAATCAAAGGTTGCCCAAATTGTTAGGCACCAAAGCATGTTGTCTATCAAGTAAGTAGTTATTCTAGCGATCGTTGCATTGTTAATAAGTATTTTCAATCAAGCTTTATATGAAATTTTGCTAATTCATTTCGTGCATGTTTTGAAAAATGCAAGTTTATTTCTATAATATCAATATGTGTTTTTCTATAAATATTTATATATTATTCAAGTGTATATTATGTGTTAATTTTAATGATGATGCCATTTCGCAGGTTCTTCTTAGAAAGTTTACTGCAACTGTAGCTGATGCCGAAAGATTGAAGATAATCATGGCAGAACTTGAGGTTTGTGTCATTAATCGTTTTTATTCAATGTTGACATTTTTTCCTTAATAATGCAATGATGTTAGTTCATTACACAGTCAAAATTAGGATGACATTCTGATGCACCCAGTTGAATACATTGCCTGCCTTTCAACCCGTTCAAGCTAACCGCATTAGCAACAAATGCATTTTTATCTACCTAGCAGTAAAGCAGGTAATGGGAACAATCACTGGTTTGATTTTGTCGAAGCAAACTTTTGTTTTGTTTCCATAGGGTTATTACATTTTTAATATTAAAGAATCTGCTGTTACATTAGTGATAGATTACTTCCTTTAAAAAACAATCTCTTTGGCCTAAACATAGGATTAACGTTAGATATTTGATCAAGTATGCTCTTCAATGAATATTACGTAGTTATATTGAGTAAGTGGATAAGATCTTCTTCCTAACAGGTGCTTCATAATTTCTTTTAGTTTGTGAATATTAATTTAGACTCAGAGACCTATTTTTAAATATGACTCACTTTCTTGTTCTTTGTTTTGGTTATTTGATATTTCCTCGCATGAAATTTTAGATCTGCCATTCAGAATGGGCTTCACATGCTTTTTTTACGTATTATTTTGTTCATTATGATCGTAAAAAAACTTTGATCAGTGACTGCTTGTCTAAAGTTCCCATGCTGTCAGAATCACGGTCCTATCTAAAATCGACATTGCATAAGACTTTGGAGCGTAAATAGCTCTCATACATTCACATAGAATTTCATTCTAGAACCTTGCTTTTGGCATGAGCAATAATTCTCGAAAAGTTATGGAATAGGCCTTTCTTCCAATATTGCTCAAAGCCCTCGTGCGAAAAAAAGATATCTAAAACCTTTTTATCGTGAGCACATAGTAAGTTGAAAAGACCATTGCTGAATTTTTTGTAGAAACGATTAAGAATAGAATTTGAGCTACAGCAGGTGCTTCAGTAGATGAACTGTATAAGTACAGTGTTTTTTCATTGATTCAGCATATTGTGCAAATTGCCATATATAGGCAAGTCATGAATTATAAAGTTTCAGTTCAAAATTGCGTTTCATTGAAGATATTTCGAAATTTTTATCATTGGAAGAGATAAACTTGCCATTAATAGTTGCCAAATTATTTGGAATAAGCCTCGGTAGAAATCTATCTGTTAGATATTTCTGTAAAATGACTGTAAAATGACTATAAAATGAAATTGAAACATGTTGAATGGCCAAAATGTTATAAAAGACCTTCATCCTGACAACCCAACCATTTTCTGGTGACCAATTCGTAGCTTGTTTTCTTACAGCTTGATGTACTGTTTCCTTCAATGTTTTTAGATTCGTTACATTTTAGACACCAGATACACGTTAGCCCTAACCATTACTTAATTTATTTTTAATGCACGAAGAAGATTCTGTTAATTTCAACAGAGTTACTGTATTGTTTTCTCGTCTAAACTTTCTGCATAGGATACATGGCTTTGATAATCGTTAAAGTTGAAAGTTGAAAGTTTGACGGTTGAAAGCGTCAAAGTGAATGTCTTCAAACACGTTTGAACATAAATCTATATTGTCATAAGTTTAAGAAATTCTTATGTTCGCTTTTTAGCAAGTGAAATCAGAGAATGAGCAAATGAAGGGAGACCTCGAAAAATCAAGAAAATTTCACCGATCCGCAACAAATGAGCTCCATGATGTGGTATGAGCTGATTACCATTTTCTTTTAATTAACCACGTCAAAATAAGTTTTGTATACAGAATGCATAGAAGATGTGTAGTTAAGTTAGGTCTTAAAGTGCCACTGAACTGGAAAAATCAAAATTTTTTTTATTGATGTTCTAAGTCAAGTCGGTGCTCCTGAATCCGATGCTGAAGTTCGCTTTTCGGAATTTGAAGTGTTTTGAAGCTACAACGCTTCAAAGTTGCGATTTTCAAGACTTTTTGTGCGAAAGTTTGTGCGCGGTCTGTGAGGAATTTCAGGAATGTGTGACGCATTAACGTTTATAAGTCGCGGAAGTGATGCGGGCTTCAGTACTGAAGACTGTATTTCGAGTGCGATAAAAAAACAAAAAAAACGTGAAGTGGATGGAAATAGTGCGATACTTGTGCTCTAAATATCACTAGCTATCTAACTACAAGACACGTGCAAGGTATTTTCTTGCGAAAATTTCGAGCCCATACAAAATGAGCAAACTTTTTGCGTGCAGTTTTTACCAAGACTTCATGCCGATCATTTACCTTTTGTGAATTATTGAGCGTATCGAATAAGAATGCTTTTACGAACAGCTTTATAAATTATGGATACAAGTGAGCAAACTGATCAAGGGAAAAGTTGATCTATTATAGAACCACACAAATTGCACATTTTTCGGCGCTTTTCCCACTTTCCAACTTGCGTTGCCACTGTCAAAGCATCAGTTATTGCCAGGGCCGTCAAGATGGGATAAGTTGCCCCAGAACCTCGTGGTCAGGGGACCTCAAAAAGTAAAGAAGTTCGTTTTAAATGGAATTGATTAAAAGTCCATAAGTAGCACGGTGGGATATTTTTAAGCGTCTATTCACACCCCATCTTTTTGGCGTATCAAACTGCCTATCTCCATCAAGTTTCATGCTGGTATCACAATCTAATGGTTAAATTGTGACAATTACTGCTAAGAGGTTTGGAATCTAGTATCCCAGTCTATAAATAGCACAAGGGAAATTTTTCGGCGTCTATTCGCATCCTATCCTTTTCAGCGTATCAAACTGCTCATCTCTACAAAGTTCCATGCTGATGTCGCGATCTAAAAGTTAAATTATGACAATCACTCCTTAGAGGTCTGGGACCTGGTACCCCAGTCTATAAATAGCATAAGTGGTATTTTTCAGCGTCTATTCGCTTCCTAACTTTTTGGCGTATCAAACTGCCTTTTACTACCAAGTTCCAAGCTGGTATCGCGATCTAATGGCTAAATTATGTCAATTACTGCTTAGAGGTCTAGGACCTGGTACCCCAGTCTATAAATAGCACAAGGGGGATTTTTCAGGGTCAATTCATATCCTATCTTTTCGGCGTATCAAACTGCCTTTTACTACCAAGTTCCATGCTGGTATCGCGATCTAATGGCTAAATTATCTCAATTACTGCTTAGAGGTTTGGAACCTAGTACCCCACTCTATAAATAGCACAAGGGGGATTTTTCAGGGTCAATTCATATCCTATCTTTTTAGCGTATCAAACTGCCTATTACTACCACGTTCCATGCTGGTTTCGCGATCTAATGGCTAAATTATGTCAATTACTGCTTAGAGGTTTGGAACCTAGTACCCCACTCTATAAATAGCACAAGGGGATATTTGTCAGCGTCTATTCACACCCCATCTTTTTCGGCGTATCAAACTGCCTATCTCTATCAGGTTTCATGCTTGTATCATGTTTTACACAATTTGTAACTTTTTATCTTCTTACAGCCCTCACTATGGCTGAATTGACTATATAAATCTGAATGCGTCACTCGCCCCAGCCTCTTTTCGCACGACCTACTCGCAAAAGAACCCCATAAACCCCTATTTGTGGGCTCCAAATTAAAAAACTAAACTTTTTTTCGAAATCAGCGATGATTAGTCTACCAGAATCAACAATAAAAGAAATTTCATTTTTTTCAATTCAGTGGCACTTTAAAGTCCTACAAATCTCAACTTGTTACTGTTTTTTGGAAAAAGTATGATATAAGTAATTGTTCTGTTTAATTACTAAAAAAAGTTTATAAGAATCTTCATTTGATGAACGTTTGTGGACGATTCTTGTCTGTTTCTATTAATGTATGTCGGTCTGCACCTTGGCATTTTTTCGTTTTCTTTTTATCTCCTTGTTCTTTCACAAGGCATTCTTGTTTTTTTCGGCGAGTAAAGATTTGATTTATAAAATGGAAACTTTATTCCGACTTTGCAGACATTTTCTCGCATAATAGTTAAGTTGACGTCATAGCCCTGCTCGTTTTCCCACTGGCTTTTCTAAGTTTTTATCATCATTCGTTCCCGAAACTATGTTTTATCTTTGAATCAAACAACAATGTACCAGCTAAGCTAGACAGAATCTTTTGTGAAGATATCTCGTTATAACCAAGGTTTCTGTGTTGGCACTGCGTTGACTGCTACAAAAGAAATGCAATGTAATTAACGTTGCTAAAAATGCCTCATTTTGAGGTCTTTAAATAAACACCAGCTTGATATGTCATCAGGATCCTTCGAAACTGCACTTTTTATTGATAATTGTCGACTGTTACATTGCATACGTTTCAATCTAGTGAATAACATCTGCCCTGTACTCTCTGGTGGAATTTCATCTCATTTGGCATCATGGTTGCATTTCGTCTAATTTGCAACATGTGGTTCAACTACTGTGCTCTCGTTCTTTAAGCTATCTGTAGTATGCAGTAACCTTAAAATTTTGCCTAACAAAGATTACATGTAGCTTGCTTGTTTCCCCATATCTCTTGTGAATCTATATCTCTCTTACTGTGGTAGCGTCTATCTGCCAATTCATATTGCGTTTTTCCTGTTACAGGTTATATATTCAAGAAGCTACACTCTTTTATCATCACCACCTTTATATTTTCAGTTTCATTGTCAATCAGCTCAATAAAGACGAATGTTTAACTTTTCCCATTTCATTTAAATGTTCTTCTTGCCCACTTTCTGTGATATTTTTGTAGTTAAAATTTGTGACGGTTTTAGTAGCTACCTTTACTAAAATAATTCATCTTTACCATTCATTTGTAAAGATTTTGTTTTTTGTAATTAGTTTTCGTTTTTACATGAGTTTTCTATGTTTGATATTTTGTTGGGTCAATTAACTTTCACTTCTTTACAGATTAGGTTTCTCTAAAAGGAATATGTTCTCGAATTATTTTGTCTAAGTCGTGCCAAGTAGCAAAGAGGAATACAAGGACATCATTACTCTGAAAAATATGATGAAGTACGATATTTTTAACAAACATTGTATTCTACATATCATGGAATTTCTCTTTTGCGCTGTTCTACTGTGGGAACAAGGCTGTATCAGTCAAGTTGTATTTTTCTTTGCAGAAAGTCAAGTTACAAATGTACAAAGACCATTTTGCTGAAAAGGTGGGTAATTGTCAAAGTATTGTAATAATTGTGATGTTTGTCGCTAGATATGTTTCATATTTTCAATAAAATTATTATAAATGCAACTACTAGACTTTCATATAAATGATTACAAAAAGGATTGGAGCTGGATTTCATTTGTGTGTAACCTGTCACACTAGATAACGATTTTGCCACTAAATCCATAAGTATTAAGGACCTGGTGCCACATAAGCGCCAAAATGTGAATATGGAATGTTCCTTGAATTTTTATCTGCATTTCTCCAAAATATCGTTATTTAGGGGATTTATGTTATTATGTATGAGGCAGTAACCACATACATAAGATTTTAAATAAGGTGTCTTAATTTTTTGTTATTTCACTAATAAATGGCTTCCAACCCTTATTTGTTTAATATCCAATCTCCTGATCTCGGAAGCATACTCTTGATACGGGCTTTTCATTGTAGCTATTTTTGTACCTCTTTTAAAAATTTTCCGACATCGGTTAAATATCTTCTATTCCCCTAATCTTGGAGCATATTGAGCTCAGCCCTGATTTTTCTGTGTGTTTCTCAACAATCCCCTAATGCCCAAGAAAGAAATAGATCATGCAGAACCGAAATGAAAGTTCCGCAAAGGACATGTTTTTGACAGAATAGACTAAACTTTAGCCAGAGTTGAACTTCTCTTTATAATAAGGATCCATCGTGATATTTGCTATGCTTTATTTCATTCAAAACCAAGGATATTCACAATCATACCATCGGCACACACAAATAGTTAATGTAAAGATAGGGGTTTATGGCGATGGCGGATACATGAACTGTTTGTTGCCACAGTGGTTAGGGTGATGGACGATAGGTTCAAGGGTGGCACAGTGGTTAGGGTGATGGATGACAGACAAAAGGGTCTGTGGCTCGAGGCACTATCATGCCCAAGCTTTCATGTAGAAGAGCGATGCCGCTAACTGTCTGTTATTCCAAGTTTAGGAATCACGAGGTGTGGTCTCATCTAGTAGAAGGACCAGGACACTGCTCCTTAAGCAAAGCTTTTCAGTGTCTCAAAGCCTAATTTCGAAAGCTAAGTAGTAACACATAGAACAAATACAAGAAATCCCAAATAAACAAATGAATAATCAGATATTCGTTCTACTAATAATGAAGCTAGATTGTGAAAAGTTGCCTGGAAAGAACTGAACGTTTCAATGGCACAATATTATCTTTAATGCATCAGAAACCAGCTGCAATCTTTTTTTCTTCAGGCACCTCGGATTATCAAACCTGTAGTGAAAGAGACGCAACCATCAAAGTAGAACACATATAATGTAGAATATCTGGATTTTTACCAGTAATTTATTAGGGCAAATAGAACAGTAATTTTAGTGCGTGTAAAACAAGTGGAAAGAATGCAACAGGGCGTCGAGGCTTCGAATTTATGTTGCTTCAAAATTAAATAAGTAACCAGCGTAATATTTCACCGATTCTTTCGGTTTATCATTGTCTTATCCGTAACTTTTTATGCTCCAGGTTTCTGAGGTGGATGAACAATATTCACAAAAAATCAACGATCTAATGATAGACAATTCAAGTTTAAGGTACTCATCTTCACTTTGTTTTACAATGGAACACATTTGCCTACTTTTACCACTTTGCTTTTTTTCTCCTTGGAAGTGACGACTTTACAAAGGCACTTGCTTTTTCAATTTTTATCCAAATTTTAAATTGTTTATAAGCTCCAATCATATTCTTATCACAATTTGAAAATATAATTTAATATCACAGAATTTTTTATTCTAACTAAGTTTGGACTAATAAGAGGATTAGCGCTTGAACAAACGACAGTTGTTAGAATTATATAATCGTATTTGTATTAATTTTAAAACTTTTTTTACTTTTTATTTGTTTATATTGCAAGTGTTGAATCTGATTCTAAAGACTAGCTAGTTTGTACCAACTGTAAAGACATTTTTTATAGAAATAACTTTAAGTATCTTATTCAACCTAAAGAAAGTAAGAATATTTCAAGATACATTTAGCAGTAATGGAAAAGGAATGTTCTTTATGTATCCTCTAAGAATTTTCACTACATGTTATTGAATTAAACTACTTACAAGCTACTCAACAATGCTACAAGGACCAACCATAAGACGCATTAATGTATGATTACCCCATGGCGTTAAATAAAAGTTAAACTACACACAATTGTACATGACATACAATTCAAGAAACGCTCCTTAAGGAGAATTGGTGGCTGCATAGCACGTGTCTGTTTTGGTAGTTGCTGCTTGCTGAAGACTGAAACATTCCAAATTCTATGTAGCCACCAATTCTGATCATCCCAATTCTGAAGATTATCCTTATTCTGAAGAATGTGAGCAGAGAATTATTATCTGGTTTCAAGAGTCCGTTAAAGTTGATTGTGAACATGCAAGCATAGCAAAATTTTAAGAACTGTTTTGTTAGCTTTCACTCAAAATGCTTCTCAGTCGAACGGTTATTCTTGCAAACGTTGCAAACTGTCCATATCTAGAAGACTGTTAATTTATTCGTTGGGTCCTTTGCATAAATGATGCATAAATCATAAGGAATGCGCTGCTTTTGGAGCCCTTTTGATTTATTTGTAGGTAAATGTTTCGTCAATTAAAAGTAGTTTTCAGATGTTTACTACAAAACTTTTGTGATAACCCTTTGAAGAATTTGAAGGTCTAGAAGTGTGGACTTTCTTTGAAAATGCTTTTGATTAATTTCAGTTTCTAAAAGGCACTAAGTGACACTATTCTATCCTAGACAACAATATATTCGAAAATGTGATGAGCTTTATCAAGTCAGGTCAGAAAGAAACGTCAAACAGGTACTTTTTGTCAATTTTAAGCTTTTTTGCTGGATTACAATGTCATTTAAATGCATTTAAAAGTTCTTGCTTATTCAAAAAATTAAAAAATATCGAAGCATTGAAATCTTTTTTGGTTTTCATAGAAAAAATATGGTTTAGGTGACATTGTAAATTGATTTATTTCAGGCGTAGATTTTTTGCTTAGACATGTGCAATGAATAGAGTATATGCATGTTAGGATGCTTGAAGGTTTTTCTTCGAAACATTAAAAATTAATCAAAGCTTGTTTCTGAACATCCTTAATATCAGTTTTTGATGACAAGCAAAAAGACTCCACTCTTGACAAAATCATGTTTTTGTGACCAGTTTAATGATAGCTGTTGTTCATCAAACCTTCTGACCTTTTTTATCAAATAATAACTGACCCTGGCATCTGTTAAGTTAGATATTTTCAGATCAATCTTTCGTAAACATATTTTTGGGCTGATTCATTCGTGCGACTGTTAAATTTTGTGTAACATACTTCCAGGAGGACAACTTGATTGCAGCAAAGAATGCAATGCAGGTGTGTGACCATTATGTTATCTTCCATATATGCACGGCATTCACTCATTAATTCTGTGACAGAAAAATCTTTCAAAACCTAAATAAGGAAGCCAATATTTTGAGTACTCAATATGAAAGATATCAAAGATAAACAACCTCCCTTTTAGTACATCTTGGATACTTACAATCCCGGACCAAATTGTTGAGAAAAAGATGCAAGAGAAAACGTCAACTTTCTTCAAACGTCTCAGCCATTTTTGTCCGGGATTGTAGATTACAAAGCTTAGTTATTAACTAGTAGACAGTAGAGCAACTACTTCCACTGAAAGAAGAGATTCTGGCATAAAACGTACTTTCATAACCCATTGTTGTATATATTGTATCAGACACTGTTCCAATGTTTTCAACTCGTTTGTTTTACTTTTTTGCTGGTAAATGTTTCAAAACCCTACTTATTCGATAACTTTAATTCTAAGTTTTATTGTATTGAACAAGTTTTATTCGAATAACGGCCGATTAAGTATCAAGTCTAATGGAAAGTAACATGGTAAGATGGTCTGCAGATTGTTCCTTTCATTTAGATTGAGGGGTCTTGCACTTGATCGATTTAGCTGTTGAGAAAGGCTCCTGTATTCCTTTAACTATGTCAAGTCTCTCTGTCTTGGTTTGATAATTATAGTTCTCACTGTCTTAATACATTAAAGGAGGTTCTAACAAGCTTTCCATTCTTTTCCATCCATTAATCGTCATGTCTAAACATGCAAACAATTTTTTGCTTTCCTTGACTCTTGGGTGTGTTTGTCTTTCTCAGTCTAATTTTTCATTATTATAATGAATTTTTTGTCTAGCCTAACAGCTTTCTAAACCCTATCGGGAATTGTACGTTTTTTGCTGAAAATTGAAAAATTTATATCGAAGTACAATTTGCCTAAAATGTCTTTTCTTTCCACCTTAGTAGGTACCCAGGCTCTTTCTTCTGGTGGTTGAAGCAAATTTAATGATTAAGCAGATTTCCTCTCTTTCGGGCCAAGAGCATCCAGCTAGGCTAAGACACCGATAGCTCCATAATCACACGTAATTGCCTGGTCTACACCCACGTTATTTTTCTGACTACTTATGTTATGCCATGCTTTCGCTGCCATAAGATACACCATATTTTGCGAAATACGTGAAAATTTGACTTTAATTTCATGGTTCTATTAAGGTTTGTTGTTCTTCTTTGGGCTGGCCGATTTCTTTGCAGAATCCAGTATTACATATTACCTTATTAGGGTTTTAGGTGTCTATTTATGAATATACAGTGGAATCCCTGTTTATAATCAGCTTCTCGCTATTACGAACTAAGTCTGACCCCTATCAAATGCACTCTGTGTAACAAACTCCTGTTATTGCAAAATAATTTCACGGTTTTTAACGAATCCAAAATTGCTTGATTCCACTGTACAATGTATTCTTCATCAAGAATAAATAGAACTTCATCACAGCATTTATTCTTCTTCATTTCAACTGCCACAATGTTTTATGCCCAAATGTTTTCAATCAGGCTTTATTTAGAAGTACAGACTATTCCATTCGTCTAGCCATGTTGAATGCCTTTTTATCTGAAGAGTAAAACTAACTCAGATTTTCAAAATACCTCCTCTTTAATATTGTATGGCACAATTTATTAAGGGCTTTGATGGGAGCAAACAGCATCGAGGTCAGAAAATATTTTTAATCCCACTATTTCAAAGGAGTCATTAAAGGAAAACTTCATCTGTTTGCACAGTTTATATTATAGTTTTGACCTACTTGCATTATTTAATGCTTTACTAAGGGGATTTAGCACATTGTCCTGTACAAAGCTTCGACGTATGCCATGCACTGAATTGTGCATGAATTTAGCTCCCGCAAGACGAATTCGTCTTTTTATAAGCAGTTAAGTCTATTTATAAGGAAACTGACTTTAAAGGCAAAGTAAATATTTGGCGACTAGCATGAACTTTAATAGAAGCATTCCTCACAACATTCCTCCATAAGATGTTCAACTATTCGAAGGGGGATTTGTGGAAAGAAACGTATCTAAAGAATTATTTGAAGGGATGAATCGACAGCATTTTGTTTGGAGTTTTTCATTAAAAACCTATCACCAGTAATAAGTACATAACTTAATATTTTTGTGGGTATAGCCATCGGTCTGTGAAAAAGATAGGGTATAAAGCGTGTTTCAAAATTTGGTTGCTTGAATTGTCACAGAATTTCATCAGGTAGCAAATCTATGAGCAGATCAGACAAAAAATTGATCTCTCATCTTCGTTATTTTTCTAAATTATAATAGTTAATATCTGCTTGGAGATTGCAATTTTGTCTCTTATCTGTGTCATGCCCCGGATAATTCGAACGCCTCCATTCTTTGTGGCTGCAAATGGCTGGTGTTCATACCTTTACCGGCTTGTGTCCATTGACCATATGCCTTGCTGTTTCTGCTGTCTCTGCTGTCTCTCTACGCAGTATACAAACCATCTGTCTCGAATTTTATCTATGCTTATTTTGATTATATTTGTAGATGAAGCTTGCTCTTACGCTGTTAGTGTCAAACTTACTGTCTTCCTCTTCAAAAACATTTTCTAAGCCATCTCCAGGAATCTTATCTGGCTGTATTTGATTTTTGTCGCACAAAATGCACATGCACTGCCTTGTCCCTAAGTCAATCTTTTTCTCCTCTTGCTTCCTCTTCTGACAGTCACGAAGAAACTATTTTCTGGCGAATATATTTTCTTTCAAAGTAGCTTGAGGAAGCTACTCATTGAACTCGTTTTGATTGCCATGCAAGGTTCTCCTTTCTTATTTTCACACATCTCTCTGGTTATCACTCCACATCTTCCTTTCTTTCCCTGGCAGGTACAGTCTTGCATCGTGTCTTCTGGTGTGCAAATGTTTCATTCATAGCTAGTATTTTTCTGGCCACAGAATTTCTGGCATTTGTGACATTGTGGAATTTTTGCTATGGCATTTGCGACTACTAAGCTTCTTGCACGTACCAGAAAACTTATTTGGGAGCATGTGACCAATTTATTTTAAAAGTCAAGCATTTGTGTCGAGATCAGAGGGGCACGCATATGAAGTGGTGCAACTAGCATAATCACAATTCTTAGTAGTTTTGTTAGATAAGCAAGTGTCGATTATAAATGCATTGAGCAGCAGAAACCCTAAGATCGATCCTTGTGGTGCACCAATATTACTCGCTCTAGTCGCTGAAATAATTATCAAATTTCTCTTTGATAGACAGATAGCTCTAGATGAGCTGCATATCACTTAGACTATGTCCCTATGCATACAATTAGCAGTTAACAGTTGATAGTTAGGGCTGTTTTATACGTCGCGCCGTAACGTCCCGAATCTGAAGAACTGAGGTTCGGCATTGGTACGACAAGTGGTACGACTTGGTTTATACACGCGTGCTGAAGTCGAGCCGTTCCATGTCGAATCTTCACCAGTGCCTGCCCAACATATCAACACACAAAGGATTTGCATACAGTCACTTTGTGCACTCTAAAAAACCTTCTTAAATCTTTCAACAGAGTAATTTGTCCTTAATTTTTCAGAGCAAATGGCGACAGGGTCTTATGCTTTCCTTGCTTCCTCCAGAGGACTGCAAAATTGCAATTATCAACCATAGTAAAGATTTTCCTCTGCGTTATTGCTGCGATAAAATATTTAAACGCACCATCATATTGATTCCTCTTCTTCTCGAGCAAATTTTTTTCGAGCAAAGCTCTCGTGGTAAAATGGTTGTGGTCATCGTCAGCCATTTATTTTGTTTACGTAATGATGCGCAAGTGCTTGTGAGGTTCAGCATGGAACGGCACGACATATGGTTTCATAAGTTTAACCTGGTCGTGGCCTACTGGGCGAGGAGCTATAGGCGAATGGTTAGACTCAGTCGGGTCCTGTCGAACCAAGTGGAAATTGTTTTTATAAAGCCGAACCAATCAGTATTAACTTGGTTCGGCACGGTTCGGCTCGACGTATGAAACGGCCCTTGACTGCTTTTGATGGATCCATACATATGACCTCCGCAAGCCCTCACCCTTTGTTTATGCTATCATACAATTTTGTATAATTTTTAAGTAAAAAATACTGGATGTTTTAACTCTGCCTAAACTCTCTTAAGGGCGGCGAGAACAAGTTTCGTTAAACTTTAATAGGCCTAGTTGCTCGTCCATAAACCCTAAGCATATTTTTTTGTTGGCGAAAGGAATCTTGTGGGTCTCTGTTTTTCTATTTGCTCATATATGGTCTCGCTAAAATAACTATTAACATCATCCAACTTTAGATCATTCAAGAATTTGCTTTTTTAAACAAGTTTTTAAAAGTTCTGTAAGCAGAAAACAAAATTTATAGATATTTGATTGAAGAATTTTCGATATGATTGCTTCTTGAGGTGCAGATTGATTACGATTTTATCGTTTCATCAACAGCTCAAGCGTTGCTAATTTTTTAAAAAAAGGTGGTACTAAAAAATTAAAAGTCAAAAAATCACACTGATTGGAGATAAACAGAAGGCGCGTTTGTAATATGGAGAGGCAATTGAATTAAGATTTTATTTGTCAATATAACCATTGAGCTAGCACTTTATGCTACAAATCCTGTCTTGCCAGTTGAAGCTTTGAAATAATACCAAGTAAGTATCAAGAAGGCAAACAATTTCTTTGGATGTATTTTGAAACAAGAGAAATATGGCCTGGTCAAAGAGAATAACATTTTGCCGATTATATATTCATACAACAGTTGTATTAGCTATGTAGTGCTGGAGACGTCCTTCTCGTTTCTTTGGCTTTTCTTTGTGAAATTTCAAAGAAAGGAACCAGTTAAGGGTTTGAAAATTATCAACCTAAAAGTAGGTTTTAAATTTTTCAGTTAATGTTGATGTATATTTTTCAATTAATGTATATTTTCTCTGACAGCAAATCATATTATCACGAGCAAGAGCGGACGTGAGCCTGACTGCCTTACGAGACAACGACACAAGTAGTGATCCCCAACTGGAAACCGACAGAAGGACGACCAGATCTTCTAAAACAAAACAACAACGGCCAACGAGTGCGCCTTCCACAGGTAAAGAGACAACCGTAGCGGTTCGGGCATCGTCTAAAGGATATTACACAACGCCCCCTGAGGCCACTAGAAAACACCCGAGACCCTTATCGTCATGCTACATGCCTGTTTCAGGCATCGACGAGTCACGCTTGCGTGCACATACTATAAATGATGCCAACCACGCCCTGAAAAAGGTTTCGTTGAAACAAACTCCGCCATTAATTACATTAGACAAACCGAAGATGAACCACCCCTCTCGGGCAAGTAGCGCCAAGGTGCATTTTCTTAAGTAAAACCATATAGTGTGTATTTGAAGCTTTGAGCTTTAACTCTTGGAAGAAATAGTCTGAAATGATGACCTTAAATGGCAGTATCTAGCATGCTTTAAATCGTGTGTTAGGCAGTAAAACATATTGTATAGTAGTATTAGTATTGTATATGTAATGTATATAAAAGCGAAAAGTCACTTTTTTCCGAAGGTCGCTTGTAGTGATTCCTAGAGTGGTTATGATGTAAAAATTCCGATAAGATCAATCGGTGATTGAAAGGGTCGTCCATTACAGTGTGGTGTCAACTCTATAGATGGTATAGTTAAACGCATCTAATGCTTTCCCTGTCTAAAATTCCAATTAAGGTCTTGATCCAGCGTACCCTTTTTGTATTGGCTAATTCATAATCATTTCTCTCTTTACACGATCTCATTCAGGGCTGCACATTCCAACCAAGTGTTATTCTTCTGTTGCAATGTTATACTTATCTTTCCTCCGGTTAAAAGGCCAGGCTTCCGTAGAAAAAGAATGAGAACAAAGCCCTGTTTACACTACAACTTTTAACCTGGGTTAACACTAAGAACACTGTCCCTTTAAATAACTAGAAGAAAAAATGTAGTTTTGTCCTAATTGGATGGGGCAATATTCCTTTTCGTGATTTCCTTTTGTCTCTCAATAACACCTACTAACATTTTATCTAGTTATTAATTTCTATCATCATATTTGTCATCCATCCCTTTTCAGCACTTCTCAGAAAATTATTCCCATGCCCAACTGTCCTTTTCCAAACCAATTCCAAAACTTCACAAGTGCATCATTAACTAAAGAATCATTTTCATGAAAGGCAACCCATTAACGGTCATTTTCCATTCATTAGTTATTTCAATAAACGATGGAAGTAAACTTTGTTTTAAAGTAAATCAGATTTGATTTTATATTATTAAAGTTTATAAACAGTTTTTCATAAAATATATAAGCATTTTTATCTACCGGGATTTCGTATTTTTGTATGTATTTGAATATCCTTTGAGTTTCTTAACTGTGCGAAGAATTCTATTGATGTATTATTATATCATAAGAAACGTTTATATTAATAAGGGGATGATGCTTTATTTCTTTGTTTACATTGTTAACTCAAATTATCGTAAAGATGTCAGAAAATCGCCATTTTGTAAAACTATATTAATTTGTAAAATTATAAACCATTATAAAACTACGCGAAGTGAAGAAAGACATGTCATGTTGCATTCTTTAAGGTAATAAACTAAAGCAGCAAAGAAAATTATCAATGCATTTAATTGTTCGGTGAGGAAAAATATCGTCTGCAGCACGTCAGATTGCGCGCATACCTGCCACGCATTTTGTAGACATGCAATACCAAGTTATTACGTCAGTGTATAGACATGGCTTTGGACACGTAAATCCTGGAATGATATCACTGAAAGTCAATTTGCCACAGGGCTACGCAGTGAATGCGCCTTAGCAGCATGATTTGTTACCATCTCTATATTTGTTACGTATAGCTGTAGCTACTACCCTGGCTAACATCCTCATTAATCCGGGGATCAGTTTTGTAGACAGCTGCGGTGGAATATTTTTGAAACTAAGTAATGGAAACTCTTATACCAAAGGTATATAGCTACATAGGTTTGATACACTATCACTGAGATTTGTCAATACTGTCAAATTGCTGAGTTGAACTTGTATATCAACGAGGAGGTTGTAGCAAATGAAAACTTTGTCTTCATATCTAGTAAGATTTTTTCAGAAAGAGCTAAAGTAGACTAAACTTAAAATTTCAACGTTCTAAAGACAACTACATTTCATATGGAAGTTTTCTGTTTGTGGAACAGTGGGCCGTTTGGTTTATCTAAGATTTGCTTTTTCTTGAATTTCATTTGTTTTCAAGCCAACAATATCATTACAACTAAAGTCCTTCTTTATTATCATTTCTGAATTTTTTAGCAGGGAATTATTATCATTTAAATCAGCTGAATTCACATTTTATATAACCAAAAAAGCAAAGATTATAATGCGAAAATTCCTATGGAAAATCAAAATACTGTAATTCAAATTAGTGGCTTATTTGGAACAGGCACCGCGGAGCAGAGGGGGTTGGGGGCTTTTTGCAAAAAATGTCAAATATTAAGTAATAAACTACCAGTAAAGCCTCTTTTTACATGGTTTTAGCCCCCCCCCCCATTTTTTTTAAACCCCTCACTTTTCTCAACGCTCCGCGGTGCCTGTGGAAGAGTGACATAGCAACTAGAGACCCAGTTTGTAGGTGGAATAAAAAAATTCATAAATTTTGATTACACCTAAAAGTAATAATTCAAGTATACAAATAATTGCAGAAAAATCGTCGTAGTTAAACTTTTATACTGATCTCTTTATTTCAAGTTGGTACAAGTTTCATAATAACAATAATTCTTTGCTATAATAATAATAATAATAATAATAATAATGGGAACTGTTTATTTTGTATTCTAGTTAAAACTACAATTACAAATCTCACTATTACATAGGTAATTTGTAACTGGCTAGCATGTTTTACAAAATAAAACTATTACAATCGTAGTAATGAAAAAAGAAAAACCAGAGAAATATTTATACAAGGTAAGCCTTGTCTTTACTACAAGGTCTATAGTTAATTGGACTAATTCACGCTATTTACATGCAAAAGAAGCCTACCATAGAATACAATCTTACAATTGTAACTTTACATGTTTTTAGCTATAAATCTTAAAAAAGGAGGGAATCTACGCTCGTGTTCACAAACATAGAACCAATTTATAGTATTTAACATTCGAGCTCCAAATTATCCCAAAAAATTAGAACATCAAACCTCGGCAAAATTAATTAGTTCTTATGGAAATGGAATGTATTTCAGTAGACGAAAGATTTCCTAGAGAATTAAATAATTGTATGTATATGAAACAGGTCAATTTGTTTATTTTGCGATATCAAAATTTTGTACCAGAGTGTAAGTCTTTCTTCTGCAGGATTTTTGAACGAATTAAAAATGATAGCCACGCTCAAACTTAAATCAATACAGCAGTAGAAGATAATTTTTTGAATGTGTCTTATAAAAAATCAAAACCTTGAAATATAGGAACCGTAACCAATTAATTTTATGTTCTTCAATTTTAGTGACAATAATCCATCTGGCAAAATTTTCCATTACTTCTTCTGTCTTCTTCCATTTCTTCATATAGCTCATCTTCATTTTCTTCTGAAGGTGATTGGCGTTTGGTTTTGGGTGATGTTAGTCATGGCTTTGGAATTTCAACGAGGCCTGAATAAATGCTCATGTTTTTAACAGTAGCTACACTCAGTGGCGTCGCCAGCTCGAAAAACTGGGGTGGACGAAAACCAATTTTCTCGGCCACGCCCTTCAGACTCTAGGAAAAGCCTTTTTAGTATTTTTTTGATCTATTTCGAAATCTTTTGGCAAGCAAGTTTCTCAAGCAGCTTTTTTCGTAACGGTGCCTTTTTTGCAGGTGCAAAAATCAAAATCGATCTGATCAGCCCACTCCCCCCCCCCCCCCGCCCCTAGATGTTTTTCAACAGATTTCGAGAAATTAGATAATCGACCTCCCGGAAAGTTCACCCCTTTGCGACGCCACTGGCTACATTTCTTTGAGGCATTTTTCGTCAACAAGAAACATGTTTATTTCAAGCTTCATAAGACATAGCTTTCTTGAAATTACTTCGCTTTAGGTTTAATATGAGAGATGTCCTACCAGAGACATCATTTCCACCGTCCATGGCCTCCATGTAGCGACCGCACATGTTGGCCTCCATTGATAACTTGTTAAACGTGTACGCTTCTATTATTTGGCTAAAACAGCTCTATCAACATTATTGAATCAGGAGAGCAACCCTTCAGATCAAGGAGAAGCTCAGCCTGTGAAATAAGGCAATTTTCTTGAAATTTCAAGAAATCTTGGAGTGAAGTATTGCCAAAGCTATAAACTCGCTACTCGTAGTTTACGTAGCTTCAAACACTTATGTTCATAACAACTTTATGTTATATCTCGTTTTTAGCAGACTAAAAATTGAATTTTCATGCAGGTGCAAAGAAATATATTGCCAATCTAAGTGGTTATTAGCAATTATCAAAATTATGGTAGTTCTTTGCTTGGTATTGTTTTAAAAATACAAATAAACAATTTGACCATGCATTTCGAAACTGATTATCGTATTTTTCATTCAATAACATAAGAATTTTTCTGAAGAAAAAGTTTAGAATCGTGATGCTTAATTTGATTCTGATGGAAATTGTAAATTCTACATAACGGCGCTGTTTGGACACTCCTTAAAAGGTGGGCGAACGAATTATTAACAAGCTTTTTAAATGGTAAATATTTATTAGATCATTAATAAATCCTCATTTGATTATGCAGTTTATAGAGTCTATCAAACCAAAACATGCTATAGACACACTAGCCAATGACCAACAACGTATTTTGCGAGTACTCAAAGTAAGTTTTGTGTTCAAAACACAGCCAATCTGCATGGGCGTATATAGTATTCTCTCCAATTAGCAAACACCGTCGGGGCAAGAGCAAGGTGTCCGCTAATTGGAAGTGTCCGCCTTTTAGAAGGTTTTTCAATGTAAATCCCAAATTTGAAAATAGACCCGAGTTCTGTAAGTAAAAGGTGTAATCAGTGGAGGCGCCAAGCGAAGGCTAGGTGGGGCTACAGTCCCTCCATCGGAAGCATCTAGCCACCCCGGCCCCCCCCCCACTTCATCGGAGAAATTATTTTAGGCTATTGTGGAAGCAAATTTGACAAAATAACGTATGAAGACTGCATATTTTAGTCACTTTAGCCCCCATGTTGGAAGCTCCAACCCCTCTGTCGGAAGATTTCTGGCACCACCTCTAGGTGTAATCTGGGTAATCAGTGGCAATGGTCTGAAGATTCCAGTAATTTACCACTTTCATGGATAAGAAAAGTTAGTAAACTGAGCTGTAAAGAAGCTCGAAGCTGTAAAAAGAAAACTAGATTGTCAAGTGTCAAAATGTTTGAAACAAATGTTCATTCGTCTCATTTTCTTGTTCGCTGGCTCCTAACCTTTTTGTACTGTCCGCTAATTGGAAAGAAAAAAGCCAAATTGACTATTTTGTGCAAAAAATATTGTCGGTTAAAGATTTTTATAAGACTTTGACCAGAAAACGATCGGAAAATTTTTTTCCGCTAATCAGAGGTGTCCGCCTGTTAGAATGTCCGTTAATTGGAGAGAATACTCTAGAAGCTAATCCTATGGCAGAGAAGAGAGATGTGAATTGGGGTAGGTATTACGCAGAATAAGCGAAGTATTGAAGGACTTGCTCTAATTCTTGGTTGAAATCATACAGCCTGCAGTGATTTCAAACAATGTGGACACTTCAATGCTTCAGAATGGGTGACTGAGAGCTTCCAACGTGTGGAGGCAAACCAACAAACAATTGTTAAGATCAGTAATTTTTTTATCTATTTCTCCTTAACTATCTATTTTATCTTTTTATCTATTTACTTACTTACTTACTTACTTACTTATTTACTTACTTACTTACTTACTTACTTACTTACTTACTTACTTACTTACTTACTTACTTACTTACTTACTTACTTACTTACTTACTTACTTACTTACTTACTTACTTACTTACTGGGCCTCCGACGAAGAGGGGGGGGGGCGGGGAGGGCCATGGCCTCTTCACTTTTTTGCAAAACAATAGAGCTTTTGTTAAAACCTTTTGTTATGATTGCCATATTTTTTCTTGGCCCCTCTTCTTTCCAACCTGCGTCGGAGCCCATGGTGGATCGATAACACTGAGGCTCAAGGTATAATACTTTATACTCAATTCCTGTTTAAAAATTTTTCTGCAAAATTTCAAACGGCCTAAGGTTGCAAATGGCTTTAAGGGGTTTGTTAACGTTGTGTTATTCCCAAAAATTACACCGATATAGTGCTATTTTGACGGAAAATCTAGGACAGTAGAAGAGCTCTATGGGCCTGTCCACTCTAACAATTTTCTTTAGCTTCGCCCTTGAAAATTTGACTGAATGTTGCAACTGTCCTTAACGTCTTGTGCTGCAACTGTCTTCTACTTATTCCTGCAAAATTGCAATATTCATGGCCAATGATACCAAAATAATTTCAGTCACTTGATGACGGATGTTTTGGATGATTTTTGGCGTCGCTTTTCATGCCTTCAATGTCGCCCAAAAATATACGTTAATAAACCTAAACGTAAATAAACGAAAAAACCTCATATAAAAACGATGTTTTTAAAGAAATCTAGATATATCTTCGAATATATGAAGCTCTGAATTCTCAAAAGTTTGAAGCTTGCGTTAAATTTTTAAATACCCCATGCGGCTTCATCATTTGCACCCCTGCTAAAGCATAAGCCTGTTATTGATTACTTTCTGAAGTCCTTTTTACGTAATATTATAATGTCAAGTTACGCCCGACTTCCAGATTACTGGATATATACTAGATCATCTTCATAAGTTTTGGATTGCGTTCGTACATCTGGTTGTTTTGAGTAATTTGCTCGCCAAAAACGCCTTTGAAAAACTTTATTGTATCAAGTATGTTATGATAGCTGCGGATTTCCAAAGCATTTGTTGAGTTGAATGGGAACAGTGGGATGACTAGTTCCAGGCTCTTCTACTGAGTACGCGAAAACAATTTAAAAATGATTTGAAATTCAGCATAAAGAATGATTTCGAAGCAATTGATGTCGGGGAAAAGCATTGCCCAGTCGATGGAAAAAGCTTTTAGATGATTTTTGTTGACTTACATCATTTCAGATGGCGAAGGACAAGACAAATAGCGATTTCAGTCAAGAAATCTTCAACAATAATTTCCAGACAAATCGACAGAATAACCTGGATCATTCCTCGTCACAGGTATCTTGAGCATGGAAGCGTAGCAAAATCCTAAACAAATCTTAAGACAAATCCAAGCTTTCCTTTATGGCCTAAATAATAGCATCTGCTATTAAATGGAATGCATTATCCAACAAGCCTGCTTAATATCGAGTGATCACGCTGCTATGTTTAATATCATAAATTCTTTTACAGAAATGGGGCAGAATGTTAAAGAAGCGAAACAAATCTTCAGGACATGGGAAATCCTCCGCTTTGATAAAAATGCACAGCATGTCGAGTACAGTTACATCCAAATCGGAATCTGTGAGTAGTTTAATGTTGATAAATGCTTATAATTCATTACTGTTTTGATTAACTGGTACTTCGATTCAGCTTTTTCAAGAGATCGCAATCTCTCGCTGGTGTTGATCTCCTCTCGACAACAGGAAGCAAAACTTTTGTCAATGCTTGTGCTTGGTGCACCGGTTTGTTTGGTTGGCCAAGCGGAATGCCAGTGCAAAATTAAACCAGTGTTTCGCTAGTTACATCTAGTAGCCTCGTCGCAAGAAAAATACCACATCACGTTCTTCGTAAACTTTTATTTTGCAATCCAAATAAATCGGTCATGACGCCATTCAAAAACACACAAATTAATATGCTGTAGAAAAGATTACCCCTTAAGAATTTGTAAGATTCCTGCGACAAGTCTAATAGTATTAAGGAGGAAAATATATTTCGACTTTAAGAAATTTTATGTTCGGTAGGAGGACGAGTGTCATGGTAGTTCAATTGGACTTTTTAACCATATTCTGTATAGCAGCTTGCGTGTTTAGTTGTGCTTATGCGCAAGTGAATTGGGATAGTCAATAGACCACCCTATCATATGTTGACACCTTGTTCGTTGTACATGTAGTTGTTTTGTTTGCAAGTATCTCTTAGTGTTTGTACTGATTTCATCAGTGGACGAAATGGAGTCATGTGGACTTCTAAGGTTAGACGTAAACAGAGTAAATCACATCTTGTTTGGCACACCACAAAGAACCTCGCTAGGCGGACCCTTCTCTTATAAAAAACTCATAACATATGCTCAGACAATTAATATTTAATTATTAATATCTAAATTTGGAATCGAAGTATGCTTTTTAATATATAGTGGCATTTATTCAGGCTTCTTCAAGATATCAGCACAGGATCTTTAACTGATTTGGTTCCTGTGTTTAAATTATTTTTGTTTCATAACTTTATGAAATTAACAACTTGCATACTGGCAATGCATTTAGGAGGTGTTTTGATTGAGAATGCTCTTGCTGTGAAACACATTGCATTTTCCTGTGTGATGTTATTCAGCCTACAATGCACCCATTAAAGTCTATTTTACCACTCACTTTCTCACCACCTATAATTTCAAGTATTGAGTTTGACTTGACAGATGTATGCATTTCCCAAATATTTATCATACTGCATTAAAACTGCAATCTACCAAATAATACCAATAATACCAAATAACATTATTGTAAGAATACCTTAATCCTTGCCCAGCCTCAATATTTTTTGGGTCTTTTATTCTGAGACTCAAATTTTTCCTAAATCATTCTTGAGTGACAAAATGTGTAAATTTGGTAAGAACTGAGAAAAGGCACATCTTTGCTTCTATATTTCTTCATTGTGGAAACATCTTTGCAAATTATAAGCTTGATGATGATGAGCAGAACTCAAACTTTTGTGTTTGAACCACTTCAAAACTAGGCTTGTTTGCTCAAAATACCCAGATAAACAAAAAGTTAAGCTGCTGTTGAAGTTTTAGCTTGGAAATTATTCTTTGTCAGTCCCTAAATTTCCACCTATTTTGTGCCTCAATATTTTTGAAAGATTAACTGTTCTAAAAAGAAAAGTTTGCATAATGTCATATTTTTGTTGAGTCTGTCATTGGCTGCATTAATTTGCCATTGGTAGTTTTAACTTAATATTTCTTGTAATAATAGACTAGAAATTATACAATAGCTCCAATTTATTGGAAGTTTTAAACAGATTAGTCTATGTCCAAACAGGTTGCATATAATTAGCCACAGTTATAACATTTCATGATCCATGAATTGTTAATATTTCTGTCCATGTTCCAAGTGAACTGTAGGTTTTATTTTTCATCTGATACGTGTCCATGGTGGTCTGTCTGCAGAGTATGGCAGATACATGCATGCAGAGTATGGCAGATACATGCACAAAGTCAATGCAGAACTGCATGCTAGAATTTGAAAACACGCACCACATTAACTATAATTGCATTATTAAAAAACTTATTTTTGCACCCTATTTGAATAGTAGAAAGAAGGTTTGCATGCAGAAAAAGTTGGTTGAAATTAGTTAGCATGCAAGGATCTCATTAAGAACTGCCATACTCTGCAGACTGGCATTTATGATTTAAATATTTTACACAATCAATTGAATCTCTGTCAAATTCAAAAACCATATCACTGTATGATGTACCAATATGATCAGGGCTATAAGTTCTATTGTTCTTGGAAAGATTTGTACCCTTTTCTTTGATTCTCTTGAACAAGCCCAGTTGCTTATATAGTTCTCAACCAATTGTGACCCTCCTATCATCCAGTATTTTCTGTTTTTCAAGTTTGCCATAGAAATAGAAGAATATATTGATGCTTCTGTTGATTGTAATCGATTAAGTTTCCCTCGACTGTTTGTGATATAAATAGTGCTATTTTGATTTGTTTTCCACCATTTTCTTTATAGTTATATCATTCCTTTTATTTGTATTTTTGGTTTATCTCTAATGTTTGCAGGATGAAACCATGATTTTAATTTGAATATGATTTTTCTAAAGCAGGTTTTTTTTAAATTCATTGCTTTAATCATCAAGATTCATAGATTTTATAATGTACAATATTTCAAAAAATTTGATAAGCTATTACTCTGATCAAACAAACAAAGCTACCACCAAGGGACTATGAATGGTTTGAAGTGCATGGTTAGGCCGGAAACCTTTGCTGATAGCTTTTCATAGCCTTACACGACAAAGGGGAATTAGTTTGTTATAAATATGTTAGTTAGCTATTAATTGGTATTATAATTATAGGTGGATTTTTATTCAGGAATTCCCCCTCCCCCCCCCAATAATTTCAGTGTAATATTTTTTTTAAATTATTTTGTGGTCATTTATCATTGCTGTATTATCTTTTTGAATTATCTATTAGTTTTGTTCTTAATTGATACAAATTATAACCACTCATTGAAATGAAGAATTTTGCCATAACATAAAGTGCTGAATAAAATGGTTTTCTTGGTTTGTTTATCAAACAAATTGTTTCATGTCAATTTTTAAATGAAAGTATGATCCACAGCCTGTTTACCCCAGTTTCAATTTTGCCCCACAATCTGCATATTGGCCAAAATTTCTTTGAGTGATTAGAAGAGTTTGAAAATATTCAGAGAAACCTTGGGGTTGAAAAAACTGCCAGACATATTAATTCCATGTAACTTCTGCAAATTTTGTGAATTTTTAAAGGCAGAATTAAAAGCTAAGAGCTCCCAATAATATGCTTGTATTATTCTGTAGAATTTCTGTTTGCATGTTTTTGCTTAAATATGGTCTAACCCAAAGGACTGTTCCAAAACAATATTGGCCTAAAGTGAACTTTACGTCGATCAAAATTGAAAATTTCAGGCAAGGCTGATATTTTTTAGTCCTTGGTTTCCTAAACTGATCAGTTGCTAAGCTACCTTTCTACCTACTTAAACATGCTGATTGTAAAGTAGTTTTGTGGGTTAATTTTTGTGAAGAAGATTTGCCTTTTTGTGTCCATATTTATTGTTATTATCTTTGTCTATGGATACAAAAGGTATTTTGTCAATGTATTTTCTATAAACTAAAAGCACCTGCTCAGCTGTTGTTTACTCATGACACTACTTTATAACACAAGAACTCATAAATATTATTTTTAAACTTGCACGCATATATCTCTTATAATGTCTTATAACTCCCTAATGAATTTTGATGTAAGTAATTTTGATTTTAAGTAAGATAGACTCTTAAACGCTCTTCTGAAGTGCTAGGCTTCAAATAGTTTGAGGTTTTATCGTTGTCCAGTTTTTGGATGTGCAATTTTGTTTGGCCTAAATGTACTTAGCAATTACAATAATCAAGTGAATTTGCACGAGGACCCTGAAAATGAACTATGGTAAATGAAAAAGCACCATCTTTCTAAAAAGTGAAAAGAAATGAGGATTTTGAAGCTCTTTTAGTGCGACTATTAAGATTTTAAATAGATTAAATCTGTATACAAGGCAGTTGGTAGACAGTTTAGACACAAAGGCTCTTTTATTCTGCCTTGTAGAGAAGACGGAATCCGTGGAAGTTTCCACTTCATTTAGCAATAGAAAAGGGAATTTTCATTTAAGTACATAAATATTTGCTAAGAGAAGTATTTGGATTTTTTACTAAACTTAAGTAGAAAACACGCTCATCTCGTTGCTTCCAAAGGAGTACTCTTTTTTGTTTTGCTTATTGGTGAGCTTAATCAAGTAAATAAAACTGTGTTATCCTTTGGTAGACCATAAATACTATGGCTTGTGACGATCTGGTTACCGAGCAGTTGTAACCGCCGCACTGGTCCTTGTCATGGCAATCTTCCAAGGGGCTTAGGCAACTGAATCTGGGCCATTAGGTTTTGAATAGAACTGTTTTTGGTAGAAAAAATGATAAAGGCCTAATTGGAAATTTTGTCCACGAAAGTTGCAAAAGGAGTGTTAACGTCATGAAACGACGCTGAAAGTCATTTGAGACACCGATGTTGAGGAGAATATCCCAAAATCGACTTGGTATTAATGAAAATCCAAAACACGACTCAGCCTTTTAGTTAAATCCATTTCCGCCACAGGAAAGGGAAAGTTAAATCCAAAAATCTTATCATGTCGCACGTTCAGAAGATCCGAACGATTTCATCAAACACATTAGTTTTTAACATATATTTCTATAGATGGACTATCGCTTCGATTGATATCTGATGAATACAGACTGCTTTTATGCGGTAACTTCTTTTCAGTTTCATTCATTAGCAAAGACTAGACCATCTCTCTAGGACAACTTTGAAAAAAGATAACACTATGCTAGTGTTAGCCGATATCTACGCAGTTTCTTTACAAGAAGCCCTTTTTGAAAAAAAAGTCCTAGGATAACAAGAAAATTAAGAACCCAAAGTACCCAAATTAAGAACCTTAAGAAATGTCTTGTCAGGTTATGTTATGTTATGTTATGTTATGTTATGTTATGTTATGTTATGTTATGTTATGTTATGTTATGTTATTTCATTTATTTTATTTTGTGCTATGAGATGCTTTTGTGTGTTATTTTACTTGCTAGAAGCCTGCTCTTCAGCTCTTGGTAAAATCAACCAACAAATTAAGTAGTTGAGTATTTGTCCAATGCTTAGATTCTAAAAAAACTGCGTATGAATAATTTTGCAGTTTAACACCTGGCTTTTCATGCCTTTCATGCCTTTCGTTCGTGCTCGAAACCTGGATTCGTGCATCTGAATTTACAGGAGATGAATGGTAAATTCCGGATGATTAGCAAAATATGAATTGGATATTGTGATGATTAGAGTCTAAAAGAGTCATGTAGGCCTAATATGATGCTGATCCGCTATCAACATCTTGTCATTTGTCATGTAATGCCATAAAACCCCAATATGCAGAATGGTAAAAGACCGAACTTAGTTGAATTAGGTTTATGTAGCAATGAAGTTGAAAATCACGAAAATTATTGTTTGTTCAAGACTTGGTCTTTCGATGTCTTAACTCCCCCATAGTGGCTGGATTTTCAGAGTGTTAATGGTTATTGGTTAATTGGTTATTGGTCATTAGCAATCTGTGCACAATACACCAATTCGACTTACAGCCTCGTTTTGAAAATTTCTCCTAACCTAATTATACGACTTTTTAAAGCTCAAATTTGGTTTATCACCATAATCTTAGGCCGGATACAATTTTTCATATTGTTTGTGCTTGTATTTTAGATTTTACGGAGAAATGAAATTTGAAAACTTGTAAGAGATTTGACCGCAAAAATCTTTCGGGGGGAAACTTTACCTCCCTAGTCGCCAATCACGGTCAAATCCCTTATAATTTTCTATCTTTTTGTCGTCATAAAATCAATATCGTGAGCAATTCCATAATGAAAACTTCCAAGTATACTAAAATCATTGCTCGCAATCCGAATCTGAGGTCACAAATTTTGTACAAAATAATTTGAAGAATTTTTCAAAATGAGGCCGTAAGTCGAATTGGTCTATAGATAGAGTCGAAGCATCGGTAGAAAATTGCACCATACGTAAGGCTGAATTGTAGCAATTTAAGACTCAAACAAGTTAACAGAAACAAGTTAGATTAAAATTTTGTTGATTACATCTTTGCTCTGTTGGAGGGGTAAAGGACTGCAATAAGCTGTATTGACAGAAAATACATTCAATGCAAGCTTATTGACTACAGATAGCAAAGAATTTACAAATTTGTCGAGTTTTCCTTTACCTAAATTTAGCGATGAAAATTAACAAAGTCAGATTTATCGACAAGCGTTGGTTTTGATCGTCAAGACATGATCTTTGCAATGTGTGACGATGCAGCCTTTAAAGCCAAAATGCAATCGGCCAGAAACTGTTCGATCATGCTTAAAACCTAAGCATGTTGCAAACACACCACTGCCATGTGATTGGAAAGCCATTCAACGAAGTATGACGCAAAACTTTCAAGAACACAGCTGGCTTGTTTGACACCTGGAAAACATAGAAATTCAACACGTGCTGGAGCCGTGTTTTTTACACTTTCGCAACTAAGATGTTATGCAATGTTCATGATACTAAGATTTTATGCAATGTTCTTGATTTTTTGCTCAAAATATGCAGATTATTCTGTTAGTAAATTACGAGCCTGGCCTAGCTAGTCAGGATTTTAGAAAATGCAAGCTATTTGCCAGACGTGCAATCATATATCAATCGATAAAAAATGTTAATAGCCAACAGCATGACGTCATACATTCCGACGCATAATGTGCAGAATGGATGGCTTTTTACTGAAAGATAAGAAGTTCGATGTATACTCAATAAGTTTATTTTTGAATAATTGTGAGCCATGGACCAAACAGATACAGTTGAAAATCACACAGGTTAGTTGGGCAAGCTAAATTGAAAATAAAGCGCTTTATAAAGTAATTGAAAAACTGAGATGGAACATCCTTATTAGAAAGATATAACTTGGCATGCCCTGTCAGTTTACGAGAGTCTATAGTCCGTGAGAGAAAAGGAAGGATGGCCCAACTAAACTTGAATGAAGAACTTTGCCAAAGAAATTGGATGACTGTTCGCAACAGGCTAGCGTTCTTTAACGATACTCCTCCAAGATGCAAAATAATCAACTGGAAATCTAACGACAGTACATCGGAATCAAAGCTAAACTGAAGCCGAAGAAGAAAAACTTCTGTCTACCGAATCGAAAAGCAAAAATCTGCGTTGTTGAGAATGTAAAAATATAGAATGTAATAACCCGTCTTTAAAATACCGGAATTCTTCCAGATTACCGGTAAATTTTCTTTTCTTGATACCAGTAAGAACATTTCTCATGCAAAAGCCCTCTCGTCTTTTGTGACCCGGCTTTCGAGAAAAGGATTGAACCATCGTATAGGAATTAGGGATGCCGCAAAACTATTCCATTTAGTTTATCCCATGGTAACTTGAGCGGATTTCCATCAATCTCCTCTAAAAATACTAACTGCGGTCTGAAATAATTACCAACACTGCGTAGCAGAATTTCTTCGTCAATCCATTCCGTTATCGGCTTTCTTAAATCGCGTTCGCCTTGCTTCCTGGAGTCGGGCCCTTGGATAGAAGACTCATATGAATCGCGTTTTGGATGAAAACAATCCACTCTGTGAGTCTAAGATATCTTTTTCTGTTGCAAAATTTGCTTTGTTTTTGTTGCAAACTAGACTTAAATCTTTCGCAATCCAGTAAGGAGAGCTTTTGTGAATATAACAATTAATAACTAATTTGTGCGTAGAATATATATTTCTAGCCTTTGTTAATGTTCAGAGGCACCTGAAGATGTCATACTCCTGTCGGCGTAGTAAATATTGTGATTGTATTTACCGTTCCAATAGTCGGTAGTGTTTTTCTAAGCGTTTTTGGTTGTCTAACAATTCAAATTAAAGTTAGGTTTGCATCAACAGTAGCAGAATGACATCAGTTGTAAAATAACAATTAAAGTGATAGAAATCATAATACTAACCTTCATTTGGAAAGATTTTCGTCTACTTCAAAGGAAGAAATTTTCGCGAATCAAGAAAAGCGCGAATTTTTTGGAATTAACTTTCACAAAAGAGGCGAAATAGAATCTTTCGCGCGAATAAACTTTCCAATTTCGTGCGATAAACATTTCTATTCAACTTAGGTTTTCTTCTGTTGCTATGCCACTCAATTCCAACAAAACAACGAAAACAGTTTTGAAATTCGTTAAAAACAATCATTCCTCATCAAAATTTCGAACAGGGTCAATAGCAAAGTTCTCTGGATATTTCCCGAGAATAAACTTTGGCGACTCTCGTACGCGAACGTTTCTTCCCGCGAACGTTTTTTCCCGCGAAAGTTTCATCTCTTTAGAGTATTTAAATGCTCATACCTCTCATCCTTATGATTTGAATCATGATGGCGAATCGATATGAAAGCCCTTGCGACTGATCCTCTAAATAAAAAATTGAGATTAAACTTACATAAGTTGTAACTCCATCCTTCAACTTTCATAATGAACTCGTCATAATGAACTCAAACATTGCACGCCGCGTTATTAAATTTATGTTGATGATGTTGGGGCCACATCTATCACACAATCGTGGGGGATTTATACAGCGATGAAGAATGTAGTTGAACAGACGTTCTTTGATATCATATCAAGTAACGTTCTTCATTTCAGCCTTCTACTTCTTTAGGCTTTCGAAAGGCGAGCTAGGTGATGGGGATTCCCCGATCCCATTCAAACTGACAGTGAACCCACGTTTTTACATCTAAGGGCAGAAGTTTTTATGTGGTTGGGAGATTCGGCATAAACTATTTTTCACTATTATATTTTGATTTTTTATGCGTAGTTTCGGATGTACATCTTAAGCTGATCAACCGGTAAATTCAAATTAAGCCCTAGTTTTGAAGAAAACACTTTTTGAATTAAACTATTAACCTCAGTTTCAGGTTGAGGACCAAACTTTTAGCCTGTTTTTAAGTTTTGATGATGTTGGTGCATACGGTTTTGAGTTTATGACGACGTAAAACTGAATATTTTTTAAATACAAGTTTCACCTAGAAAGTTCAAAAACCGAATAAATGTCAAACTTTACTTCGTCATAAAATGTTGAATATTAGCACCAACAGTATGCAAAATAGTACCACGACGAAAAGTATGATGATAAATCCTAATCTGATTTATATAATGTCGTACAATGAAGTTTGCTGTAATTTCTAAAACGAGGCTGTAAATTCACTTAGTGTATGCGTCAAGTCTTTTTCTTAGCGAATTGACTTTGTCCCATCGTGAGTGGGTGTCTTCAATTGGATAAAATTGTGCAGCCTATGAGGAAGCTTTGATCACACCCATTTCCCTTCACGTGTTGGTGGCTGGCACCGCATTGTCAGGCAGATCGACTTTTATTCGTCCTTTTCCCATTGATCATGTTGAGAATTATGCCGATTCAGTGCAAACATTGCTTTATCTTCTAAACATGACAAGTCTACGCTCAGTGGAGCCCCCAGTGTAGAGTTTAACTGTTATGGTTTGCATAGGTCGAGAAATTTAAAATACAATACATTATGCGACGATTGACCGAATAGCCTTAACACAGTTGGCCATAGAAACATTACTCGATATGCATAATCTATAAGCCTTGCTAAGCGGATAGTTGACTGCTTTGCGTGTATAATACCGTCTTGGATACAATTCAAAGTCTCCAAAGTTACCTTGATAAATTACGTTGTTGACATGGATTTTTCAAGTCCTTTCTTGCGGAGAAAAAAAGAGCAAGCAGAACTTGCCAAGGTGAGCAAATCCTTGAGTTCAGCTTTATGTTTCTCGTTGCTCATGATTTAACTGACGTTGAGTTTCGGACAAATCTCGTTCCAATATTTTAAACTACGAGTGCTGCATCTTATCAGAATAGAAGCTAGGTTCTGGTTTTGCTATCTATGATATTTTTATTGCTAACCTGTCTCAAGCCTGTTCAATGAACAAGCAACGTGGGATCCAAAATCCACCATATGCGTTTTACTATTGATATGCTGTTGTATTTATACCTAAGTTTACTCCTTATTTTTATGTTTTGCGGCAATTACACTCCTATTAATCTTTTAATGCAAAGCATTGGCTGTGGGCACACAAGGCGGCTGAAAATTAGCAACCGTTCTGTTATACTCTCTTCACTGTTCTATGGCTGTCCAATCACTCGTTTTTTTGCGACATGCTTTTCCTTTTCCTTCGTTAATATTACTGGGCTTCATTTCAGACGGCTCTAACTGAAATTTGATTTGATAAATATTTAAAAAAATATTGTTTCCCAACTTGCCAAGACATCTGTGCCGTTAAATGTTTTCGAAAAAATTAGTGGCCATGTTTACAATGTCTCTGTTCCATGATGATTCGAGCTTTCAGTACCCCTATTACTGTCTACGAGCCCTCCAGGTCTTTACCTTCAACACATAGAGATGTGAAATTGACGAGTATTTAAAGGGAAATAATAGTCTTTCAAAGAATAAGACGACGAAGATCCTCACCTCATGATCCCCTATAAAATTTACTTTAAGCTTCAAAGAAGACTAAAAAATCCCAAAACTTCTACCTCACAATATGATGAAAATGCATCCTTATGTCAGATATAATGATATTAAATGATATTAAATATACTGGGTGTTCTCCGGAAAGGTTGACTCCCCCCTCCCTAACCCCCCTCCCAAGCCCCCTCTCCTCAAGGTAATAAAGTTCATGTACGAGTTTTGTGAAAATTTACAGGCCACATAGAAACCGCTTTGAAAAATATCTTTTTAGTTACCAATTCTGCATTAAGGTCGCTTTTTTAAAAGCATTTACGTAGTTTATGATTCGATTTAATGTAGCTGTTATGCTTTCAGATAATTTACACCTGCTTCGTATAGTTTGATTATATATCAATCTCTATTGTTGATTAAACAATAAATGAGTCCCAAGTCATAATTTTTATCTCACCGAGCTTTATCGTGGCCTGGTTCTATTATCATTTTTCCTTTGCTCCACAGTTTCCATACTTCTGTTTCATATTTTCTATTGCCAAATCAAGTTGGAAAAATGACAGGTTTAAGGTCATGTTCTTCTAATCAGGAAGCTCGCATCTTTTCATGTTGGCTCGTATGAGTCTGTCAAGTATTTCCTTTAGTTAGTACAACTATCTTTTAGTTAGTACAACTGTGATATTTTTCATACCTTAAAAGCATGACAGCGCTGAGATTTGTATCTTATTCATCCTATTAAGATTTCTTAATCAATTCACTATCCATTTTTATCCTTTTTGTAATCACACCATCGAGCCTTACATTAACATATAGATATCCAAAAAATCTTCTTCTCTTTCATTTGAAAATGAAAAAAGGTTTGGTTTATTAAATAAGTAAAACTTCTGTCTTCTTTCTCTTTGTCTTGTGTTGAATTATGCCATCCTTTATTTTATTCCTCACATGTACTGTCAGCTTTTATCTCTGAATTGTGAAGCTGTTCGGCCTGACTGTCTTTACATAAGCCTATCTTAACACATAATGCCAAAAAACTTTATTCTCGATGCATTTGACCTATCTAATGTCAAGAAAGCCATTAAATTTTCACGAGGTTGTTATCTTAAGCCACGGTTTAAAGAATCGATGTTTTTCACTGCCCGAGTAATTCTGTGGAAGGAAAAACTGACTCAAACATTGAAATCGATTATTTTAATTGTTTTTTTGACGAGGTCTAGACGTCAGAAGTGCTAAAATAAAGCTATTCTCCACATATTCTGTACAAATCAATCATTCAGTGCATTGTTATGAAGGAAGTATAATACAGTTTGATATTAACTGGGGGGCTTCGACCCCCCCCCCCCCTGTTTCCGTCGACCCTGATATTGATAAACATGGCTGCTGGCAAACTAAAAAGTGATCGATAAAATTGTATTTGAATTGCTATGCCATCCAGAATGGCCTTGAGTATCCTTTGAAGTGAATTGTGCGCAGGTTTCCTGATTGTTTTCAGCTATATCACTGTAGCATCTAATTAATGCAGTTAAGTCGCGCGAATGTGGATTGCATCGATTGCTATTGTTCAAATCTTATCCCATTCTCAGCTGCTAATGACAGATTGCATTTCTTCGTGGTTTCTGTTAAACTTTTCAATCAAAGATTATTTCTGTACATAATCCACATATTACACTGTCGCACTGGTTAGCTCAATCTGTCCATTAAGGGTGCTAAAGTAAGATGAATTTTCGCTCAACATTACATTTACCATCGACTCCTCCAAGCACCTGTTAGGCTGGAGCAAAGCCTTCGATGAACTTTACCTTTCAAGGTGGGACCGTCTGTTTGCAACGGGAACGATCTTACACTAAGTTGCTCTGATTGTGACGATGCTGTTGTTGTTTACTTTGGTTATTCAGTCAGCCTTTTCATATTGAGGCCCGGTCGCATTGTACGCCTGCGGAAGTTTTTGTTATTATGGTTTCAACATCCATGTACTCAGTGTTATATCTACATTGCAAAAAAACCTTCAAGCCTTTGCTTCATTGGATTTGTGTTGATCACCTGCTGTTAAGACTTCTTGCAGTATAGTTTGGCAAGGTCGTATATCGACCAGCTTAAAGCAGCTCTTTATGTGATGATGCTATCGCCTGAGGAGGGATTCAGGCTTCTTTCTTTAGATGAGCAACCTGATCATTGGGAGGTGAGACTAAATACGCATTTACGAAGAATCTTCATAGAAATAATTTTTTTTATATCTATTTTTGCACCTATAAGTTTAAAAGTTCCAAAGCGGTTTTAAACGATGCTAACATATTATATATTTGTTTTGAAGATGAATTTCTAATATTGTTATTGTTGATGTTTGGTTAATTTGCATTACTATAGTGATAGCCACAAGAAACTTCATTTTATAATGTTACCGGACCTCTAAGATGTGGAACCTTTTCCAATTAATTTAGTTCCCAGAATATTTCGGTCATAATTTTACCTCTTCAGCTTCATAAAGCAGCAGTTCTGACGTAAAATTTGTTTTCTTGCACAAAAAACGTGTGTTAACTCAGGTGGCGTTGATCTTGGTTTCCATAGTTTGCGCCATTCTTCTGCAGGGTATCCGGTGGAATTAGGCAATCACTGCTGACTTTGTTCTTCATCATTGTGAAGAATGTCTGTTAGCAAATATAGCTGTATTGAAGTGCTGTTTGACATTTTGTAATCAAAGGAACTCAATACCTGTCCTCTCTAATGAAGGTTATCGTTTGTTTAATTTTTCTAATGTAATCATTTGCAAGAAAAACCTGTACTTTTGAAGGACGAAAATTCAGATAGGATCCAACTATTGTACTAAGGACAATGCGGCAAAGCTTTAAGTTGTCTAAGATTGCCGCTTTGGCAAAAGCAATATGTAGTTCTTTCCATAGGTTAACTTATGTACTTAACGAGCACCTTTGAGTCTGCGGAAAATTATATGTTACTTCGAATTGTATGCTCGATTTTTTCGCAAAATGTTTAGAATCATTGAAATGTGACGATGTGCCATTTCAAATTGATAATATGAAATGTGACGTACTTCATCACTGAGTCGATAGATTTTATTGAGAAAGAATTTTAACTAAGATATGGCAAGAGTTTTTTCAAAATACTTTACTCTATAATGTTTTGTCCCTGTTAAGTTCAGCTGAGGTTCTGTTCTCTGAGTATTCCGTCGTAAATTTTTAATAAAGAATTTAAGCTCATGCATCAATGTTGATCGACCTGCCGCCAACTTTAATGAACCTAATCATGTGACCTTGGCCATATGGATGTAAACAAAATTGAAACTTTCATACGATGTTTCTGTCTTGGAAGATGTTAAGTTGATCTTGATTGCTCAATTAGGATTTGTCCATAAGTTCATGCTTGAAGGAAATGCAAACAGACGACCATAGCTTTGTTCCAGCTACTTTTTTAATTGGAAAAGATGTTTTGTTAGTCTTCCCATTGCTTGAGTTATTCATGGTCTCCTATGGTTATTTAATTAATCAGTTTAAATTTCTATCGCAAAGCATTGCCACAGCTTGGTGCGAAGTACAAAGCATTTGTCTAGGTCAGTTGTGTTCCCTTGACTTGCTTCTTTGGTGACATTTTTAAATGTCTCAATGCGTCTCAAATCTCGAATAATCGTAGACAAAGAAGCCTGTTACATCTTTTCCATATTTCGATGTTTACATTGTTTAAGCAAAGTGGTTTAGGTAGCAATGATTATTCTGGATTTTGATTTTCAGTTTCTCCAAACCGGTGTAAATTTGTGTCACTGGCCATTTGTGTCAAAGATGCCTACGGGATGCTAAAAGATGAACAGCAAGGAATAGGCTTCCACTTTCATATCCGATAGACCCGTCAAGTGCCACTCTATCATGAATATGGTACCTTAAGCAGAGTCTTGATACCAAACTATTAACTTGATTGACTTGTGATGTCTGTTCATACAGGCGATTTGCCTGTTTTGATGTTTATCGATTGACTTAAGATTCAACAAGTCATCCCAAGTTCCTTGAAAATGACATAGCTGTCCATAAATCGTACTTGAAGGGTATATGATCCTATTAGCTTTCTTGTACACGGGTATTTTGACAAACTGATTTGCCTAATATCCAGTCAGTTTTTTAGAATTAAATTTAAATTTTCAAGCCTTTATTTGTTTCTATTGACATTTTCTATAACACTTTTCATTTTCCCCTTCGATACATTCATGCAGTCAGCAAACTAGACCTTTAGCCAACCTCATTATGAGCATCAAGCTCAGTTCTCTGATTCACGGAAGAACAAAAGTCTGATGAGAATAGCCATTGTAGGTCAGTTGCCAAGAAACGGAATGTAATACGAGACAGGTGCAAAATGGCAGAACACCTGCTCATGAGTTTGTTTTGTGAGGTCTCGTTTTAGGATTACAGAGAGTTCGTCACCAGAAACTTAGAAATTAGTGATAATTATTTACAGATAAGAATATTTGTAGCTCTTAATATGATTCTTCAAACTACTTCGAGTACTTAAGTGGTCTTGACTTTGCGAATAGGCCTAGCTTTACAAGGAAAGATTTGTGGTTAAATTACAAATGTACTTGCCAATAGAAACAGTGCACTCATTAATTTTTAAAGATTTTATGCGAACTTAGCTCTTCTCGACTTTATTCGAGAACCAATTGTTAGAGTTGAACTCGTTTTATGCATTTGTGTTTTTCAGCATTCAGGCTAAAATGCATGTCAAATGTTGAGTTGTTTATTAACGTGGTTTAAATCATTACCCACCGGTCATATGAAATACTACAAACCTCATTGCAATTTGTTGTTTCGAAATATTTGCATATTTAAAGAAATGAACTCAAAGAATATATAAAAAACGCTGGGAGCTCTTGTTATTCAGAATAAGTCCATCTAAGTAGGCAAGAGTTTGCGCTCAACCTTTATGTAGCACAACGCTGAATTGACACCTACTGTTTTCAGAAGCCAAATTCAAAGCAGCTGATGTTCGTTGAACTTTATCGGAGAATTTCCCTTTGTTTATCAGAATAGCAAAATTTAACCGCTGGCAGGTATAACATAGGAATGAGTCGACATTCTGTACAGCAATTTTCTTTGAAATTTTCTTGGTGAAAAGGTAAGCTGCTGATCCTAGCCGCAAATCAAGTCGTCCATATATTGGTCCTGGTATATGTTGTCTCGCGATTGCAAATAGAGTGTTTTTCAATGAGCTATGTATAACACATATGATTACTCGGTAAGTGAATTCAGCGCTCAATTAGTATTGATCATTTAGAAGTTGAATATAGCATTCAGCATTGAAGGTTGTGCTCTTTATTCATGTGATAGTGAAAGCTAGACGCCTTTTCCGAGTTCTAGTACCTGTCACCTGTGGTCAATAACAAATTCAGGGTTTGTAAAAATTGTCAGATAGGAGGATTTTCCGTTTTGTAGCTAGGCATCGGCCATGGTACATGCCATGCGAAATTAAGGCGATAGCAGATCGCGGGCGTCTGTTGTAGATTCTCAAATAAGCCTTGCCAGTTGGTTGGCCTTGTTTTCATGTCATAATACTTAGGATTTCGAAGCTTTGTGCCACATACTTCAAGATGGAGGATAAACATCTCAGCAACACGCGAACAACGGAGCTAGGCCAAGTTAATTTGGCGTTCATGACGAGTGTAGATGAAGGCGACTCCAATGCTAGCCATAAACAAGGAAGGAGCACGCATGTTTCTATTTCAGTCGACAGTGAGAGTTGCCGTTTTTTTAAGAATGATAGTCGCAACGAAGCCTTTATTCTTGGCTCGACTTCCACACCCAAGTATGAGGAAAATGGAAAAGATACTGTTGAAATGAAAACAGATGGAAACAGCACGTCATCTAGCGCTATGATATATGAAGATGACTTGCATGAGTTGACCAACGACCCAGATGCAAGAACATCTTGTCAAACAAGCCAACATAATCAACCTGATAAACATCATGATCCCGATACAAATAAAGCAATTTCGCAAGCATTAGAAACTTCAGACCCTGCAGGAGTGGAGACGAGGAAGAGTAACGAAGTTGTCGTGCCACCCAGGAGAATGTCCTTCGACGAAGGAAGACACCCTTTGATGAATTTCAGTCATAATGGATCGGAGGGTGTGTCCCAAAGTCACAATGAAACCTCTAATTTTGAGCTAGAAGACGAAGGAGCATGCATTTTTAAAAACTTCAGTCTGGAAGAAGCAATAAGTGAAAAAGGTTTGCCTGAAAATTATAGCAAACTATGTTCCACAGGAGGCATTCAGAACGTTTTGAGTGAGAAAAGCCAAAACGGAGCTAACGATCTTGACATTAGCTTGAGATCAGACGGCACCGAATTCTTCTACACACCAGAAGTATCTCCGATGCTAAGCCCTGTTCCAAATGTTGAAGATCAGACGAGAGGCGTCACGTTTAACGAAAGAAGCATAGAAGTAGCACAGGATATATTGGATCGTGATGCCAATGTTGTTGTTGGAGAAACAGAAGAACGAGTTGTCGGCTGCCTCGATCAAGAATACCTACGCTTGATGGTCGACCCTACGAACCAATTTTTCGTACGTATACGAATCTACTTTTTTTGTTGAGTGAGGAACCGTTTCCGTTATCAAGGATAATGTTCTAGGGAGCTTCTTTTGACATCAAGGCACGTCTCCCCAAAGCGTCCTTACGCGTCCCTGTCAGTCGGTGGTGAAGTTGTCCAATGTTTCTATCTATTGTAACTATTTTTGTTTTACATTCCTCTTTCATTTTGTCAAAATATTGAGCAAAATTGTCCAGGGAAGTGTCTGTTGAGGGATGAATGTTGGACTGAAGTTGGCTTGACTTTTGTTTACATTGCATGTGGCCTCTGGAAACATCTGCTGTGTTTATTCATATCATCTGCCTCCTACGTTTGGGCCTAACGCTTTGTTGTAAGCGGTCTCAAAGTTAGATATGAAATTCATCTTGGACAGTAGCGGCGTATCACGAAAAGTCAAAGAATTATACCAGTGGCAATATTTTATCGATTTCAAAATTTATAAAACTGTCGATCGATAGGCGACACGTCAAAAAGCATTTTATGTTTACTAGCGACTGCAAATGAATTGGCCGTTGCAAGATTAAATAATTCTCTATGCATCTTATACCAGAATTTTCTTAAGTGCTATACCTTTATATAAAGTGTTATACTTCTGGTTGCCTTCCTGTCGTTGCACCGACGTGTCAGTGCAAACTATTTCCTATACATACTCGCTCTGAAGTGGAAGATATTTACCTCTGAACATAATTTTCATGTACCCATATATAACACCAAGTTCAGAGTTATGGCTAGTTTTTGCCATCCTTCTTGCTTTATGTTTTTAGCGTGAGTTCAGGTTCTTCTTGGTGTCCTTTCAAATGGCCCACTGTTCAAGTTGTTGTTGCATAACGGTGAGATTTCTCGCAGTTACAGGTCGCTTGTAGTTGGTAGTTTCTTTGAAACAAGGCTTTATTTGATCAGTAGTGGCATGCTTGTACAGATGGCTAGGCACTCAAATCTGACAAAGGCCTTCTTGATCGTGTTCAGTAGCAGCACCAAATGGAGTAGCGGCATCAAATGGAGTATGAGGGGCTAATTCCCCCTAACTTTTGGTCACATTTGCAAACAAAACATGTGCATCCTGCATTTGCTTACAAGTGTAAAACTTGCATACTCTATCTGTAATATTTCTTGAAGAGTTCAAAGTTCTAACATATTTCCTAACGAAGAAATATTTTTGACAAACATCTATTTTAAAATATTATACTTTTTACTGTTTCGTACATTTCATAACAAATATTATTTGACCTTAGATTGACGCTTCTCGCTTACCCTCTCATAGGAATGTGCGCAGTATACAAGATATCCCGCTAAATTTCATTTTAATTCCGTCAATAGTCTCCATGCATATCGCAATTCTGCCATCTTTTTTTCAATCCTAGTTTTACTGTCGGTCACTCTTTGTCTTTCCCTTACTGCCTGCCGTGTAGAATTGTCCACCTTAGTGCTACCTTACTGGTCGTCTTCCACTTTGAATGCCGCTTTGCTTGCTACGAATTTCCCGGCACATTTGCATGATTGTTCTTTTTGTTTTTGTGTTTTCTCGTTACCATAGCGTGATGGTATATCGAACTTGATATGATAAATCAACCCAAAGAGAAGCACAAACGGGCGTCGCTTTTTGTTTTTTTTTCAATGCTGTTCTGATGCAGACAATTCTAGCTAGAAAAATATCTTTTCATCTCAGCTCATATTAGCTTCGTTTTTACTTCTCCTCCTCAGTAAAGATTTCCATCTGGAAATTCTGGTGCGTAGGGCTCTGTTTTCTTGTATGTGCTGGTGCTGCTCATTGTGGAGAAAAGTGTTCTTTTGGAAGGGCTTGTGTCAAGGGTAGATTTCTTCAATGTAAGGGCATACTAGAGGCACACGGTGAAAGGTAACCGCCTTTTATGCAAAAGTAAGCCAAGATGCTTTTTAGTTTCCCCAATTGCAAATAGCACCAATTACCAACAAGTTGGTTCGCGAGTTGGTTTTTGCATCAATGTTTCATGGCATGCGGCTGGTATATGAGATCGAAAGGATGTCCTTGAAGGTTCTTTTTGAAATGTTTCTGGGATTTTCCAAAATTTTTGTCGTCCCCTTATTGTCATACGTAGGGACCTATCCACATGAGATGTGCTGTGTTAGATCTAGGGTTGTGTTAACTTAGCCGATCAACCCCTGATTCGACATGAAACAGAGTCTCGCCCTTTTTGTCCTCTTCTAGGGCGGATAGTTTGTCATTTAAAGCACAGACGTATGGTCTCGAGAGAGTATATGAAAAGGTGCCGACTTTTAATCGCGTCTAATCGCTCTGCTGAGGGGAAGAAAGTATTTATGATCGCATCAACATGAATTTTAGCTTAGCTTTTGCACAAATGTACCGAAAGAAGTAGGTGAAAACCTCGTTTTTGAGTTTTCCTCTGACTGCTTGATTAAGTTCCAGGCGTCATTTTAAAATGGAATCTTGGAAGATTTACATGGTGTTGTGATTAATCAGATAGGGTCACAATGTCACAATTGTACCTTTGAGATTAGTCAGTCTAGTGTTAAGATGCAACAATCCGGAATTCTCTTTTGGTTCTTAAAGACACCTTGGAGATGACTTTTTTCCAACACCTGTTTTGACAGGGAGATCATTAAATTTCATAATAAATGTAAGGTGCTAATTTTATTTATTTATTTGAAAAAAGGAACCTGATTGTCCTTGACGGGGGCTCTGCAAGTACAAAACTCAACGAGATTAGGCATAACTCGTGTCCCTTTGCTTCAGCCTTGAAATTTAGCTGCAATTGTTAAAAAAATATTAAATTTGACGTGACCATTGTTGCTTCAAGCATATGATTTTTCGATGGTGCTTTGGATCAGCTACAATTCGATCAGAAGCAAATTCGATTGAACGTGGAAAGTTTCAGGTCAACGTTCTTTGCGCAGTAAGCAAGACATAAAATCATATCTCATGCTATGTTCCCGTTTTTTCCCCGTATTGTGGGCATGTGTCTCCATTGCAATCCTGCGCACGAAGACAAGTAGAGCTTTAAAGATAAGAAGTATTTGAAAGGCAAATGGTCGCACATTTAAACGCAAGATTGTTAAAGCCAAAAAAGTTTTGAGTCTTGCGAGTGATAAAAAATTTATCTCGTTTTCCAAAGACATCACAATTTAATTCTAAATAAAATCCTTCTTTTTTATGTGTTCGATGTGAATCACTTCCTTTTTGTGATAAGTTGGGTTTTAGTTTGTGAATTTAGGATGTTTTACCGAATTAGCCCTAAAACCCCGTGCGGCTTTTGTCGTAGCATATGGGACCACGCGCCCATCGTTGGTCGGGAAACCTGTTGCAATCTACCCCCGTCTAGTTTTGCTATAAGTTTCCAACCAGTTATCAGACAGCCATCAAAGACTCTTAATAAACCAAAGTTGGTGCTTGAGAGGGACCATAGATGAGAACTGATTAAATCATAACAGTTACCTGTCGTTCGCGAGATTCCTCAAAGAAGGACGAATTCAGTTTAGTAAAGGAGATGTGGTTCGGTCTGAAGAAAAGCAAAGAAGCTTCGCCTTCTAAGCAAGCTCCCATCGATGTCTACAGGCGCGAAGTTCTTACCGTTAATCCAGCATATATCTGGGTAATGTTTTATTGTTTTGACATTTCGCTTGTTATTTCTTGCTCTTATAGAGTCGATAATGAAATGCTTTGCTTCGGTTCATTCAAGAATCTTATATTATGACGTGTCATTAGGAAAGCATTTGCTGAACATGAAGTAAAGAATCACTATTTCAATTCAATGCCTGCCTTGTTTGTCAGTATCAATCGAGAGCATCTAGTATTGAAGGAATACTGCGCATATATTTTTATCGAATGTGAATATTCATAAATGTTTAGACTGGTTTAAGCAACAAGATCATCTACATAAAGTATTTCTAGCTTCTAATTTACTTGATTGCTCATATAATGCTCATAATAGGACAAAGATTTTTTTTGAAATGCGCTTCCGCTCATCCATTACCGTTTCTCGATTTTCACCCATAGGTTAATTTTAGCTGCTCCTAATCATTTATGTACAAGCCTTTTGCTTTCGACCTTTGTATACCACTTCCTCTATTCGAACTTTTCTAAAAGTACCTGCTTCGTTTCTTTAAGCGATTTGTTGCGTCACTGGCTGTTGTTTTGATTAGGTGATTTATTTCAATCTATGTTTAGCCGGTGGTTTTTTGACTCAGCGATACTTCAACTGTAAACTGAACTTTCTCTCGGCTCAGTTATCGTTGTTTTAGGTTAGGGTCTGGTTGATTCTAAAGTCATACCAAGATCATCTTCACGATGTTGTTTTATCGTGTTTGTTTTGTTGCATTATCAGATTGGATTATCAAAAAAATCAGCAACTTGTGGTGTAATTATAAAATAATATAAGCCAATTCAATAGCTTGGTTTCAGATAGAAAATTGGCCTATCTTTCTTTGCCATCTCGATCATCGAAGTTCGAACATCGGTAGCACGAACTTGTCAAACTACCTGCAAATCTCAAACATCTGGATGCCTCCAGCAATGCATTGCGTAATGCTTGTTAGCTTGATATGTCAGAAGCCTTGTTGTCTCACAAGGAAGGTGATAAAAGAAGGGCTTTATAATACGGGGTTTCCAGCAACATACGCTCAATTATTGTTTCTGAAACATTTTTCTGTATTTAATTGTAAGGCTTCCTATGTCACGGACTCAGTTTAGTTAGGACACAGTCATAAGCCAGGAATTAACCATGTTGTTAATAGTGTTATGGGGGTATTGTGAAAAACTTTTAGAAAGCCATGTTCAAAATGGAAGTTTAAATTCGCAAAAAGGAAGCGGTTGTTAATTCTGTGTTGATATTCAATTTTTCGAGAAGTGTTTCTTGATTCTCTGAAAATAGCTGTGAACGTCTTTTGTGATCCGTTCCTTATTAAGATTGAATGTAGTCCATCCAGGGAGCTATTTTCAAAGTACAACGTCATTTCGAGGTGCTTATTAGAACTAGCCTATGGTGTACAATATAACATAATCCTTCGACTTTTTTCTATTTGCTATTCCTTAATTCTTTACTCTACTTTTTGGATAATATGTCACGTCACTACCAATTTATTTCTTTACTCTGGTAGTTCTTGTTTTGATCTGAGAACAGGATCTATTGATGTTTATGTGCCAACCTCTCAGACAGTGTTTCTATAGACACATAATGCAACGGGCTTTATGTTTTTTATGTCGTCTGCTTTAAGAAAATATTTCCGCTTTTGGTAAATTTATCATTCCTATATTTATACTACTATTTTAGGCTCTGTTTCTTGTAACAAACAAGCCTCTTTATGATGTGTCTGGATGGCTTAGTATAGCTGAGCTAAATTAGTAGATACGAGGCACGTATTACTGGCAGTTTTTGTAGCATGATACCACGATGCTAGTTATCTGATCAAGTATCAGGTATAATGGTAATCGGGCGTATTTGAAAATATTTACATAAGTAGATTGTTTGCTCTCTTTTTGTTTCTAATAGCAGGTTTTTCAGTAAACGAAATCAAAGCTGGTCTGATTTGTTATTATAAAAAATGCGAAATACAAAGCTTACACCTGTTAGTTTCTCAAGTAATTTTGGGATCGTTTGAAAGGAGTACGCCCACGGGATAATGCGCGTGACAAGCGGATGTTTTCCCGATGACGATATCAAGGTTGTGTGTCACCACGACCCGCGGTTGCTTTCGATGCCCGTTTCCCTTTTACTTCTTAGTTTCAGCTCGCCGCTAGAAAATATTTATATTCATCTTGTCTGGCCCAGGGCTATAAGCTTAATAGAAGCAAACTTATCTATGTAGATGAGGCTAGATTGACGGACGTTGCGCGCGCTTTTTATTGTTATTGATTGGGTGAAATGGAATGTGAAATGTAACTTGGCAAGGCCACGGCACCCCATGCACATTTATACGTAATGATAGCAAGACTTGTTTTATGATATCCAGCGAATGTCTAGCCATTTTTAGTCAAATATATTCTGAAACTCGATGCTCAAGTATAAGTTTAGAAGTGTCTTTTTACCACATTCAGAGGCAAAGTTGGCCACTAATTTCTTCCCACATTAGACTATATACGTATTTAGTTTCTAAAATTTATGAAACGTCCTTTAAACGGTTTATAGCTATGATGAAATTCCTCTTAATAAAGGGATTTGGTTTCAACAAACTGTTTTCGAGGCTTTACCAAAATTTTGACCTCGTCTTACTCCAGATCTCATCCTGCCCGCATTTACATCTTGTTGAAACGACGACCAATTTTAGGTTTCCTTTTTTGAAATCGTTGGTTTTTGATCGTTTTGTTGTAAGCTTTCGCAAAAAGCATAGTTTCTTTGATATCTAGTATTTTGTACACATTCTATTCAATGCGAAAGAAGAATTAAAAGCCAGTGAATGAATAAGTGTGCGATGTGAACACTATTAATAGCAGTCTTATTGCTCTTTGCTTGGCAGAGAAAATAAAGAACATGCGATGTTGCGTATGAATCGAAGACATCATTGAAGCTTCCGCCCTCTTTCTCTGTCGTTTAACAATCATTTTGTGATTAGGATTAACCTAATTGGATGAGTTTTGGGATGAACTTTAGGCCACCTTTTCCGGGCCACAGCGGTAGATTGATCCACTACTGCTCACGTTTGCGAACATTTGCGATGAATGTTTGTTTATATGACCTCGCTAAAAGATGCAGTCTAAAGAGAAATTCGGGACTATGTATCCTGTGAAGCGGTTGGTTTGCTTTCGTTGTTTTTGGATAGCAGATCTGTTTTCTATCAGCATGTTTTCGTGTAAAAGTGCTTCGGTATGTGAGCATCATTTAAGACGATTTCTTGCTTTGATATAAATCCTTATTTTTTTCCCAATTTAATCTATTAATCGGTAAGTTTATTTAAATCCATTTATATTTTACTGCTGCCTATAACGTTCCTTAAAAAGGGGTTTTCGGGGGTACACATTTCACTTGAAAATCGACGGGGTTTTCACCTTCTATAGCCCTTAATCGATTATTTAGGGGTTCCTACCTTCCTACGTCAAATAATGGCCAATCCCAGCCACCCTAGTCGCTTAACCAAGCGACGGTCAAAACATTGCTTTGTGAATTATCAAAAATTTCACTGATTTGTATACATAGCAATAATTTTCAATGAGTTTTTGTTTTTTAATGATTTTTTGTCAGTTGAGCATATATGCCTGAGTGTCAGTTCAGCTTAAACGACCATATCTTTTTGTAAAGTATATTTTGTCTTTCTTTCATATATCCAAGCGATCCCTTGTCTTCAGACATTTATGTGGGGTGATATCATATTTATAGAAAATGGATTTTGATAGATATGTTTGAGATTAATATCATTTAGAAAATTATTGTTAGATTAAAAGTTGAGCTTTTACTGTCAGTAGTCTTGTTGATTTTGATAAAACCTTACGAGAATCGTAGTGCAAACTATAAGGACTTAATTTCTAAGTTAGATATGGTTTAGCTATGGTATTAAATCTAAGGAAAATCAATCGCAAGTCCTTTTCTATATTTTGCTTTTTACGCCAGTGAAAGCGAATTTTCTTGAAATGAGCTCCTCTGTGACTGGAAACGCTAATAGCATGGAAGCTTGAGGAAATGTAGGTCAGGACGTGTTTTGACGTCTAGGCCCTATCTTGTTGAGCAGTCTTTACTTAACCCGGTATAAGCTTGTAAATCCCATTTTTCAAGAAATTCTTTGTTTATTCCATAATAATATTAATTTTGTGTTTTGAATCGAATTCGCAGATCCCTCCTTTTTCGTCAATGATGTTTTTTGTCTTGCGTGTTTTTGATTAATGAGTAGTTAAACTTGGCGGATGTGTGCATGCTTGTTTTCGAAACAAATTTACTGAATTACATAAAAGATTTTTTGTTGGCTTGATTACTGGCTAATGTGCTGCGATTGGTCGACTCAGCCGGAGATATATGAGTGTATTTGTAATCAGTCCCCCAGGACCTGTTTAAACCTTTAAATCGGTCTGTCTGCTGGTCAAAAGGGCATTTCGAAAGGATGTATCGAAAAGACGTTTCGAAAGGGTGTATCGAAAAAACGTTTCGAAAGGGTTTATCGAAAGGGCGTTTCGACTTCGAAAGGGCGTTTCGACTTCGAAAGGGCATTTCGACTTCGAAAGGGCGTTTCGTAAGGACGTTTCGTAAGGTCGTTTCGTAAGGACGTTTCAAAAGAGTTTAGAAGCAGTCATTTGATACTTGTTTTTGCTGTGTTCCGAGTTTAACACACTCGTTTCCATATTTCTCCCTTGTTGTTACGATCCATACCAAATTGCAATTTTGTTCTATGATAACTTCATTGTTTCATCAACTATGATGCATTTGTATACATATACTATAATGGCAGTTTTATTATATGAAAACAACATTGTTTTATAAATTGTTTCCAGAGCTTCCTTCCCTATTTGTAATCAGTCCCCCCCCCCCAAGTTTCTACTGATACATCACCAAACTTAGATAAAGCCAACAATCATTCGATGCTTTGATATATACATTTATGTATGCATTGTCTCTTTATCGCTCTTTATTTCTACAGCACTGACACCATGTTAAAATATAGCCAGTGCTTTATGCTACCATTTTTTCGTGACACATTGCTTCTTTTAACGATAATTGATTACACTAAGAACCTCTTGACTGTACAAAATGTTCCCTTCCATTTCAGTCAATATCTCCATCTCCCCCCCCCCAATATTTTATTATTGATATTACTGTCCCTGCTACAATTTTCTCCTTTTTCTCCGTCGTTGTCATTCTCTGTTTTTAATGAGGTACAATTAACAAGTTGGAATCCTCTCAAAACGATTTCCTTTTTTTCCAGGGCGATGATCTTGATAGCAGGAAAACATCCGGGACCTCGTCAGAGTATGGCGAGGACGATCTTGAGCAAATACGGGTACAAGCGCTGGAACAACTTGCTGCTGCAAGGGTAATTTACGAGTTTGAGTTTCTTTTTGAGTTCTTGCAAAGCCCCGGTCAAACGACCTCAATAGTTCACTGCTTGATTAGAGAGTCGTTGAGTTCGTTTGCCGGCTTGTTGAGTCTGTCTCAGTCCTGCTCTACGTTCCGCACTTGTGTTTGGTCTTGATGTAGCGGTGAATGACCTTTTTTTACATAAAGGACATTTGAATTATCATCATAAACAGTAATATAAAGTCACACTGTATATTACTGTGCCACAAAAAGTCCTGTAGGCTATTCTGTCTTTTCTAACCTAAGTACCCTAGAAATCTATCTAAATTTGACAGGTTTTAAGCACAGTTGCCAGGTGAGCAAATCCTGTGTTCATAACTTAATTGTTCCTTGCGAGACAAGTGATCTGAATTCATGAATTTGTTTTGTAGGTTTTTCAAGTTTTTCAACTACTAAGATTACATCTCAAATTTCCATTATTTTGGATTGATATTATGATATTGCTCCTTTTTATGTACAAAGAACTAAATATTAGGGTCTTATATCACAATTTTCATAAGCCCAATTGTTTGTCTATGGTAAATTTGGCGGATTTTTATTGAATTATAACACTGGCCCGAATATGGATTAATTTAAGTCGGTGTTTAGTTTCAATCAGAAAGTTTTGATACGATATCTAAAAGTTTTGATAGCTACGAGCAGTTTCATTCATATTTTCAAGAAACGTTGAAAAGACACAGTGTTTTTGGGAGAAAGGCTTTGTTTTGCAAGGGCAGTTTGTGATACTACAAACTTTGAAAGCTGGCAGTTCAAGCAAGCTTTGCGACAACTGAAGTTTCTGTTGCATGATTTTATAATGTATATTGCATAATCCCATCGATAATATTTGCATAGCGCGAGTTGTGTTTTGCAGCTACCATCTGCCTCCAAGCTAATAATTTGCTCGCTTTTAAGGTACTTATAGAAACACGTGGGAGCGTATGAGAAGGTTAATATTTATGATGTTATCAAAAGACAGTTATCTTGCGTAGTGTTGCTGCAACGTATATCTGATTAGTTCTCTGCACGTATGATTTAAGGCAATTCATTGTCAAAATTGCAAGTAACCATTGAACATTTTCCATTTACAAGGCCCGTTTTAATCTTGATATATATTGCTATATTTGTTAGCAAAATCTCCGATGCAAACCAGTAATAACCTCATAAAACTTAATTTTTAAAATTTTTTTTCTCGGCATTATCATATTTTATAAAATACCAAAATCAATTATAGTTGTTACTGATTTCCTGTGATACGATCACATGAGCTAAAGTCTAAAGTCTCTGAAACAGGCCAATAGCAGTAAGCCAATAGTAAAACTTAGGTCTTTGGCTGATCCATATCTCAATCAACTTGCAACAGATTTTAAAAAAGGGATTTAATTATTTTGCACTTAAAGAAGCTATTCACAGTGTGACTTCGGTTTCGATGGTCAAAATTAAAAAAATATGTCCAGTCATCGAAACGTTTTCCACAGCCATTAGTCTTGAGTGTATCTGCGGGGTGATTGGTACCTTGTGCCAAGTCCCGTTGGGTATTCCAAACAGTGTTTTTTGAGGACAATCAGGGCATACTTGCCTGCTGCTAGAATTCATTGCAACCCCTCTGGCATATCTTATAAGGTATCAATGCCACCACATTTCTAGACTTATATTTATTTAAGCCTCCGTCTTAAGCTTCGTTTTTCATTCCACTCCAGCAAAAACCAGTCGCATTTGCCATGCGTGCTAATTATGGCTACAGTGGTGCTGAAGATGATGACTCGCCAGTCCATGGGAGGGCACTTTCATTCGAGCCTAAAGACTTCCTTCATATAAAAGAGGTATAGATCAAATGTTATTTTGTTTGTTTTAAAAACATTTTTTATCATTTATAAAGTCAAAGTCTTATTATTTAATGTTGCTTTAGCAACAAATCCATTCTGATCTTAGCTCCTTTCTGCAGCACGGCATCTTTGAATTAACACCATCTTTTCTTATGAAGTAAAGCTAGGCACATTTATTCATCCCTATTTCGTCGTTTGATTTATCAGTTGTTTTATGATAAATTTTTTCTATTTTATACTGTAATCGTAGATGTATTTATGGTCTTGTACCAAAGGATTTTATGCTTGAATTTATTTCTCTAGAAATTTCTTCATGAATTTTTTAATGAAATTTTTTTTAAGAAATTCAACAATGACTGGCTAATTGGTAGAGTTGTTCGTGAAGGTTGTGACATTGGCTTTATTCCAAGGTAAGCACCCCTTTTTTTTCCTTTTTTCTTTCCACGATAAATATAGACGTTTTTTAGAATTTTCTGTGGTAACTGATGGTTATATGTAATCTGTTGTCGTATGTCATCAGCAAAAATAATTTGGTTTTGTTATTGTTCACACGCTATATTTTTTCGCAGTCCAAGTAAATTAGAAAGCCTGAGGTTGTCTGGCCTAGCCGGAAGAAAACTGAGGTAAGAACCTGCTAGTTACAAATTTTTCCATATTTCAGCTTCACTCACAATTGTTCTTTGCAAATTACGGATAATGATAAACAAAGCTATCTTTCCCTTACCAAAATGAAATATGTCAAAAGTGTAGAACTATTCAACGCGAATATTGACGTAAAACTTAATGAATTTTCAGAGCAAATTTTGAATAGAAAAAAATGTTGTTGTTGCTACTTTTAGAAACTATAATTTAAGTTGTATTAACTTATGTATAAAGTTTTTTAAGATCGATGTTTTTAAAGTTTTAAAAATTATAATTTTATCTTCGATTTGACAAAAAATAAAAAGGCAAGCAGAGATTCGGATGCATTTATTTTGAGTTCAATTTTGTAATTTCAGGCAATCAAGTACAAGCAGCAATTTACATCTTCAAGATGCATTATCTGGAAGCTCACCAAGTGAGTCAAATGTTTCAGTTTTTTATTTGATTATCTTCCAAAAAAATTGTCTAGTATAGTGTTCCCATTTCTGTTTGAAATCTGCGTCTGTTGCTTGTCCACAAGTTAAGGCTCCGATCCTCTGTTTTTCAGAAGAAAGCCTCTGGAAATTTTCAGATTAAGAAGATTTGTGCTTATTATCCTTCCAGAAAATTCAAAAAACGCCTTTAAGACCTGAACTTAATCCTACTAAATAGATATTATGCTCCGTTCCTGGCTGTTGTGCTTGAGGTTATTGAAACACTAGGAGTATCCTTTGCAAAATCCAGAAAAAGCAATCTATATATTAAGTTACAATGATGAGATTTACTGTTTAATAGTCTGTCAAAAAGTGCTCATTGCTGTAAAGGCAGAGTGGTACATGCTATTTGGTTTATAGAACTTGACGGTTCAAAGTTGCTTCTCTGAATGTCGCTCTTGATGTAATCATCAACCAACAGTTTAGTTGACTGTAATTACATGAAATGTGATAAAGTTACAATTATATTGTTTAGCAGTACGATTTTCCAATGCGTTCATGTTCTTGAAGTATAGGCATATTTCAAAAATTGGAAACTAGTATTGTTTGTGAGCGAAAATTTCTAAGTTGTCATAATTCGCATTCAAAAATCCAATCAGAAGAAAGGTTTTGTTTCACATAAGCAACTGAATGGCTCAACTTTATCTACTGACGTTTATGAAACGAGATTGTTTTGCAATTTCAGGTGAAGACAGACAAAATTCTTTTGATGACGATAGTTTACCGCCATCATCTCCAGTTAAAACTGTCAACCAAGGGCAAACCAATAACAAGACCAGTACGAAGAAGGGGATATTCAAGAAGGTACATATTTGAAATAGTTTGAACAATTTCGCTGTGATTACTTCAGCTAATGGTAAAGCTAATACTCATAAAGCATAACAGGGCGTATTGGGACTAACAGCGACTGGGCTAGTCAGTTACCCCCTTTTTATAAAAGCTTGATGTGCCAACAAATATAAAACAACTTAAGAATATGCTACAAATGAAAGCTAAGAAGAGGAAAACAATGTTTTCAAAAATGTTTTCTTGTGTAAACTGATTAGAGCAGATTTTATCGGCAAATCAACGGTGCGGCTAAAAATGTCATTTAACAATGTTTTTTGATCGTCTTAAAAAAAATTGATGGCTTGTAGATGTAGAAAAATCAATGTCGAAATAAAAGCAATTTTAAGAATACCCGAGCTTCGAATTATCGAAAAAATAAGAAAATTTAGTCTTGACAAAAAGTATCTGGTTATTATAAAAGAGTTTACTCGTGGCGACTCGGTAGAAGAGGAAATCATTTCGGTCCAAGTATCGGCTCATTCTGTAACCTTGCAGTTATTGTATCCGTTATGCTATTGCCCATTTGTCTAACTTCCCGCTTTCATCTACAGAGTGACAGTCTCCCACCCTACGATGTTGTGCCGTCCATGAGACCGGTCATCTTTGTTGGTCCATCTCTTAAAGGATATGAGGTATGTTTACTTCCGTGCTTTTGGCTACCCTTCATACTGACGTGCTTCAATGTTCATTGAGAACACATTAGGTGACATAGACGGCTGTACAGAAGGTTGTTTTATATTGAAACCCCAGAAAAACAGTCTTCATTTTGTTTATCTCAGGCAATCGACAGCAGAGTGTTGTGCTCCCTATGTTAAAAGTCAAGCATCTGGTCGTCTTTCCTATTTACAATTAGCTGCTATAATCATAGCAAATTTGTGTTTAAAGGTTCAGCTGCATTGCTGTCCTGGCAGCAACTGATATAAGTCCATGCAGCTGTCAAGAAACGGACATGGCTTTTTATGCAAGTACCTCTGACGCAATTGAAACAATCGACAATTTACTAAAGTAACGAGATGAAAGATTTTTGGAGTAAATCCTGAAGTAGACTGTAAACTAGCTCAGGATTTTGAGTCAAGAAAAAACTACTTTTTGTGAAAGCAGCACGTAACCTGAACTCATGTTTTCGTCTGCATCTTCATGTGTTATTCCAAAATTAAGGTTATTTTTAAGCGATAAAGCTTATGATAGAGCTCTATGCGTTCATTTTTCAGGACAACTAAGATTTTTTTAGAACACTCTTAGAACCCGGTTACTATTGACCATGCAAACCATCAGAATTTAAATCCGAATCGCAAGCATTACAACTCGTAGCAGCTGTAATGTCGTTATGTAACTTTATTCAGATTGACGTAAGCAGACTGTGTTTGATATTTGGTTGGAATTGGCCGAGAGCTAAACAGATCTTGTGGATTATATCATATGTATATCTCTTTAAGAAAGTCCCTGTTAATTTGCCGCAAAACACTTAGCCGCAGAGATATCCGTTCTTATCCGAATTCCAAGATGCTCCCTTGAGTGATAAACATATTTTAATGTCTTTTGTTTATTAACACGTTGGAAACCACACAACTTAGGGAGTTATGTGTCTATAGACTTATATGGTTTCTCGATCTGTTAGTGCAGTTTCTTATGCTTAATCGGTAATTGTTAAGTTGCAATGTACGGAATGTCAAATTATATGATCCTTGTACAACTTCCTACCTATTTTTAAGGATCTACTAAGAAATGGAATGTCATCATATATAATGGAAAACTCATTTATTTAGTGACTTTCACCACACCAATATTCTAGTCCCTAGACCCCTTCCTTGTCATTTGGGTTTCACTCGCTCTTAGCGCTGTTCTCTTGTAACCTTTCTGTCTCCTGCCCTCCCTTGGAGACAACATAATCAAGTTTATTCCCCGGTTTGAAACTATCCAATGTAAGATTTTGAAGCAAAACAAATTCAGCTGCTTCTCTGTCTCTCATTTTGACCCGCGACTCAAGTATCACCCCTTCTTTGAGTTAAACTTCAAAACCATTATAATAATAATAATGATATTTCCTTCAAGGTAACTGACATGATGCAGAAAGCCTTATTTGATTACTTGAAACACAGATTCCAGGGCAGGTAAGCACATACAAATCTCCATACTTAAACAATGGGTATCTGCTCAAGCTGTATCCATATTCCTTTCGTTTGTTTTTCTTTTGTATGCTTATCGGAACCACTATTTTTTGTATTTGATAAGTAAGAAACACGCATTAAATCTGGTGTAGATTGAAAACTGTTGTTTTCATTCAGCAATGAATTGATATAGAAACAGATTTGTACTTGAAAACTCTGAAAAATAATACATTTAAACTTTGTTGATAACATTTCTTTTGTTGAATGAATAATGAAAGCCATCTACGCCCATAGAATAAATGCTATATGCAATGCCATATACCGTAAATCCTTGAATAAGCCCCCACACTCCAATATGCCCCCTTGAATAAGCCCCCACCTAAAAAATTATTTTTGCAAATAAGCTTCCATTCGAATAAGCCCCCATGGGCATAATTTCATAATTTTCAAGAAAGCCCCCACAGGACAATAGCCTTTTTGTAATTTTTCAATTTATTTTATTGAGAAAATTATGTCGTTTCTATGTCGACCTTTGAGGAAAATACTAAACTTTGAAATAAGCCCTCCCCTCAAATAAGCCCCCACCCAAAATTTCATTTTTGCAAATAAGCCCCCGGGGGCTTCTTTGAGGATTTACGATACATCTGCGTTCTTTTCCATTTCCATTGTTATATCGTAATCAATGAATATGTTTGGTTAACAAATAAGGGATTTTTCTTTAGGAATCTGTTTTTCAGGATTTTGATTACTTGCGTAACCACAGACCATAACTTTTACTTTCAGAATTATGATCACTCGCGTAACCGCAGACATAAGCGCTGCCAAAAAGTCAATGATTCAAAATCTGGGAAAAAAGCCAATCATAAAAGAAAGGGGGACGACGCAAGCGACTCAAGGTAACTTATAGAACTCAGATGTGTTTGTGATTTATCTGCAATTTTTTTCTTCAATAATTTTCATTTTCACAACTTTATGACATAGTAAAGCTTTTTGTCTGGAACTCGTGAGAGTATTAAACGTAACAAAACATTGATTGAAACGTTTCATACTCCGAAGAGCATCAAACGAAAAGGTAGAGTATGTCATAAAATGTTTTTCGAAGCTATTTTCAAATTCTGTACTGCCTGAAATTTGTTTGCAAAAGTCCCATGCTTACAACTTCATCGACTATAGCCTCGTATTTTGGATAGTTAGATCTGTATGAACACATATTCCTGTTGCTGTTGCTGTTGCATTTTGCGAATGTGTATTGTTTCACTGTACAAAGGCGATCCAATTAACAGTGTGAAAATTGACAAATTAATTCAACTTACTTATCGATAATTTTTATTGTTATTAATACGAATGCTTAGTCCATGATAGCTCATGATATCAATAAAACACTTAAAGATGGTTTTTATTTTTCAGAAGTGACACAAGAGATCGAGAGAATATTTGAGCTTTGCAGAAACCTTCAATTAGTCGTGCTTGATGCCTACACGGTTAATTATCCAACACAAATTGCGAAAACCTCGTTGGCACCCATTATTGTTTACATCAAAATTTCATCTCCAAAGGTATGTATCATTATATGTACCCAAAGATAAATGCTCCTTGGGTTTTAAAGGAAGTGTGCCGCTGATTGAGCTCTCATTTCTTAGGCTGGAATCAATTTGACTGACTATTTCCACTTGTCACTTTTTCTGATTATCCCTATCTGGAAAAGTGGAAAATGATGTTTTTTTTCTTTACAACTTATACTTTCCTTGTCGTTTTTCATTATATGCTAACGATTTAAGGGCGCCTGGTACACACAGCCTCCCCCTTCATCAAATCCCACTCTTTTGGCCAAAAGCATTCTAGGCGTTACCAATTTGCCCGGAAGTGAACTCGACCCCCGTGTTAGCTTCAACACTTCTGCGTAGTATTGCCCTGTAGGAATTTTTAAACTAGAGCAGCGTTCATCTTTGAGTTTACTTTCAAATGTTCTTTTTTCCTTTGCATAACCAGTGAAAAAATAACATGAGCAAACTGCGAAAGACCCACAATGCACAGCGTGTGGTCATCATATGACCTCATCATGCCTACGACCTACGATAAATATTTTGTTTGTTCCCTTGTGTTTTTTTAATTCATCAGCTGAAAATGATAAAACAGAACCTGGCGTGCAATTTTCTTATCCAACCGAGCAGCTTTTGTGATTAGTTTAGACTGTGGTACTAAAAGCTAGTTTTTTTGTAGACATCATTAAGACATCAGTATGTTTCAACTAATAAAGGTATACATTTCATTTAATTTTCAAGGTGCTTACTCGTCTTGTCAAGTCCAGAGGAAAGTCGCAGTCGAAAAATTTAAATATTCAACTGGTTGCTGCCGAGAAGCTTGCACAATGTAGCGAAGTAAGCATGCAAAGCTATGATTTTACTGAAATTAAATTCCGTGACTCATCCTTCAGTGAACTTACAACCCGGGGAAAATGTTGCTGAGATTTTGCATCGTTCCATCATAAATATTGATATCTTTAACTTGATTTATAGCTTCAACTTTAAATCAGGGGGATAGGTTTCTCACGAGATGTTAGACTGTCCACGCATGCCCGAAATAAGCTTGGCATTTCGAAAATTTTGTCATTTAAAGAGCCAAAGTGAAGAGCCTTGCCATCAAATAATCCACCTTCATATCTTATTATACCAATCTCTGATTGAGTTCCCTGTAGCTATATTGATCAATCTGCCTTTTATAGGACTCGTATGACGTCATTCTTGATGAGACCCAGCTTGAAGACGCGTGTGAGCATTTGGGAGAGTTTCTCGAGGCTTACTGGCGAGCAGCCCATCCTCCGCAGTCTAATTTTGGCCAGGGAGGAGCTGGAACGTATAATGCTAATGGACAACAGGTTGTAGTCAATTATAACAGTATGGACCCATTTAGTACCCAGTCTCCAACTCGTCACCTTCGTACGGCGCAGGTCTAGATTTTCCAATGAGATTGTTAGACCTAGCTTGCTACTGGGTTTATTTTTCTATCAATTGTAATGTTCATCAGTGCGTCGATGCCGAATTGACATGTCACCATCTTCACTCAGTTGATTGATGTCGCCATTTGGCGCAATTACCCAGGTCGAGGCCAGATTTTATAAAGGCCAGGTACATCACATAATCCGATTTATTTGTGAAGTAGGTATGTAATTCAACATTTATTTGACGTGTAGACTTCTTATATGGAATAAAACTCAATGACCCGTTTTCTTATTAGAGACACTGTTAAAGCTGTAGTTGACATTGATGCAGTTACTCCTAAGAAGATATAAGTAACAGGTTACTTATAGATATTTATATGTCACAAGCACCAGGTATCCTAGGCCTAGCAACAAGTGAACTTGCTAAATAATCTTTGAGGCAGTTTATGTAGTTTGTCGTTGAGGAATGTTCATGTAAAGGCTGGGTCAGTTGCTAACGTTTTGACAACTAATGTGCGTTGATTTTTATCAGGACCACGTCTACTTCGATACGTTTTCAAAAGATGCGTTTGCCATTTCGGCTCATTCTGTTTTCAAAAAATTTCACTGTCCAATGTTTGTGTTTAAATCAAATCTTTATTGTTACCTAGAAATGAGAGGTAAAAACATGAAGAAATGGCAGCGTACTTACTTGAAAACGTGTTTCTGTAAACGGTGCCTAAAGGAAACTACGCTTATAAAGTTGACGGCCAGTGAACCAAAATGTTTGGTTTGCTGGTAATTTAAATGGAGACAAACGAGGCTTGAGTCCGTGAGAAATTTCAATAACAGCAACAGGAGAATTATCCTAGCCATTTTAGTTTTCCACGGAATAGCACAGGAATGACTCGCAGAACGCTGTGCGAATTTATGACATGTAAAGTTGTATTTTTCATCAGAATTCGGCGCAAACACATTGAAAAACAAGAGCTTATTATAAGAGTGTTAAGCTACTTGAATATTTAAGTGTTTTTGGGAAATAGCTTTTGTTGTCTCTATGGAAATGAATTACTATAATGCCTGAAGGTTTTTGTGAAATTTGCTAACCGCACTGGAGTTTGGCAGAGTATATCGTTAATTGGTGTTGGAGCTATTGTGGCGAAAAGAGCTGCCTCGCTTGGGAGTCATCGCAGAATTTTCCTCCATTTCCAACTCGCCTCTTGATTGCTATCACCCAAACCATTACTGCAAAGGACGATGACGATTTAAATCTGTTCTGTTATTTCTATATCCAAGCCTCTTCCACTAGCAATAGCCATTGGTTTCGCAAATTCTTGCGTCTTTGTCCTTTAAGAACAGATTTGTTAATGTTAGGGATTGGTCATATTTCTGATAAGATTTATTTGTTAGCAACAAGTGTAAACAAAAAGTGTTCTTAAATGATCAAGAAGTTATTGTTTGAGACCGTAGAATGGTTATCTGGAATATAGGACATCACCCCCTGTTTGTTGCAACATTGTCCCTGTTTGATTCATTTATAACGCTTTAAGTTTAGCAGAAAGGCGAAGCAGCTCTGTTATTGGGCAATGCCGCAATTTCTTAAGATTTGTCAGCAGTATGTATATAGTGAGGTATCATTGACGTAGTCTGTACCCTTGTTGCGTAGTAACACAACCATGTCAGCACATTTTAGAGACAGCAGCCACGCCCATTTGTGATGTATCAGTTTAATGTCCGCACATTTTTTTGAACTTAAGTTGTTAACCAATCTTCCAATATTTTCGGAAGAAGGAAAAGGAGACTTTTTCCTCTCGTATTTATATTTGTTTAATTAATTTACCTTGTAGTTTCTAAGTTCGTGAAAGATGATGATGATAGTACTGATGGGTCTTTTGAAGTTTTAACATCATATCCAATCTGAGGTTTTGCAACGATTGAAGCGCCCTTGAACAGCTACTAATTGTAAATAACGTTTTGTAGCTGTAACCTCGAGGCCTTAGCAGCTGAAAATTTTAAGCTGTGTTATTACATGTCAAAGAGTTCACGAAACTGTCCTCTGTGTCGCCAAATTTCCCTCAGGTTAGAGAAGCTTCTTCGTCGTTGAAATAGGCCTAATGTGGTTTTAATTGCCGTTATGCATTGAGCAAAGGTACCTTGACCAGCGCAGATTTGCGAGCCTTAAGTGCAGTATCAAAACTTCCCTTAAAACACCATTTTCGAAATGACTTTTCACAGGTTTACATAGACAGTGACTTATACTAATTTCTTGTCTTTACGTCCACATTGAGAACCAAAGACTCAATCAACACTGCACCTTCTTGAACCAAATTCAGTATATCAATGAATTGCAGTTATTTCCCATAATGCGATCTTACTCGACCCGAATGTATCACATTTGCAGCAGAAAGGTGCCTGAAGGATGAACTGTTTAAGGCTGTTATTGCTCGGTTTCTTCAGGAAAACGTAACGATCATTGTTTGATTTGTTGATTTAAAGCAGCAATAACTTTAAGTGTTATCAAGCAGTTATCTCGAGACTTGATGCTGTAAATACATGATTACTGTTATAAATAGTTAAACCAAAAACGGCAATTGTTTTTGTTTCATTCTCACTCGGTTATCCATCTTACCAGTGTTATTGTGGAGCTAGTTATTACACAAGGCCACTCGGTCAAGGGTTGCCTTAGGGTAACGCACATCCTTGCACGAGCTTGGTCAAACTTTGCTCTAGTCTGCCATATTCCAGTTTAAAACTTCTTACGTTTTGGTAACAAAATAGGCATAATTGAGACGTTTTGTTTTCAATTTTTCTACCTAAAGTTTTCAGCAACTGGAAGATCATTCACCAAGATGGCGAGAGAAAATTATAAAATATAATAAGTAAAACTCTCCTTGCCTTGCGATAATTTAACTTGATACAAAACAATTTTTTACTGGTGACGTACGATGAAAACAATCAAACTACTTCAGTAAAAGAATTACTACTTCAGAAAGCATTTGGGCGCCCAATTTTAGAAATGCTGACAGAAAGATTGTGCGCTTTTGCTGGTTACTATATCGATTTAAACTGCTGTTATGATTTACAGCTTTTATACTCTATTTGACAGAATAAAATCAAAACATCGACTGAAACAAAACAAAATTGAAAGAAAACCCGTGGTACTGAATTAGGGGCTCCTTTTCCCAAATGACATTTAACTTCTGGGCTAATGGGTTTTTAGTGATTAGCGCTGAAATCCTGTCTGCTCCGCCTACACCTCGGTGCCATTAACTGCATTATTTGTGCGTATGGCTATCTTGTTAAGCAATGGGCGACAAAGGCAAGAACCAAGAGAGCTAGACTAATCCAGGTAATGATCGCTGTAAAATATAGGACGCGTATCTATTTGAAATGACAACTCACTGTCGCAAGAGGGATTTGATGGCGTCATGAATGCCACAGACAAATAAGTCTAAGTGATTTTACCGCCTATAACAGACAATATTCCCCTTCGGAAATCCATAAAATTGCAAAAGTACAATCTAAAGAATCATGTTAGTTACGACCAGTTTCCCCACAAAACTTGAAATTTTCTTGCATTTTGACAATACCATCAAGGAAATACGAAATGCAGAATTTTTTCTGTTTTAGAAAGTTTCAAAAAGATTCTTTAGTGATGATGGATAATTTTCTCAAAATTATTTACAGAATATTTTACCAAGGCTGTAAATTGAAAATATTGTAAAAATTTGAAAAATTTAATCTTAAAAGCATTACTTAATGGTGCATTTTCGTAGCCCCCTACTTTATCGATAAAATGTGTTTTTCTGTTTCAGGTTAATCTCATATATTTAGCTCATTTCCCTTATATTTTTGTCTTGGTGAAACATATTGTTGATATCGTAAACCATCATCTGTATTAGTGCAAGAATTTTTTCAACACAGAAAATTTCAATTACATAGAAATTAGCCAGAAAAACGCTTTAACTTGAGATTTAAGGCAACCATCATATTTGGAGAGTCCAGGAATTTTAAAATTGTGAATATTGTCTAAAAAAGTTTACGGTTTTAGCAACGAAATATCCATTTGAAAATTTTCAAGTTTTCAAGATTTTGGTATTACTGATAAATGTGGGGATGAATTCTTGCGATCAATTTAAAAAAGAATAAAAATGGATTTAAATCTATAATTAGTGTGTATCAAAATGTTTCTTTTTTCAAAGCCAGTCTTCGTCGATCAGTTAGCTTTTTCTGAACCTCTCTAACGTATTTTTCTCTTCAAAACGGTAATTCATTGTCACTGAACTTTCTGACTTACGCATTAATTTAGATTGTTAGTTATTCATCAAATTACCTACCATTTTTTTCATTAACTTAGCGATCGACTTGTAAAAAATAGCTGACACTTATTAACTAATTTTAGGTTGAATCTTAGAAAAGTTTAAGGTTAAGAAATAGGATAGGTAATTGGAAACTTGTAAGCCTTGCGTCAGCTTTTGCTCAAACCGCTTTTGAATTGCCTTACTGTTTTTGCAATCTTGGAACTAATAAGTTACTCAACTACTTCGCTGGCTCGTATGTAGAAATATTGTTTGTTTTTACATTACTCCATTTATTATTTATCTTTACATATATCATGTGTTCACATAAATACTTAAAATTGCATCTCAACCTGTATCTATGACTACAAGACTTCTGAGACAATTTTCTTTTTAGAAATTTGTAATGAATTTTACAGTATGTAAGTGCCATTTAAAGGATTTCGTTGAGCTTTGAGCACAAGAAACTAATGTCAACAGTATCTTTCAAAACTAGACATACACTCTGGAAAAACTTAATTTATATTTTAGGTGTTTCCTAAATTCAAATTTCTAGTATAATCCCTTCGTAATTTAGGTCAATTCGGCAGAGTTTTGGAATGAAAAGGAAAGTATAAAATACAGATGAATTGTATAATTTCTATTTGGTTTTTCTCTTCTTTTGGCACCAACAATGAAATCTGTAGATTCATTGCCATCTTAAGTAATTTATTTTCATTCACGAACTTGATGAATCTATAGTATAATATATCATAAAAGTTTGTAGATTTCCAGAGATCACCGTTTTCTTTGCTTTTTATCGTCTTTCCGTTAATTTCCCGACAAAAATTCTTGGAGAAGAGTCTTTGGCGAAACACCCAGCAATTTGCGTTGTATTTTTATATTTTTCCATTCCTTTCCCAGACACTCCTTTTTCCGCACCCAAAATGATTCATTTATCTCAAAATCAAATAATTCATTTGAATACCATGCAAAATATTCCGAGCTTTTTCCATCTTTGGAAGTTATTATTTGCGATTGATGCCTCGGCGAGTTCCAAGACTCTAATACACCGACATAAGAAATTCTGGCAGTTCATTTGTTGTACGAGAGCTTCAAAAGTTTTATAATCCAAGGAAATTTCTGGTTCGCCTTTTTTATTTTGGAAAACTACCCTCAATGAAAGGAAATCGAAAATTAAGGTTATTTTGAAGATATTTCAAGTTCACTTCGGTTTAACTAACTTAACCAAACTTCTCTGTTTAGGCCCAATGAATGAACTAACTCCACGTAGGTCGCAAACAAACTTCTGAGAGGGTTGGGGCAGAGGGCAGCAAAGACGTACGTCATTAGGTAAAAAGACCAAAATCGTTCTGCCATTAATGTTTACTGTTTGCTTTCATTGCATATTACAAGATACAATAATGTTCTCCCAGCTTGTAGGAGATAACATCAGAATTACTTTCATAAAAAGAGGTCTGTTTCTTGAGTAGGCAACATTGATAACTTACCAACAAAGAATATCAAAAGACAAAATTAAATTAAGCTTTATCGACGCACGTATTGAAATAAAGAGTTAACAATTCTAATCTACGAGAACGAAAATGAAATTTTGAAACAAGAACAATCATCTCAAGGAAACTGGGCAGATAGCACTCTTGTGGTAAATTTGGCATATACTTGATCTCAAGAGCATTTATACTATAGTATCTTTGATCGATTAAGAGAGCTTTTTTCCTGAACCATGATACAATGCAGATTGGAAGCAGCAAAACCGTATTGAGAAAACTTGTACCAACTATCTACCTATCTAGCTTACTGATTCAAGCCAGGCTGATTGCATAAAATATCCGCAGACAATGGTTTTGAAAATGCTATAAAAGGGATCAAATTTCTGAAAAACGGACAAAGTAAAAAAAGCGAAAAGAAAATTATCACTTGTAACAAGGTTGCCTAACACAAGAAAGTAAAATTTTCAGCCTGAACCGAGTGCATGTTAATTGATGAGCAACATTCTAAATTCAAGTTGATATTTTTGGTGCCAAATCGGAAGAGCACTGTGCCCAGCAACCTCGAATCAAATTTTATTTAAGAACAAATTCAACCCAACAAACATATGTCTTCATTCTACTTAAAATACGGCATTGCACCTCTTCAGTGGCTAACTGCTGCTGGTAGCATTGTCATTACAGAACTATGTCCACGACCAAGGTGGATTTCATAAAAACCCACGACTGTAATTCACAGCACATCTAGTGAGCCGCAACTTCAGTTGGTCTTGCTGGATTACTGAAATTCACAAAAGCTGGGAAAGGAACCCTATGGGCAGGCTTGCCCCGTCTCAAGACAAATAGCTATTCAAGGGTTTAAATTCAACAGGGTTTAAATTCAACAGGTTTTCCGTGCAAGGCCGGGGGTTCTCAGTAAAACACACAAGGCTATCGAAAACATGTCGTGGAAAAAATTCTTTCTATACTGCCAGCGTTTAATATCAAAGACAACTGCTGATAACGAAATGCCCAGACAGACTATGCTGGTGGGAATACATTTCTAAATAAAGTTAAAGGGCCCAGTCAGACTACACAAAACTGAAAACAAGCGACTAAATTAGCACATAAAAACTAAGCTCTACAGAAAGTCAGTTGACATAAATTACTTAAAGAAAATAAATTTACGCAGCTCCTTATCTTAAGCATTAGAGGGCACTATAAGATAAAAAGCAAGTTTCCTCTAGGAAATTGTTGATGTCACGCCTCAATGAATTTTAAGGAATGTCCATCGATAAGAAACACTATCTCAAGTTCCGAAGGGCTGGAACATCAACATGTTTATGCATAAAACTAAACCTAAAAATATCTCAAAACTTTTTAAGCCGATTTTTCATCATATATAGATAACACTCATTATGAGGAAGTTCAAAAATTTAGAAATTTATCTAGAGCTAGAATCTAGTCAAAAAGCAGGGTATGCAGTGGCAACAGGGTATGTAATCGCTAGCCTGCTCTATCGATACCTCTGAATATCTAATTAAATTGCCAAACGAAAGCTGACCACTAAAACAAAAGAATGCTATGTATATATTACATTTGAGTGCAATGTTTCACCCTTTCGGCATCACGTCTCTAGCTAAATTTCTGCACCAAAGGATAACGGTTTCTCTGTCAATGAGGACAAATTTCCAGAATTTGGCCCTCGGTTCAACAGTGCACGATATGCCACAGAGCACAAAGAAAAGCTGTACAATTTGATGGTTAAACAATACAATGTTATTAGGACACCCTATATTGCCAAATGATAATTAAAAAGCCAGAAAGGAAAAGACCTCTACACCAGATGGTTTTATATGCATATAAAAAACCAACTCCGTGTCTTTTAGAAAAATTGTAAACAAAAATTACAATGGTAAATGTTGAGCGCAGTAGCTTTAATCGTGCAACTGAGGAGACAGTTAAATTACTTAGGCTCGATTTTTGAATCTAATCGTTTTATGAAACGTTTCAATACGTTTTTAGGTTAATGCGGAGTATGATTTGAAGGCTACGCGAAACTTGAGCTGATGTTATTTATAAGTGTTTCACAAAATAGAAAGCGAAGAGCATTGTGGGTGTTTATAGCCGAAGGGTAAGAGGCTACCAAGGCTATTGCAATTGTTAACGAGGCTACAACTGTGAACGTCATGTATTACATAAAAATCCCCAATCATCATAGCGTGTCACACTATCTACATCATTAAATAATTATAACAACAATAATGTTACAATAAATTTAATTAGCTGACATGTCGAGGAAAAAAAGCAGCACACTGTGGTCTACATGAAATAAGACTTATTTGGAACTCATGGAGGAAACCTCAAGCCTGTAGAGTCTTGACGAAATCACAGGCTGTAATGAGGTTAGCTAAACAATACATTTCCTCTAGCATAACGCTAGAGATCACTTCAAATGGGGAGAACAAGTTGCCCAAGTCCTTCTATCATCAGTTTTCCCATGCCCTTCTATCAACTAACTAAACTGTCCAGAGTTCAAAGCTTCAAAAGGCAGGTTATACCTTACGATTTGGACTTACGGTTATACCTTAACATTTGGACTGAATAACGAAAATCTGAAATTTTCAATGGAACGTCTGATAAATAGGGTGCAAGCAAGGGTGGATCCCTATAGTATTTGGATAGAAGGTCACAATACTGAAATCAACCCATGGATCGTAGTTTCTCCCGTCATATGATTTACCAGGACTATGTGCCTATCCATAGCTAAAATCACAAAAAGACAAAGCTATCTAGAGGCCTTTCTAAAGCAAAATACCGATATCTATTTTTCAGTCATTACTGTGACTGATCTTGCTACACAACTGAACCCCTATCTTCTGTGTACATTACCAAAATGGCTTTTAGATGTATCATGACTCCAAAAGCTGTCTGTCCACGAGGGCTTGAAACCATTTTAAAGATACATTCTGTTCAGTCCACAGCCACATCCTTTTTAGATTTTAGAACTCGGCAACCTCTTTGACATTCCAAAACATGCCAAAAATTTGGTTCAATGGGCAACAATCATGATGATTTTAAATTCAACTCAATCTCCTATTTACAAATGGGCTCGCGCGAGTGTCTAACACAACTGGACTCTTTGCAGCCGCTGTTTTAAGTCTCTCCACCTTGACAACTTTGAAGTAATAAAAAACAGGCGGCCATTTTCTTGCTACCTCGATCAAACACAACCAGAAGAATCCACAACGAGGCTCAGACGAGCCCAACTAACGATACCACACAACAAAACTTTCCATTATCGCAACAAATTACTTAAAACTCCTTTTGATTATGGTAGTATAGAAATAGTTAACAGTCAAATATCATTCTGAAATAAAATCATAAACGTAACAAACATTTTAATAACTTCATCAAAGACAATTTTCTCAAAATATATAACACCTACTAATATAGGCCATAACTCCACATCCTCTTGCAATTGAAGCTTCCCGAAGATTTTGCCCGCAAACAAAAACAGCCAAATTCGAATCAAACAAATCTCGACTCTGCATCGAGCCCGGCATTATCAGCAATAAGGTAATGGTTGCACTGAAGCCATCTTCCATTAAACCCCTAAATATCCAACGAAGAAGAATGTCCAACACTACAAAAATAGGATAACCGCTCTTGTGACAGAGACCTGAGTTGCTTTTCATTCTACATTACCAAATCCTATTTTGTGGCCACAGTGCATCTGCCTAGAAAGAACAAAAAAAAATTACAGTGAATTTCATGCGTTTGGCATGTCATTGCGAAGTCACTGCAGTGTAATGTTTATTAAAAGGACGAGTCGCAATCTGTACACTTTTCCAGGCTACAAGCATTTCAGGTGGCAGTATAGGGTTCCACTAACTCTTTGGATCAAATTGAAGCTACAAGCAATTCTGCCTCACCTATATGAGATAAATTAATTTTCCTCAGCTTGGTGAGCTTCACCTTCTTCTTTTCTGTTATTATTCTGTTCAACATTGGCTTGTGCTTGATTTCCGGTCTTTACCGAGGCTTCGTCTTGTTCTGGCTCGTTCTCTGAAGCTGGTACTGCTTTTGCCCCATTATTTGTCGCTTTGGGGCTGTTCTTAGCGTTTTTATTTAGTCCCTGGTTAGTTGCAGTGGCAGCGGCCCGAGGCTTGGTGGGGGGCGATCGCACAGATCCAGCCTGCGTTGCACCAATGCTTGACTTAGCTGCATACGATTCCTTCGTAGTGGCACTCAATTGCCCACTATACGAGTTACTTCTAGTTCCACTGCTAACGGATTTTTGGTTAATCTTTGAATCTGATGCAATGCGCGAGTCCCGCGGCTGCCTCTGCGGTTTGGGTGACAGCCCTGATTTATCTGAGCTATCAGAGTCTTTTTTCTGTGTGTCTTTTTCTTCAGCACTCGATTTTTGTGAGCTGCTTTTGGCATTTTTCTGTCCATTTTGCGCGTCATCTTTGGTTGAATTCTTCCTGGCCTCCTTTCCGGTTGATGCCTCAGTAGGAGACTTTGATGCAGCTGTTACCTTGAGAATAGGTTTCTGCGCCATCTGCGCGTAACTTGGTTTTAGACTTTGGTTGTTCTCCTTAAAAAGGAATTTAAGAAATACCTTGAAAGATGAGATAGTTTTAACATTTCAGGAAATTAAGGAAAATGTATATAAAAGAGCTGCAGTAGCACACTGATTCTCATTAAAAGTGACTGGAAATAATAATCAAGCGATCTACGATTACATGAGACAAAAAAACAAAACAACGGATTGTATACAGTCAACTCTTGTCTAAAATAAACCGTAATAATCGCAAACTACCAACAACCAGCTTTAACAGAGGACGAACAGAATTTTATAAATACAGAATAAATTTCTGGCAAACGGTGCTTGCAAAAAAGATTGTTTGAGGAATTTTTTAAGAAGAAACCAAGAATGCTCTGTTGCATTAAAGAGTTTTAGTCTAATAGAACTGTTACGAAAACTCAAGTTATGGAAAAAGACTTACCGAAGGAGGTGGTGTCCTGCACGGGGGTGGAGGGGAAGATGCCTGTCCATTTTGAGCAACTTCACTGAAAATCAAGCAAATCTTTATCACTTACAATAGTCAGTTATTGGCAACAAATGTCTGCGAAGTGAATTCATGGTTGAGGACGGCGAGAATGTTAGTTGACAAAAGCATACAAGGGCTAAACCGAAAAGTTCACTCGCTTTTATTCTTTCATTTAAGGAAAGTGACCAGAGTTTTGGTTAACTTGCAGAAGAAAAGACTTAGCGGCCTTTCTACTCTGAATAACGGTAAATATGCTTCAGGATAGCACGAGACTTATATCCGGAAACAGCAATACAAAGATCATGTTAGATTACTGTCGAATGAATAAGATGCATGTAATACCGGGATACTATCACACGATAGATCTGTGATGTGTTTTCCCACCATAGCGATATGCATAACCAAGACTGTGCATTTTATGTTGTAGAAAAACAATCGACATAATGATATTTTAATATTTAGAATATTTGAATCTACCATCTTTGTTAGTTAGTGCCCAATTAAAGGAAAAAAAGGAAAGGTTTCGATAAATTTAACTAACATTGCAAATAACATGAAAATTAATTGCATTGATTGCAAAAAGTAGAAATGTCATACCTGGTTGTTTCATCAACCTTTTCAGCCTAAAACAACATAACAAAAATTTTAATTTTTTAAGATAAAGACTTAATACAACTATATAGATAGCAATCATTAAATACTGAAAAAATCAAAACACATTTGCATGCTGAAATCAGACGTGTTATCGTGGTCAACAGGTGGTTGAGAATGCCTGTGTGCCTAAATATATGTCATAAATAACTGAAAAAAGGAAGACGTGAACTCAGCCGTTGGTATCGCTGTGGTCGGACGAGCACTGCAGGAGGTTAATAAACCATGGAAACTTATGCAGGACCTTGATTTCTACAGAACGCATGATAATAAAACGGCAGTGTTTGCTTACCAGCGTTTAACATTTTCGAACAACAATACCCATTCAGGGAAAGAGATTTTCCAGCAAAGGAAAATTTTATTCAAAAATAAGTATAGAGCCTGGACACCCCCCTCGCTCTTGTAATAGGACTGGACGCTAGTCTACATTACTATGTTAATTTATGTCGCTTGTGTTTAGTATGTATTGTTGTAATAATCTTATGATCATTAGTCAGTTTCGAGTCTCAACACGAGTTGCACGCTATCGTCTTCGCTTCTCACCGCATACGGCTCTTGAGTACACAGCTTTTTTACGGCGATTCATAATGACAAGATTATTTCATGATTTTGAAACAATTGTCCACAAACCTTGATTTCTTGAACCAATTCGGCCTGATGAAGAGCATTGGTTGCCAAATCCTGTCATTTGAGAATATATTAATTTACAATAAGGAAGTTATCTAGACAAGACCATACAAAGAGAAAGGCAATAGATGAGACAATAAAACACACCTAACATACAATGTTTAAAATCTAAACTAATAGGCACACCTTTTCTAGAAGTCATTAGTTTTCACAAACTTTTCAAGGAAAGGTAAAACTGACAAATACTCTGCAACATTAGTTTAACTGCGAGGGTGTGAGTTCTAAATGCAAATGACAGATAAAAAAGTAGCTACATTCTCCAAAGCACAATCAATAAGAAAATACAACTGGTAAGAAAAGCCTTGTGTAAATGATCTGAAAATATTGAATAACACTCGGCCTGGATGTCGAGTGAATTTTAAAACCGTTAGCTGCACATGGATAACGGCAATCAAAGCGTCGCTGTCTGGCTTTTTAGGCCCACTGGAGGAAAGCAATTTCGCGATCTACAATCTAACAATCATTAATTGAATGCCATACTGTCGTTCAGACATAGTAAATCGACACATTGATAAATTCTACCAACTCTATCGTCAAGATTACTTCATGACAGGTTTTTTTGCTAATTTCAAAGAAGCAATTATTACTTGCCAAAAAACGGATAGTCTCCTTAACTTTTTCCAAAAAAATGGGGGAGGGAGATAACACGAATTTGGGCTTAGACGCGGCTGGTTTTCAGGGGGATTGCAAGCCAAAAGACGCACACAGTGGTTAGACTAGACTTGGCATGTTTCCAGGATGGTATCAGGGATATGTATAACGGATATAAAATTACAGACTATAAACGCTGTAACGTTGGAACTAAGTTCAAACCAAGTGTCAGGTCTGTGGTTGGTAATGATTACATATCTGAAAAACACTTTTAAAAAGCATTTGCTTTTCAACATTGGATTTATTTATATACTATCAGACCAGAAATGGCTTAAAGGTTAAGACAATTTGTATTTAATCAGCTCGTGTGTAGCACTGTGCTGCTTTCTGAGACTGGACGAAAATGACTTTGGAAACAGAAACTGTTGACAGGATTGAACTACTCACCTTCAGAGTCGCCGTCTGCAAAGACTTCTCCTAAAAATCAATATATAGAATAAAATATTGACAAAGAGGGCAACAAATATTCATGGGAAAGTTTAAGTCTTAAACCATTTTTGGTAGTATGTTACTTGTTCATTCCAGTAAGAATAGAGGGCGCGTTTCTGAGAAAATGGAGCATTGAGACAAATTGTTCCGACCTTGAAGATATATCGACCTATGATCACGTGCTCATTAATGACGCTGGAATTATTTTGACCAAGCAAATCTTTGATAAACTGATCTAATGGCCAGTTTGTAAACCATACCTATCGTAAGAACTCCCTTATAGAACAGCTGAAAATCTTTTTAAGAACTTAAAAACTTTATAGAATTAAAGAAAACTGAGGTTTGGTGCACAACAAGATGAAATTATAAAAGGGTGTACTCATATAACCATTTGTAATTAATTTGTATCGTAATATGTTATGGGATAAAATTTTGAAAATGCAACTACGTACGTTTGGCGAAATGGGACTAGGCAGGGCCGGGAAATGCTCTGAAGCCAGGTCGATACTCAAGTTATTAATGACATTTTCCAGAGAATTCTGTTCCATTTGTCTGCGTTCTCTTTCCCTTAGCCGCTGCAGTGGAAAGAAAATAGTAAGCTCAAGCTAACGGGTTTGAATTGTTATTTACAAAGTAGATTGATCTCTTTAAATGTATAACATTTATATGATAAAAAATGCATTGCCTTGGAGAATTATAATAAGGATAACAATATATAATGATACTTCTTATAAAAAATAATAAGTAATTTTGTTCTTTAGAAATTAAAGATGATGTAACACATATACATAGTTTGCACAATAAACTTTATTTTTTACACTAGTGGCTATAATCAAATATGTTTAGACCTAAAACGATTCAATGCACTTTTGGCTGAGCCATGGAAACAACTTCCAATTTTTTAGGAGAATGAATTATGCAGCAAGGCAAATAGATGCAATTGCTTGAATGGATATTCCAGTTTGCTTTAGATATTCCTTCTATTAGCAAAGGTATCGACGTTATCAATGTTCAAGGCTAACATATCTAAACAGGACAGCAAAAAGGAGCTAACCTGGAAACGCGGCACAACCTCTTCTCTTTTGTTTCTCGCTGGGTACATACGGCGCAAATAGGAATCATTATTATCTTTATGTATATAGTTGCTGCCTCCTCCATTGCGGTGATTTTGCGCAGGCCTCCGTGAGCTGTTGTTGCTCATGTTGTTACTTGATGGTCGGTCATCTTTTTCTGAAAGTCGATCAGCGTTGTCCGCTTTGAAGAATGTTTTTGTCTGCATACGTTGTTTTGTGGTGGCAAAGAAAGGCCTTGGTCCAGTTATGGTGACTAAGAAAAAACAGTTAATAAAATAATCATAATAAAACATTTACGCAAAACAAATATCCATTCGACAAGGCTCATATTAGATCTTTTAGTCTAAGCCTACGCAAAGTCAAGTGTCCTTATTGATCAAATAGCAAAAACCTTGTATTTCTAAATTCTTTGTGGGATACTAGCTACTACTTAGCAAACCTAACGGATTTAAATTAGGTTTCAATCTGTAGCTGTTCAAACTGTTGTGAATGACTGAGCACGCAGTCACGTTTTCTCGGAATACAACAACACAACTGACCAATATGTGGTGAAAGTAAAGGAAACAAATTAGTTTTTGTATGCTATTATCTTCGTTACAACAATTTAGCTCAAGGGATCAACAGTAAGTCTTTATGGGCTACTGAGATTCACGGGTTTAAAAAATCGGTTCAACCTTTATTAAAAGAAGAAATATTTCCGGCAAAGAAAGTTATTCCATTTCACTTACTTGGTTTGACGAAGTTTGGTGAACTTGGGATCATCTAAAAGTAAAATAAGGCTTTGAGCATTTTGAAAAACAAGAAAAGGCGGGCAGAATTCTTAGGACAGTGAGATGAATGTAGATGTAAATTCACAGAGCTATCCAGTATTAAGGAAAACATAGTAAAGATTCAAGCCGAGAATGATGCCAATATACGACTCAAGGACAAGAACAAGACTGCTTTCTTTCAAATTCCTCTGTTACCTTATCATTTAATTCTTTCAAAGCTGACAGTTAGCTCCTGCCATTCAAAGGACAGGAAATTCTGTCGCATAAACGAAACTTACTTCTGGTGGAAAAACTGCTGTCTTGAATCTATCCATGCGGTCTGCACAATAGTTCCCGGTGGGTAATAAGGAAAAGGTTGCTGACCTCCAATGACTGGCGCAGGAACAGTAAACGTATTGAACTGCCTTTGTGAGAAGACTTGCTGTGGTGGCGGTTGCGGTTGCGGAGAAGTTTCAGGCTGGCTTGCAGAGGCTTGACCGGTGCTTGGTGGGCGAACCAAGGTGGTCCTGCTAAGCAGCGTCTTTGCTTTTATCCTTGCCATAATTGGCTTACCGTGGAATGTTTTCACTTCTTCTCTAAGGTATCGGTAGGCCTAAAATAAAAAAGAATGAAATTTATCCTCTTCAAACTACCAAATCATAAACATGTCGCTGAAAACTATGTGCACAGAAAATTTACGATGCAACATGACTCTGTCTAGGCAAAGATTATCTTTGAAAAATGGTGACTAAAAAGAATTCAAAAAATTTATGGAAGTGAATAAAAATTCCCACTGCAAATACAGACCACCGCCGTAAAAATGTAAAACTTGAGCACAAAATCTACCCTGAGCTACAATTATAAATACTCTTGTAAACAGACAATAAACAGCACGATCAACCATACACAAGAAAACTTTTTATAAAAAAAGCATTCCAAATATAATTATTAAAGCCAGATGATTCAGGGGGTAGCGAAAGCTTGGCACTTTAGATGTGCATGTATCAATTAAATATGTCTAGCTTTTTACTTATGTTTCATAACTTTAGAAGATACAGATATGAAACAAGGTTTACTAGTACCTTTTGTGCATCTTCTTCTGTATCGAAAGTCACATACCAACTGTTGTTGTGAGCAAACTCACAATTCGTATACTTTGGACAATTAGGGGAGTTGAATAGATCCTCAACTTCCTGTAGAACAACAGAATAAACAACCATAACAAATGTCAACATTCATTGTATAAAATGCTTGATTGGATTTTTCAGGTCTCGTAACTGGGGGGGGGGAGGGGCTGGTCAAAAGAAACTTGTGGGAGGGCCACAATCTTCGGATATTTTAAGTGACAAGCTTGTAATTTATTTCAACTCTTCAAATTGGCATAACAAGCTAGCACAATGGGTTTTTTGTGCTTATTGAGTACTTTCTACCTCAAGAACTGTTCTATTACCTAGGGACAATAGTTGTAAGGAAATTTAGCATAGTGACCTTCAATAAGGAGTTATTCAGTATGACAGTATGAAAAAACTCACTCGTGCAAAGATCCTCTTCTTTTAAAGAGGATGCTAAAAATTAAATCGCCATCTGTATTTTGTCAATACTATGGATGCATTGCCGAAAACATTTTAATTCACCCGCTTTGTTTTATAGTTAAGTTGATGTTTTGGTTATGCTGGTAAAGTTATATTTACGAAAACATAATCCCATATTCTGCTCGCAAAACCTCTTAATGCATACAGACTATAGCATCGCAAACCAAATTTTAACCTTCTAAATCCCCTCTGTTATACTTTGTTACCAGCCGGCTAGTTGGTACTTAACACCTTAGGCCTGATGTCATGTTTTATCTACCGACAATGCTGCTTTAGGTCCACTAGCTGTTAACTAGCCAATCAGTGAGCTCGTTACGAGTCCTGTACCCATACCCCGTAGCCAATCAATGAGCTCATTGCGAGTCCTGTACCCCAATATATATTTTTAAATTATGCCTAGCAAAACAAGGTAACACGATTGTAAAACAAACTCATGCGCCTTTGAAGCACAGGAGAAAATCCACTCGCACTCCCATGCCAGTTATCCTCGCACTAAACAGTGACATCCCATAACAACATTAATTCTAGGTTTAAAAAATGAGACGGATTGCAATATCAGAGTAATTTAAACAAGGAAGCGGAACGGGTAGATCGGGGAAAAACCTAACCTGAATATAATTTAGTCATAATTGCAAAACTTTCAGGATAAGCTCCTTACTTGGATGGGTGTCGAGTCTGGTATCTCCCTCAGGATGACGATACATCTTTTGACATTGGCACGAACTTTTTCGCCATTCTCGTCCAACTGAATGTGTTGTGAATCTAACGAGAAATTTTGCCACCAATATACTTCCAATCCAGAATTGAAACATTAATCAGACAGAGCAAAAACTAAATCGAATGTATAACCCTCAAAGTGCGCTCATAATTTTCTGAATATATATAAAAATATATATAAATTCTAAAGACGTTAGATCCATCAAAACTTTTAGAGAAATGACTGTTGTGTTCAATTGTAAATTTTAATGCTTCTTCAGTTGATCTTTTTGCTTTCAATCAGTGGCTTAAAACGTCGAAAGTAGCGAGAAATGTATAGTATTCTAAAAGGAACATCAAACTGGCTAGAAAAATCTGAGCCACGTAATAAACGTTAGTACAAATTGAGTAAGAATCTTTATCTCTCTGTGGTAATTTTTCGATAAAATACGCCTTCGACCAAAAGGCCATTTGCTAATTCAAGAAAAAAATTACGATTCAGATACGGTAGGATTGTTGTAATACAACGTTCAAGGAATATGTCAAAAACAAGTAAAAACAAAAAATAAATTACACTGGGCTTTATCAGCAATTCTGATTCCAATTATTGTAAATAAAGGGCTGTTTTGACTGGATAAGTGTTTTACAAACAAAGTTTTTATCGAGAGATCTGTTATTTTCAATTTGCTTCCTCTACATGATTTATTCATTAAGAAACTCTTTTATACACGGTAGACCCTAAGATACCGAAATCTAATCGACAAGGGGTCAAGCTGGAACTTTTCGAATACCCAAAAATTCACCTTAAAACTAAATCGCAATACCATTTTTGAAACATTAAACATTAATATAATTTACAAAATACAAAAAATTGGCCAAAAACATCAACATGATTGGAAGTTTTTTATATTCTAAATTGTATAAATTTTTCGTTAAAATAAAGTATGAGATGTCGCATTTGCTTGAATGCAGATTTCCAGACTTTCTGCATAATATTCAATAAGGTAGACTCTCAATTGGATTTCAAGATGCTAAAACTAAATACCTTTTAATGCTTCAGCGATGAGAGCCAAATCAGATGTCAGCTTTTTAATCTACAAAAGCAAATCGAATTGACACTGAAAACGAGGAGATAACAATGTGTCCACATGGTCAATAAGTCGCAAGCTGGACTTCAACACGAAAAGCTAGGCAACAACTGGAGAACTACAGATAAAAGTTTTTAAAATAAACAAATCTAATTAGATCTCGATTTGATTAGTTACGCAGCCGGTGGTGGCATAGGAGGCGGAGGATTTTATGCAATTGTTCGGGGAGTTTTGAAAGGTTTGCCACTGTCTGAATATAATAGATATGTAATGAAGTAGCTTCATTCAAAGACTAGAACCCAAGCTCTATTATTGTTGTATATAGTTTTGTTTTGTTATTATCTTATTTTGTTATGGCCTAAGCACGCGTGTCTCTTATTCGAGAGAAAGCGGCGCGGGGTTTTATGCGAACCATCATTTCCTGACTTGAAGACAAAAGAAGGTGTGTAACGGCAAGATTTCTGACACTGGGTTAATTGATTCCGATTGGCAACTTCTCGGTAGCTCACTAACATGCTTGAACCGAGTAAGCAAACTCTTACGCGTATGTCTAAAACAGTTTTGGCTTTGGGCCTAAGCATGAAGAATGGCTTTTGAAAATCCACCATTCAGAGCAGGTTAAATCGCATTGTAAATAAACAGGTCCAAAGGCAAAAGAAATAACTTTCCGGATTTTGGTTACCAATTTAACCCGTTATTCACAAATGATTTATAAAGATAGAAGTTTAGGTTCAGACATTTCTACTTTTAGAATTTGTGCAATTTTTATAACATCAGTTTTGTGACATTGCTCTAAAAAAATCACTTCCATGCAAAATTTACACAATATAAAGCTTCTTTATTGTATAAGACAACTTACAACATTGAATACAAATATAAACAAAGATAATATAATATTAAAATAACATGATTTTTTCAAGTTGGCTGATGCATAAATAATGAAGCTAATTCAAGCCAACTATATAAGTTATAAGATATAAGTTTTTTTTGATCCATCAGAAATATACAGAAAGGACAGCATAAGAAAGTGTATCAGTTGTACGAAATCCCGGATAACGTGAAGTATGAGACCCTAGAAATTCCTATAAACCAACATGAAACGTCAACAAAATTTTGTATATCATTCAACAAACGTTTTTACCATAAAGGAGGCTGAGGGCGGCAGTTGGGAATCTGATGGAAGAACAACATGCAAAAAAAGGGGGAAAAGTCAAACCCAAGAATGCTGAAAACTTTTATTGAAAGATTCTCCCGCTACCTCAGCTAATCAGAGGACTATTTCTTTTAAAAATTAAGCAAACAATCAGCGGATTTTACAATATTGGCAAATATCACTGTCCAAAAGTTAAAAATTTCAAAAATAGACATAACGGAAACTATTAAACAATTCAAATGTCTTGAACAAACTTGAGAATTAAATGAATGGAAGTAACGCTTCACCTGATTAAACCTTGCCACTGTTGCTATGGGTACGAATTTGTCATTGTCCATTTGGGAAACTAGAAAAGACAAAGCGTGTTTCCATTTAACAAATACAAACAAAGAAAACAGTTGCATGGACACCTAGCCTCATATTTCATACAACACCCCCGAAAATCAAAGTTCAAAATAAAAACGCCATTTAAGCCGCCACAAACGCCACAAAATAAAAACGCCACAAAATAAAAACGCCACAAAATAAAAACGCCACAAAATAAAAACGCCAGGTATCACACAGAAGGCAAATCGCTATTTTCTTTTAAACAAACGTAAGTTGGATATTGTGGGTAAAGGTAAAGTTTTGCGGTTTCAGTTAATCTTGATATGGATTTCTGTTGGTATAAAATAAATACCAGCTCTTGCATTACGTAATGTTGTTGCCTCAACCACAAACAAGAAAAGAATGATTTCTTTATTTTGTGGCTAGCTCTCTGAAAATTTAAAACATGTGCATATAGATACGAAAGACAGCCGCATTCACAATTAAAACATAAAAAAGGGTCTTGGGTAACAGGTGGCACCCCATAGATATACAATCCTTCTACAATTCAATTTGATTGTGAGTGATGGAAGGTCTGGTAGCCTTATGGTATCCAGGATCCCCTGTTGTTGAGCAGATATTCACATTGCTTATTGTGTTGCCATGGAGACGAATCGGTGGCCTTCTGAACTATGTTGTCTTAGAAACCGATTCAACAAGATTACCGCTAGAATGACTTGAATAATGCAGCGATAACAGGCCAAACAAAATTAGGGCTTGCTTCATAGAGGATTGTACAGAACAGGGCGGTCTAATTGTGGTCGCCAAGGGATTATAAACTCCGCAAGATTCTGGATTTGGGACGCTCGTGTCAGAATAATACTGTTAAATTTAAGATGAAATTCGAACTGACGAAATTGTTTCGGGTTTCTTAAAAAAGGCTTTGACTAGGGATGATTTTAGGGAGCGCTGAGAAGCGCCACGGCAAACAAGGAAAAGGAGAAGGGAAGATTGAAAGGTAGAAAAAAGAATTGGTCCAAAGAGTGAATAATCTCCAGGCCAATTTGAATCGATCATATCATAATTTTTCTACTTTTACCATTTCTTAACATATTAAACGTTCGTTACTTTGAAACAAATTTTGCAGATTTTTTAATTTTACTTCAATGTTCAATGTTCCGGCCAAAGGTCTTTGAACATTCATAAAAGTAATGAATTGTGTAAATGTGTTTACAGAGGGGAACAAAATAAAACAATTTTAGTTATCAAAGTTAGCATAAACTATGAAATTACTATGGATCTATCAAATCAATAAGCAAAACAATGTTTCTATAATTTTGATTTGATCTGGACTGCATAATCGTATCAGCTGATTGATAGGTTGAGCAATGAAGTCCCATTTCGAGACAGATCCCGTTACAACCTTGAAAAGGGACTCCTTTTGTTTTCCATCTTAGTAAGACATTAAGACTTTGGAAGATTTTTTTAACGCCGTGACCTGAGCTACGTGTTTGGGCGCCCATTCCACATTTCAAAAGCCTTGACTGAAGTTTACATATTGAAGCAAAACAAGCAAATAAAATCATTGACGAGCATAATAACAACCAATAATGTGTACTGAAAAGAAACTAGCGTTTAAAAGACTTTCGAGGAGCCTGCAATTAGACTGAGAGCAATGTTTTGACGTCAAACTGGTTGCACTGGGCTTTAGGGCGGTTTTTCTCTCTGTTGTTGCAGATGCCAATGAAAATACCTGCAAGCCGGTCAGATCACCATTGGTACCTTTTCGAAGATTTAATCAGAAAAATAGAGTATAAGACTCATAAAGAACATTACGAGCCCCTAACATTTCTTTCCTGTCACATAGAAGATGACCGCGCAATTATAGAAATATCAAAACATGTTCATTGGGGATAGAATTGCAATCTTCGAAAGGAGGAGGGGGTGGGGGTAGTGACTTTCTAGGCAACATGAGCCTAGGATGATATTACATGGCAGTATCAAATCGTTGTGATAGTTGGGGTGACTGCCTTCCCCACAAACCACTTTGTATATCACCATGTGTATGAACATTGTTGACATGGGTGAGTAAACGAGAATTTCTCAAATGCAGTTAAAACTCACCAAGGTAGGTATCATTCACAAGATTTTCCCTTGAAAAGTAATATTCGAATTGCTGTCGGATCATTCTTTTCAAATCCTCAGTGGAAAGTCCTTCTAAATTTGCCGAAGTATCTCCATTTGCTGGGCTTGTTGGCTCCCCGCCTGGTTGTCCATAGTGTATACTATCTCCGTTGGTGAGTGGCTCTGGAAACACTTGGTTGACATAGCCGTTTATATACTCTTGCGGGACATAGTAAATTGGTTCCGGGCTTACGAACCCGGGAGAAAGTTCCAAATGCATGCTTGATACAGGTATTTCAACACTGCCGGTCCCCTTCCATTTTTCTACTTTGGTATCCTGCCCCTTCACTGGCACCGACGAGTTCATTGAACTGTTGATGAAGAAAAGAGACATGTTAACGAATGACATAATTATTTATATTAAAAACTACTGCAATGCCTGCCAAAATAACTTGAAACAGCGAGCACGTGGCGATCTATCTTTATAGTTTTCTCTATTTTACTAAATATTACTACTTCCATCCATTCCCCCCCAAAAATTCGATAGTTCAGGCAAATATTTCACTAGTCACACACAAAAACGAAATTATTAATCTCCTACGTCGTTTTCTTTAATACCAGCTAATTTCTACCAGAAAATGATTTGTTAATATTCAATATTGATATTCAATTGAGTCTCTGAATTTTTCCCATAACTGAACAAGACCTCCAAAAGTACTCAAATTCGAGCTCACTGAAGTTTTTTGTGTTTAATTTTTCTGAAAACTTTCCTTTGATTGGGTATTTGTGAATTTTTCGAGTGAGATTAGAATACAAAATGCTGATCAAACGCTTATAAAAAACAAAAGAACTATACACGTATTCTTTCTTAACTTAGCATGACAAAAAATACAAAACTCTTTTCGTTAAGCCTATAATAGGAAGATGTTAGACAGCAATGCCATAAACCACGCCTAATAACAAACAGTGATTGAGTTGGGATTTCAGTTTCTTGGTCTGCAAAATAAGTTCATTTCGATCAACAAGTGAATCTGGATGTTGGTGGTAGAGACCAAAAGGTAGCTGCAGCTATTATTCATAAATTCGCAAATACCACTCAAAGCTCAAGGATTTGCGAATTTATGAATAAGAAAATAGCATAATTGCACCTTTCTATTAATATTTAATCTCTGTCAACCATTGCTCATTCACAATAAATTTTAGTGAAAAGAAACAAGGTTTATTCTCCAACCTCTATTTCTAAGGAAAACGATTCCTTGAAAATGAATACTAGTTGGTTAGAGTCGTGACCAATAAAACAGCAATAGCAATTTGATAACAGGAAAGCGAACGCAGCATTGAATCCATCTTTAGGCAACTCAAGAATAAGCTTAAAACTTTATCCGACTTGAAAGCACAGCTTACAATACCTATTGTTTTCATGCAAAGCTGCACAACACCAGGAAACTGTCTGTTTATTTTCAGACTGCTGGGATAATGGGCCTAACTCCTAGACTGATATTATCCCTGTTGGTCTATTTCTCAAATTTGGCAGAATTAACAAAAGCATCATCAAATAAAACCAATGACAACTATCAATAATTACAATAAAAATAAAAACAATAATTTATATGGCACTTCAAATATAGTGTATATTATTTTCTTCAAATATAGTCTTGGGTAACAGATTACAGCAATGGAAATTTCTGCCTATGTTAAAGTGATTTCCTTAGGTTAGCTTACCATATTAACAGTACAAACATAACAGGTATGCTTTACAAAAAAGACCAGTTATCCTACAAGTAGCCACAGTCTAGTGAGCAAATATTTCACAATGCTTTACTGCTAGTAAATATTCCCCAGTGTTATAATTCACCGCAATTAAACATGGCTGCTTCTTCAGAAAGAACACACATCAACAATTTGTTCCTGACCTAAAACTTGTAACAAAAACTTAGTGAACAGCCCATCAATGGGATGGGACATGGATTATTTTCAAAGATTCCAAGGCACCCAGCACTGCTTCCTGACCAGGGACCGTGCACCAGTTTAAAAGTGGAATGGGTGTGCCTAAAAAATTTGTGGGCCACGCCCTCTAGAACGCCGGAAAACGCCCCTTTTAGAAAATACTTACTTATTTCTACTCAATTTCTATAAACAGGCTGATTCAAAGAAGATATCAATAACTTTAAAAAAAAAAATTAGCTTGAGAGTAATAAAACACCAAGCTAACCAAGTTAGAAAAATAAATCATATCATTAAACAAGATAAAAGACCTAGAAAATGAACATAAAAAGTTTCAGTCAAGAAAAAAGTGCTACTTCATGTGAGTAAACTATCAAAAGCTGTGTTAGAGAAAACCTGTTAAAAAAATTTCTAGCCTATTATTGCAAAAAAGTGGGGGGATATAGCCCCTGCTAGCTCAATGGCTGTGCGGTGCCTGTTCCTGACTGCTTCTAAACCATGCAGTTGTGGGTGTGGCAAGGGTGTGATTCCTTAGCTGTATGTCAGTATTCCAAACACACACAGATGACCAAATACATAACCAAAGAGCCTGTGGAAAGCAATTTTTCAGCCAAAAGATTTTTTGAACAAATAAGGAAAACAATAAATATTGAAAGTCTCTCTTAACTTTCAATATCTTAGTTCTAAAAGAAGCCTGAAATTTATTAATTTAATCTGGGGTCCATCACTTAACCAAAGACTGACAACCTTGAAGGGTATTGTGATAAATGGCTTAGCTAGATAAGCTTAAAGGCGCAATGTAGGTTGAACATTTTTGTAAATTCAATCAAAGTAGAAGATTTCAGAAATTTATCGCCAAATATTCATACTTTATGGGAGGCTATAGGTCCCCACCTTAAAACCACACTATGCATCGGGATATTCTAAATTTGGTGTTGAACATTGGATTTTGTGAGTCATACTATGCAGCAAGTGACTCACTGTTCAATAACTTTGGATTTGATTTCATTCATGAGCTTTTTACAAACTTGTACTTGTATTTAAAACACAAAGAAGTGGGCAAACATTATGAATAAATTTCAGAATTATTGTTAAATTCTTACCCGACGGCTGTGAAGACAGGAGCACCAAAGTTTAATGTCCCCTCACCAGACAGAACTGTGGTACCCTAAAATAAGGAAAGCATTGTAATGATATTGTTATGAAAGATAAAAAGCCTCTATTGTAATTTTTCTAATAGTCATTTATAAGATATTTGTGTGCATAACTGGTATATCACCCAACAGCATACTTGCTGTGGGAGGGGGAGGGGGTGTGTGCAATTGCCCCGCCAGCCCCAGCAACTTTCCTTTGCTGTTTAGGACAATAAAACTGTGCCCCTTTTCAATGAAACAGCCCCCCCCCCCCTCAGCTGAAACCCAGTAGTAAAGGATATGCTTTGCTTGCTATCCTGGTTAAGGATCCTCTATTGCTGTCAACAATTACATGATATGACTCTGTAATAACCATGGCTAACTCAGTTCTGCTGACAGTGAAACCTGGTCACCATTTTTTGGTTGAATTGGTCTACATAACAACAAATTCAGGTTATCAGCTGAGTCGCCTTGTAACAGATTAAAGATAAACTTGAATGTTGGCGAGAGGTTATCCCCCTTAAGTATAGAAAGCAATAATGCTTTCAATAAAAACTGAATATTAATTGCTAGCAATGTTCAGATTAACTGCTAACTGTTTAAAACCTAACAAAAGATGCCAAAGAAATAAATTCATCTAAAAAGTCCATAGTCCACACAAAGCGAGCACTTGTGAGGAGCCAAAAACTACTAAAAAGCATGCTTGAAAGTTGCAAACCTGCATCTAACAGATGGTGACAGTAATCTCACTAGTTTTAGTACAGACAATTCAAGACAGTAAATTCAAATGAACAATTAAATGCAAGACAAACAAAGGAATTCAAGGAGCATTAATTGCTATGGAAACATCTATTTTGCCATAATCAGCATGGACAGGATAACAATTATATTTATCAATAAACTTTGTTCAGACAATCAGTTTCTCTAATGGTGCTATTTTTAGTTATTATTGCAGATTCAAAAAGGGCCATCTAAATTCAGCAACTATTATAATAACTTTCATTAAACTTCTAATAAAATTGATGGAACAGCACAACCAAAGCCACAAGAATGTATAATTATGAAGAACCGTTTAAGCCAAGTTAAGGAAGATTTGTGTTTTCAGCAACTCCAACTGCAAAATACATGATGATAACAAAACTGTCTTTCTTATATATGTGTTGCATATGTTCCATAACATGTCAGAAATTTATTGTGATCATGGAGTTGAAGCACAAAGATAAAATTGTAAAACTTATATGGTTTTAACATGGTTTTACTGATTTCAGAATTCTTTTAGCAAACACTTTTCTTATCAAATATAAATCAATATTCCATGAATTCAGTTTACTGCTCAATAACATTCTAATCATTGCCAAAACAATATTTAGCACTTCATTCTCACACAAGTAATTTCAAACAAAAGCAAAATAAACTGATGAAAAGTGGGAATGACTTTCCAAACACCTTATCTGCTTTTCTACTTGCATGCTTTCTATAAACCAGTTTATTTTAATGCATCAGCAAAACTCTTAACTGTTTCTTAGCAACAAGGGATATCCAAACAAAATATCAGCAGAAGACAAAAGGGAAACTAATTCTAAGACAATCAAATTCCTATTACACCTTTTGAATCAACTATTTTAAGCTTACAAAGCAGAAAAGGAGAATCTAAAAGAATTGAAAGAAATTGGAAATATGATCAGTCATTTAGGTGTTAATATCCTTTTATCCACAAAACTGTTTGCCACCATGTCTAAGCAAAAGAAAAATAAATACTTGCTGTGATATTGGAAATACCTTACTGTTATTTGATTAACATAATCTGTGTGAATTGAAAAAAAAATTCCTGGCTTTTGAGCATGGGTAAACAGAAATACTAAAATGCATTATTCGTATTCAGCTTCATAATTCTGTTATAAGATGTATTAACTTCCTTTACAAAAAGAAACAATTTCAAACGGCAATAGTGGGAACATGAATTACTTTCAATGTTGTGAAATTTGTAACTTGCATACGAAGAGAAATATTTTTCTTACTTTTGCAATAAAAAACTCACAGCATATCTATTAGTGCTCAGACAGAGCCATTACTTGACAAAAGCTTTCCTTTCTTATTTATAAACAAAATGCGTCCCAGCTTTAAAGGTTTTTAGAAATAGAAGTGCAATAATCCTTAGATTTTAATGTCCGTAAACATGATTACATGCAACTTCTGTTAGTTAATTTTCTATCAATGGTTTGGTATGAGCACTTAGAGCATACAAACTTTCAACCTTTCTTTTTGATTGAAATCAACAAAAAATATAAGGAAACATTGTTTGTTACATAAATAGCAATTACAGTTTGCCAAGTCCCTCTTTATATTCTAGAATATGATGCATTTTCTTTAAAAGTTGTAATTCATAACAAATCTATCAAACAGTAACTATGAAAAAGATGATAGTAGAAAACTTACCAGGGTCAATCTTCAATACAAAATTCTTGTGAAGAGGTTAATTTAATTTCAAACTTTCCATGTTATAAATCATTGAAATCATTTCCAAAGATTCTTTTGCATATAAAGTATAGATAAACACATACTAGTACCACATAAGACAACCACATATGATGTACATGAAAATAATACCTGTGGGCATTTTCTTCAATTAAAAGAATGGTGGCACAAAGACGAATTTACATCTTTGGAGGCATTAGATACTTTGATGTGATCTTACAAAAGTTTTAAGGTAAAACTAAGATATCTTATTGCTTAAAAAGGAGGCAATACAGACACATTTTACATTAGTTGAAGACAAATAATTGTTGCATACTGCAACAATTGACCCATGTGTCAACAATATCCATTGACTTTTCTACCCATAATGCAATATACATTGCAGAGCAATAACCTTAATCATACACAAATACAGTTGGGAAACACTTCCCCTTAAAAATTTATGCTTTCCCTCAAATAAGTTGGTGCTCCCTGATATAATCCAAAAATATTACAAAACTGAAATCATTGACACAAAGAGAAAATGAGTTGAAATTCAAGTCATAAAAACATCAAATGCAGGGTACCATACTCTTTGAGTTTATTTCTCAAAAGGAAGAAATGGAGAAGGAAACAAGTGCAAGTGATTCTAAGAAAAGCTTGAAAGTAACCACAGAAATAAAAATACATCAACTGAGAAAAAGTTGGGAAAGACTGTGAACCTTGAGCAGACAAATGCATCAGCACTTTTAAAGAGTAGAACAATGTTGAAAATATGAATTAGCAAGATCACAAGAACAGGATGAATTTAAATACATATATTAAGGTCCACATAATACAAGTTTGAAATGAACACAGCAAACAGCCACCTGCTAGCTGAGTCTAACAAAGGAAAAGTAGAATTAACGAAATTTTTCTTATCTACAGTGGATTTCTTTGAATGGGCTGCCAATACTGCTCAATTTGTTTTTTTGTGCTTAGAGTGAGGCGAGGCGGCGAATTAAATTTGATTTAAAATAGGGTAGGAAATATTTTTTAAAAATTGAAGGTCATTGATCACATTCAATCAAATTGTTTACTTGAAATAAAGTAAAAGTATCCATTCAGAAAGCCATATACTATAACTCTATTTCAGTTTTAACAAAATACGAAAGAAATGGCTCATTTCTAGGAGAGGCGTGTGACAGATGACGATGGAAACATGAGCGTGAAACCCATTATAAATCTGGAAAGGCAACGGGTTGTGCGGCCTAAAGATCAAGTGTGACTGAACACTGGTGCTGATCTACCTAAACATACAAACTGAAAACAACTCATAGCTTAATAAACTAAAATAGGAGCAATAAATTCGTTTATAACCGTTCAGACAATATAGCTACTTCTCCTCAAACAACACACAAACACCTCGCCTTTGCAAGTAGCACATGGCCTAAGCTAAGGATCAAGTGCGAATATACTACGTGGATTAGGCTAAAATGCATTTTCCTCATCAGTAATCACGTATAAAAAAGCAAGATCATACCACTGCTGTTCCGTTCAGGGGCTGTGTATCCACTCCTACTTCAGCGTTGTTAGAATTTCCAGTTTTCATGCGGGTTCCCTCTCGTTTGAACAGGCTTCGCCTGTGTTCTTTCTCAGCTTGCTCTTTGGACTCGGGTGATTCAATTAAATGAAAAGCTCGCTACGTTACAAGCAACTTCTCCAAAATGTTCAATTCTCAATATCTTGAAGCCGAAATTCGCCAACAAGAACTCTCTGTTTCTATTTTGTTATACAGGAAGTATCCACTTGCCTAACCTTTGTACTAAGCTGAATCGAGCTTGAAACTGGGGATGCGGTCAACTTTCTGTTTTTGAGGACAATATCATAATGGAAAGTAATCAGCTAACGTCTGATGTTTCACGGCTACTTCTGCATACATGTGTAGTTTCGTCGAAGTAGTAACCAAGAATGCTGCTGTGAATTTCAATAATAATACCTCGACAAGAAACATAAACAATTTCCCTAACAAGGCGAACTGGTCCTAATCAAAGACCCGTGACCTTGTCCGTCTTATTCCAGAACTTCCTTGAAACTCTCCTCCTCGAATCCACCGATTTCCTTTCGTTTCCTGATGGTCAAAGTCACACAGTTCTTACCAACCGTTTGCGTCTGAAGGGGGGAAGAAATCGGAAGAATTTGCTGATGAAAAACAAGGCTTTAGCAACCAGCTGAGCTTGATGTTTTTAACGAGTTTAATGGCGAAAATCCGCACGGCTTCCACGTGGGAGAGACAGACGTTGAAGACGTTTCCCAAAAGATAACCTCCCAATTTCAAGAAAAAAAACAAATTTTCATATAGTAGAAGACTGTACCTGCTTGAGATCAAATCCCGGCTACATCCAGCTCTGCTTTCAAGAGTTTTAATGGGAAAATGCAAAGCAGAAAGAGTTTATTACACGTGTTACGTATGTATCCTGGTCCGTTGGTTGGCAGGCGACTCTAACAAACAGCGATGCAATAGCCTTAAAGGTCACAAATATAAGCAAATTTGCACCAGGCAACTTTCCTGTTCCCTTTAATGTGTTTCTGCTTTTCAACAACGATGTATTGGACGTAATTCGTCTCCTACAACAAGCGATTTCCACGTGCTGGATGTGATTATGTGTGCTTAAAGCGAGGCGCAATGTCACTGTCAAAGATAGGCTTGTATTGCGAAATTTGACGGTTGCATTCTAGCCACGTTCTCACGGATGATTCTAGGTTGCCTGGTAGTTTTTTTACAGCAATTCCCGTTCTTTTATATACGGTAAAGTAGAGCAAAATATGGCGAGAAACACCCTTGCCACCAAACGATCGCCGACGCAGTGAATATAGGTCACAGTAAAGGAAGGAGGAACACTTCGTGTCGTTAGGGACTGGGCCGAGTATCGTACTAGTCAACATTACGAAATCTTAGGCAATAGGTGAGTAGGAAATTTCTGCAATTCTCTGTTTATATATGGCACTCCAGTTTGAATATCATCTCATACAACCGCAAACAATTCAAAAATAGTCTATACCCGTTAAAATGTCTTTGAATTTTCTCATGGCTTTCTTTCCCAGACACTTTGCATGTGATAAAAAATTGCGATGTTCAATATCCGTAAGCATATGTTTCAACATATAGTGTCCTTCTGTACATGTAAGGCAATCAGAATTGATGGTTTTGATTTTATTTAAATTCTGGAAAACCATCGGACATATCATCAAGGTTTTGGCATGATACTTCAATTGCAACCTTATTTTCCTTTATTTGATTTATTTGTTCGGGAATTTCTTTTTCTGTTTCATTTTCAGCGAACGACAATGTAAAAATTATTTGTGTGCTAGTTCTGTGTTAAATAATTGTTTTTTTAAACTGTCGTCTTCTTTTTAACCTCAGTAAATTGTAGATAACTGCTGAAACGAATATTGTTAAGTTAAATATATATCTGGTATTCACTTTCCACATTTACCGTGATAAAATAGAAATTTGTAAAGATAAAAACTGTAAGATTATCAGACTTAACTTTTTTTAATGACATTTTCTACCAGTAAATGAAAAATATTGCCAAGGTGAAACTTTTTTCATCGACCACAGAAGGATGGCAGGGAAATGCTCCCGAAACGTGCAGAAGTATCCTAGTATCACTTGCTAGTGATAGGTGACAATTATGTATTCTGATAAAACGTAGAACGTAAAATCATGTTTGTGCTGCAAATGTCATAACTCACATATTCTATTTTCTGATCTTTGTTGACTCACTGACAGTGATAATAACGCCTTTAAAAATTTAATGTAAATATACAGACTGATACATTGTTGTGCTATTTTTGACAAACTTAGAAATGAAAATAATTTGAGCAACTTGCTAGCAATATTTTGGACCTTTCTGCCGACTTTTCACTTGGTATCGCAGAAATAGTAGGGTCTAAAGTGCGAATTGAATAAAAAAGAAGAACTAATGAAAACCTGTCGAAATGTAACGTTTAGGAAAAATTGCCAGGTCCATAACTTTTATAATCTTTTCACTGCCAAAGATATTTTCAATCTAAAAGTGGGAGGGAAAAAATCGCAATAACACTACTGAAGTTGTGACGTCATTGTCAAACCCCTACCTGTGTGACAACTAGCCTCGTTTTGAGTGTATTGTAACCAGGGACACCTTTAGCTGTCTTGTGTTTTGTAACCAGGGACACCAAACTGTGATTAGAAAAGCTACGTTGTGATAACTTTGTGATTTTCCCTCCAACATTTCGTCAACACCCTCCTGGACTACGTCCATGCGGATAGACGTCCTGTTTTTATTTCTGAGACGGAAGATTTATGAACTTTCCATTTAAACTTTAATCAATATTTTTACGATACAACACAACAGCTTAATTCTTGGGTTAACATTTCGAGGCAAAACCGATTTAGATTCGTATTTTGAATTATCTGGTGGTAAGCAAAGTCGTCGACATAGGGTTATGACTGAAATAGTTTATGCACTTTTGTGGTGCTTGGTTGGGGCTTGGGAAAAAAGTCCCTCCTCGATTCACAGAAGGATCGATTTTGCAAAAGTTGACGAGAAAATGTTTTGATAAAGTAATATAATTCTATGATTTTGAAACGCTAGTAATTTGTTACGGGCGTTCCTTTTCGGTTAAATTGGTGTTTCCTGTTGGTAAAATAGAGTTTTCTTACAGGAAAAAGGAGGTGACTAAAAAAATTTCATTTTATTCACCATTTATTCCCGAACTCAGAGAAGATATGTGGAGTAAATCTGCATTACATCACAAAATTCAATATTGAAGAGTGTATTTATGGCCCAGGGGCATCTCACTTTGGGGCTGGAGTGTAGTCTTGTCTCGCCCCCACCCCCCTCCCCCTTCAAGCTTTTTGTCAGATGGTCGACAAAGTGCCACAACTTGTGGTGTAAAGCATATTGGCAATATTTTGAGCATACAGCTAATATTTTGATCTCCAGATGGATCGAAAAATCAATAAGATAATTAAATAAACCCACTTTATTTTTTGTACAGCTATATATTTATAAAGTATAAAATAATTAAATAACCCTGTTTTCGATTGCATTTTCCTTTGAAATCGGCGTAGACTGCCTCTTTAAAATTGTTTCAAAGTGTGGCAAAGTGGTGACCGCTATAACTACCTTTTTTTTAGAATTTTTGAATATTGACCAAATAGTCTGTGAAAGATTTAAGTTTTACAAACTGATTATTAATATTGTGGCCTGGTTCTAAAGTTTTAGAATCAAGGTCAAATTGCAGTAATTTTATGGGGACAAAACCTGTTCTCTGACACCATGTGTCAGGCAATCTGTCGTGGAACCAACTGATTTTACTCAGTTAGAGGTATTTCGTGAAGTTCTGATATGCTATGTGGTCAAAACTCAGAAATTTTGAAAAGATAATATTTTTGACGTCATCTTCTTGTCACTTTATTAAGTTCATTTCATGCTTCTTAGTTCTCAATCTATTACTTATCTCATATTCAAATCGCTCACTTGCAAAAGAGACAACTCAGCTCCTTAACACCACTGTCTGCTCCATCGCAAAGCAAAGTTAAAAGTCAATTTTGATGCTTAAAATACAAAATGAAAATTTAAATGGAACTCATTTTAAAAACCCGCAGATTCTCTGTTTGCGTGAGTTATGTTGTAACGGAAGATCCTATAGATTCGACCTGCCAAAGTCTCTCTTGCGACTTTAGCTAAATTAAATCTTTCGGGGGAAAATACTCAGCAATGACAACAATAAATAATACTGGTTATCTTTCACCCCTTTCTGCACTGCCCTTTCTGCACTGCTCTTTCTGCAGTACCCTTTCTCTACCCTGGGGGCTAGCTACTCTCTTCCCTCGAGTGAACTTTTTGCTAACCTATAGACATAACCATGCTTTTCAAAGAAAGAGTGCGCCGTAAGAAGTTTTCAACAGAAAGTTTACTTAATTTTACTACCAAACTATATTGCTGTTCTCGGTTTCACTTTTGGACGCCGGAAGTTAAGAAAAAGCAAGAAGTATGTTTCGGTTTCTTGTGGGTACAATTGTTTGAACAGAGGCAAACGATCAAGGGTCATAGATTCGAGTATCCGATTTCATATTTTCTACATCCTTTAGGATAGATAATAGGCTTGAAATGCCACTCCCTTCAAAACCAGAGAAAATCCTATCGATGAATATTGTCTGGGGTGAACAAATAACCGACACTCGGGGGAGGGAGAAGACAGTGTCACTGTCCTGGTCCGCACTGTCAGTGTCCTAGTCCGCAATGCCCTAGTCCGTTATGACTCGAGAAAGTGCACCAAAAACGGTATAATTTGGAACGGCAAATTGAAGAGAAAAGCTGCTCAAACTAGAAACTCGGAAATACAAAAGATTTATTTTTCATTTTTTCAAATCATGAGCTAAAGATTTTAGAAAAGATGAATAAAAGGACGCTCACGTAATGGCTGCTACGATATCTTTTGATCATCAATGCAAATCATAAAGAAACAAGGATAATCGTCTCTTGCTGGTGCGTTAGCATGACTACAAGCAAACTTGATTTCATATACAATGATTATAACTGGTGAGAAAAAGCACTCTTTTTGTTTTTAAGCTCTTGCAATGGCTGAGAATTGCATGGTTGAAATCTTTGCATTCACTCTACAAATCCCATTTGTCTAAATTACGTTTTTTCATTTTCAGCTTTTATCCGAGATAGTTAGCCTGTATGAGAACATTCAACAGTATTAAAGACGGTGGATGGTTCTTGAAAAACCTGTTTCTACTCGAAAAAGAGGATCAAGGCAATTATCCCAATAAATGTCGATTATTTAAACTTTCCAATAGAGAACCTAAACTAACAGTAGCCTAAAGAGGGGGCGAGTTGGGGCACCGCTCTCTCCACCATGCTCAACCTTTGGTTCATCCTAGTATGTACCTGCTAATCATCTAATCTTAATGCTCATTCTGCTGTTTGTCTTGTGTCGATGGTCTAAGCGTTGTTAAGAAGCTTTTCTATTAGCTTTAGCTTTTCTATTAATATTCAAATTTCACTTTCTGAAAATAGAGAATAAAAAAATTTGAAAATACAAGATTGTATCCACATGGTTTGCTAATGCTTTGTAGGAAAACCAATGTGTGTCCAATAAACTAATCTATTTTGACACGTGCTCTATAGAACAAATAAATATATATATATAATCCGCAACGCAACTTTTCGATTAATATCAACAAGCAGGCCAATTAAAGCCAATAAACTAATAGAATGAAAGAGTTTATTTTGTGGTCGGGAATGCCCATAATTGATAAGCTTGTAAATTTTAAAACGATCATAATATATTTAATTATGTTCAGAATTGCAGAATAGATATCCTGCTTTTCTAATGACCCAACTATAAATTCAATTTGTGGACAGTTGCAATGTCTTCTTGATGAGCAAGATATAATGTCAAGATCGCGCGTTAGCATGTTTGAAAAAGAATTGAAAAGTAACTCCAATAGCTTCGATACAAAAAAGCGATAATCGAAAGTCAACAACAAAAAGGATTGATTCTATCGATCAAGCAGAATTAAACACTGTTTGAATAGACACTAAATTTTAAGCCCTGTATAAAAAACCTTAGCAGGTACCGCGCAGCCAATGGGCTAGCAGGGGCTATAGCCCCCATCCCAACTTCTTTGCAATAATAGGCTAAAAGTTTTTGTAAAAGGTTTACTCTAACGCAACTTTGGATAGCTTACTCTTATGCAGTTCTTCTTGACTGGAAACCTTTTTTGTTCATTTTCTAGGTGTTTTATTTTGCTTATGATATGATGTACTTTCTATCTTGGTTAGCTTGATGTTTTATTACCCTCAAGATAATTTTATATATTTTTATAGTTATTGATATAATATTGAACCAGGCTGTTTATAAATATTGAGAAGAAATAAGCAAATGTTTTCTAAAAGAGGCCTTTTCCGGCGTTCTAGAGGGTGTGACCTCAAATTATTTTCGCTCACACCCATTTCAGCCCCTCCACTATTAGACTGGTGCGCGGTCTCTGGACCTTAGCCCTGTAAAGTCAGAATTACTTGATACATATAATTTTCGCATTCTAAGTGAATCCTCCCTTATCTGTTTGTCTGTTTACACCCCAATGAGCCTTCTTGAGATCAGTAAACTGGCATATAATGAGCAAGTTAAAAATGTCAGGAAGAAAGAGAAAGTATTAAACTGGCTGGCGAATAACAACATCAGCAGGGATGCGCAAGCTTGATGTGAAAGGTAAGGGGCATCGTATTTCTCCCTAAAGTTTGTTGGTTTCTAAAAAAATTCTCGTGCTCTTATGCAACAAGTTTCTATATAAGAAAAATTATCAAAATATCATCACCACGCCCCTGAAAATCTAATGTTGTCATGACAATCTATACACTTCCAAAATCAAAATGATGTAATGTTTGGACGTTGATTTTCATCTACCGGATCCCAAGAAAGCTGCAATTTGAAATGCTCTAATTTGCTGACTGTTTAATTTCATGTCTTTTTTTGAACTGCTTTTTCAACTAGCTGGTTTTAGAAATAGTCTCAATCTACAAATTATTGAAAAGAACAGTAAAGTTCTATTCCCATGTTTAGATAAAAACAAAACCCCGCCAGTTTTGGAAGAGAACTTTATTGTTGTTTTATAAAGATTAACTTGGGATGATTTTGAGTCAGAATTTCTGTGTCAATTATATTTATAATAATCGAAAAATGTGGTTGGGGGTTAAAAACTAATTACACAAACAGCCTTTTCTTGATTTCTTACCGTAATATGGTTTAGCGGTTTTGTGTGTGCCAATAAGGAGTCATTAATAATTGATGCAGCATTGCTGAAAATGATAATATATTCTCTGATCTTTTTTCCTTCATGAATATTACAATGCTTTTACTAGTTATGCAACTTGACAAGCTACATCTTGAATATACTAGGCCGTGGCGTAGAGAACATTTGGGTAAATATTCAAATATCAAAGATTGATATCGCAACAGCATCCAATATTGTCCTACAAAATCAAAAGGATATTTTGAAAATATGCACTATGTCTCCAAATTACTGGGCTCCCTGCCCTTATAAAGAAAGCTCTTAATAACGCTCACATGTTTTGAAAAACCTCTTTCCTCGTGACAATTGCTTGCGAATAATTCTGCTAGAAAAATGATATATGGCATCAAATAGAACAATGTTAACCTAATGTTATGACACTGGATGAAAATGACTCCCCGACCCTCCTCGGATATGCAGATTAGTCCACCCGATTTCTTTTGATACAAGAGACCAAGATCATTGATGACGATATTACGTCATATCAATGAACCCTCCGTTTTATTGACAATCACAGTGCCGGTACTTGTAACCGGGGTGCATCGTGGAGCCAATTATTGCAAGGTACCGTTACAGTAAATGATTTTCCTGATTGTAGGCTTTTCTTGACATGTCATTAACTCTCCTTTATTAAGAATCGTTTGAAATATAATCAGACATTCTCTATCCTGCGCAGAGGCTAGTTAACTCATCATATCCAACAATTACAAGCATGGGCTTTATAGCCATTTGGGGAGGAAACATTATAACAAGGGGCAGAAATGTTCTTTTTCTTCAATTCTCTTTTTATGTATATGTCTGTACATATTATTTTTAATGTCTTAAGCAAGTTTCCAATAAACGAGGAGACTCTTCCAGTCAGCATAGTTAATCAATAACCAAGTGGTTTAGAAAATAATGAAAAAGCTATACGCCTAAAGTCAACTTCTCCGAAGCTTCAAGCATGTAGAATGCTACTTATGGAATTCTATTCTTTTAAACTATTCATTATCAAAAAGTTTTGCTTCTGAGCTACCAGTGAGGAAAGTTGTCAGTCTTAACTAGTCTGTCAAAGCCTTTTTCTTTAACTTTCAATTTCAGATGTATGAGACCGTTGGTGTCCTGTTTGGGTGCCCCCATAAGGTATCGGACCGTTTGCAAAGGTTGCCTATGTAAAACCGTGAGAATGATGCAAGGACACAAGCACGAGCAAAAATCTTGCTATTTCATTTGCACGTGACAAAGAAAGTGAACATTGATTTGGATAATCCTTACTGTTATAAGGAAAAAAGAAGGACTCAATGAGCAGTCTGTTGCAACTTCAAATGATCCAAAATGAAGAAAGTTGCATTTTAGTGTGTTTACACAAGTATTTTGATAGCTACAGTATCATTCTAAAGTACAGAAGTAACTGCTAATACATTTACAGCTGCAGTCTTCTCTTAATTTTCTTCTTCGTCAAAAGAGAGGCATTATCTCTGCCTTTAATGATTTATAGCACGAATTATTTATGTTAAAAAATTTCAAAGATAAATTCGTATCAAATAATTAAGCTCCTTTATTTATTTTTACTTTGTTCTTTTCTCTGTTGGCCTTTTTGGATCCACTGACTATGGTGTACAGTACACAATGAACAATAAACAGTGAGATTCTAAAATAAAGAATTCTTAGAATGTTACCAATTTCGATTTGATTATGATATGTACTTTTTACATTGATATTTCGTGTTGTGCAGTATGATTTGACATATCAATGTCACTTCGTTACTCAAATGTAAGTCTAAAAAACTTCCGAAAATAACTGTGTTTTGAAGTGCTATCCGCGATTCATTGCTAAGTGAAAAGAAAAAAAAAAACAGGTAGTTTTCTAGTTATCAGAGATTTTCACTGACTTTGATTAATAACAACGGCTGGTAGTCGGTACAAATTGACTGAAAGGGCATCAAAACTGTAAACAAAGTTGATCACTTTTTCATAAAGAGCTAACAATCAAACTAAAATCTAGTCTGATTGATTCATACACCTGCACAAAGTGGACTTTAGCTGTCGACGTGACTGTTCTGGATTGGCCAGTGCGAAAACAAAGTTTGGTCAAATATTGGCGAGTGATTTGACCCACTCTGATCCAGAAGTGAGAAAATCAAAGATGAAACTTGGTGATTCTGAGATTTTTGAATACTAGCGTCAGTTTTCAAAAGCAATTTCGCTCTCCTTCTTGAAACAATGCTGGATTACAACATAATTACATAGGGATTTAGGGAATTTATTGTTTATGGGAATTTTATGTTTAATATCAGCACTGCTCTGGGCAGGGACAGTAGAGCATATTACGGATTGGATAAGGAACTAAAAAGCTTTGGAGGAGGGGTTAAACATGCAAAAAACTAAAATCAAGATATTCTGTGTTTTTTTGAAGTACAGTATTGTAAATTATTGAGTTAGGGGTTGGCTTAAGATACGCCAGCCCAGCTCAGCCAGCTCTTTTCCGCAGTCCATTGCTCTGGGGGACGGAGGATCGGAAGAAGTAAGGTTTTGGAAAGGAAAGTATGAAAATACCATCAAAACTTTCAAATTAGTTCTGGTTGGCATTGTTATGGACAATTGTTTTGCATGATATACCTAGACGCATTTGACATTGCATAAATCTTGGTGGTGAAAATATCATTATAGTAAAGCCTCTTTCTCAGGATTTTGTCTCTGGATTTTAGAGAATGGTTACAGAAATTGTTGTTGGAGAACTTCGGTACACATTTACAATAGACTTGTTTCGATAGAGGTTTGGATTTGAGCCTAGATACTGTAAGATGCATGGCTACTACAATTCGTTATCCAAACTCGTTGGGACGCCCTGGGGCTTAAAGGTTTATTTAAAAAGTTAGCAGATTTGAAACAAAGTGCTGACACAGCACCCCTCGCCCCTATAGCAATGCTGGTTGTAGAGCTTGCTACCATAACTAACTGAAAAGTGTTATTTCTACAGAACCAATTCTCTCAAATTGCATGAAACAGCAAAAACTAGCACCAAAAATAGAAGTATTAAAGGAAAAAGTATGAATCAAGCTGTTATTAGCTACATTGCGAAGATTATGAAGCAGATAAAAGATTCTTGAAAAGTGTAAATAAGGGTCATCTTCAGGGTTGATTAACAAAGACTTATCCGTACAACTCCAAGCGTATAACGTACTGATCTTAATCAAATGCATAAACTTACAACCAAGACGATCACAGCGATGATCACCTCGTCAATATAGAAGCTTAAAGTAAACAACTGGTAAGGTACGGTAGTTTGTAAATCACATGCGACGCAATCGATGTCATAGAGATGACGCTCTGATATTATAATATCCGAGAAGACATAACCACGAAATAAATACACATTTAATAGAAGAAAGAGAAAAATACACAAGGTCAAAAATTTCTGTAATTTCTAGACAAAACATTACAAACAATTTAATTTTCCACCATAAAATATTAAGTATAGGCTATACGTATTAGAATTCAAATAGGCATACTATCCAATATAGCTCATATTATCATTTTAGACGTCAAATTTTATCTTCTGAACTCTGAAACAGCAGTTGATTGATTTTGGACCGCAACTAAGTGTAGACCAACTGATTGGAATCAGTCTTTGATAAGAAAAGTAGCAATCGAAAAATTCAAATGCAATCCAGAAAAAATGCGAGAACTTTGGCTTATCTGGAGAATTTACAAAATTAAATTTCCCAGAGAGAAAAGGGTGTGCTACACGTGCTTCCAAAATAAGCAAGCACATTGAGATAACAATGACGTTTGAATAGTCTCTTGCTAGACAAGTTCTGTGTGTTTAAACAGTTTTCCTTTCCAGACATGGTGTAGAAAGCTCATTTACAAAGTTACAAGACTAGACATCGTGTCTTATTTACAAAGTTACGACAAATGGAAGCAGAAATATATAATGAAACAATGCAAAGTGCAGAATACGAACCCAAGCCCGGCTGGTACAAAGATATACGGCCTGCTTCCTTTAGAGAAAACACGGCGTCAAGATAAGACAGTAATTATCAACATAGCCTACAAATCGTGTCGTTGACAAGGTTGGGAACATTTCAAGTAGATTTTTTTAGGTCGATTGGTTGTAAGCAAACAAGCAAAAGCAACTGGCTACTGAAATCTGCACAAAATTCATACATTAAGTTTGGCGAATGATAGATTGCAATGAATTAATAATAAACATCTTGACAAATTACAATCGTTATAGCGGTTGGGAATCCGCAATTTCGAGCATTTGTTGACTGTGTTTGACACCTGCGGCATAAGGTGGTTGGCTGGAACTTGTTGGCCTAAGTATTGCTTGCATTCATTTATAGATTGAAGCTTTAGGCAAACATTTCAAGACGCTCTATTGCTTCGGATACACCAATTAAATTACATAATTCACTTATACTTTTATTAATAACTCTGCTTTTAGAATTTAGTATTAGACATTCAGAAAAATTAGGAAACCATTAAATTTTGAACTATAACCGCAAAACTAAAAAGTATTATGAACACCCATGATTGGCATAAAAGTTTGAATAAAGTGCAAAAATATTCTCTCGTCATTTTAGTAAAGCATTAGAACGGAAGCGAGGGTCTTAACAGAATGCCACGAGCGAGGGACAAATCACTCCTGAAAATGGTGTACGAGATTAATAATCACTAGTGATTAATTTTTGATTAAATCAATTTTGTGTGCGATTAATTTGATTTTTAGTGATAAAAATGATTAATTTTTTTATTAATTCTTTCTTCTTTAGAAACTGAATCGTAGATTCAAAGTGCTCTCAAATAATTTCATGCTCAATAAACGTCGTCAACGGTTTTGCAACATATTTTATGAAATTGACAAAGAAAAATTAGCAGTTCAGTTCAGGGGTGGATCCAGAAAAATCTTGGACTCTTGCAGATTTGCAAACGAGAAAGGTGCAAAAGTTTAATAACATTAACACCTTAAAACAAAGATATCTTTTCTGAACAGCAGCATAAGCAAAATATTAAATCAGTATTATAGGTTGGTGACAGTAGCTTGAAGTGAAAACAGTAAAAAGTTGTTGATCACTTTGAATGAGACATTAAGACAAATGCATGTGCTGTTTTCTGTGGGCCGTCAAGTTTCGTCATAAGAATTAGAATTTGCATCAAAAGAGCTATCTTTCCTGAACATTAGTATTAGCAACATGGAAGCAAATAGCCTTAAATGAAAAACAGTGAATAGTTGTTGAACACCTTGTAAAAGACATCAAGGCAAATGCATGTTTTCTGTTCTGTGGGCGGCTACTTTCGTCATAAGAATTTGAATATGCATCAAAAAAGCTATCTTTCCTGAACAATAGCATTAGCAACATGGATCCAAATAGCCTGGAATGAAAAAAACAGTCAAAAATTGTTGAACACCTTGTGAATTAAGACAAATGCATGTGCCCTGTTCTCTGCCCTCGCAAGTGATGTCGCTATTGGGAAATTAAACTGTCATTCCTGAAACTTTCTGGATCCGCCCCTATAGCAATGGGTGAAAAATGACTGCTATGAGGCGTGGTTTTCGGTCAGATCAATTTCAGGGGCATTTGGGCAACAAAAACAGCTATGGTTGTTTCAGTGACCCCGGCATCATAAGGAGGCCTTCATTTTTGCTCCATTGGAGGGTACTTACAAAAAATTGTTGTTCTCGAGCGTGTGTTTGCAGAATTTCCAACGTTCTCATGAAAAGATTGGAAAAGCGTGAAAGGGAAATTCTAAATATTGAATTTTTCAATAACATATCCGGATAAAAGTGGGCAAGGATTCTAATATTTGTTTTTAGTTAATTGTTGTGATTAATGTTATACTTTGTGATTAGTTTGATTTTGTTATTAATGTGATTAATTTGTGATTAAAGTGTGATTATTTTTGAGATCGTACGTGATTTTAAGCAGTGATTTGCCCCTCGGCCACGAGCATTTGAAAACAATAGAAAAACACAAAATTGTCTTTGTTTGCAGCTGCGAAAAGGTCTCAGGATGATTTATCAAATGTAGGAACCCAAAATTTAAATTACATGACATCATCATGAAGAATCTTTTAAGAAGCATTGAGTACTGAAATTTACTAAAGCGTAAAAAGACTCGGATACTCGCTTTGGCTTGTTATAAAAAATGACAGTACAATATATTCTACAATACCACATCAATCAGTCGACAGGGCAATGCAAGACAGAGACAATGCATCAGCACCACAGCTCATGTTTTCTTATATCGAAATTTATTTAACGACTGAATCAATCAATAAACAAAAATAATTCTTAATTCAACTTTTTGCTTTTTTCCTCTGCATAAGTTCTTCAGTTCGTGTTTTGACGTTTTTAATCAGGAATGATAGACTGAAAAGAAATATCAAATTTTGCATTGCAAAAATCAATTCAAGGTGAAAACACCAAGCACTATTTTGAACCATAAAAATTTATAAAAGTTACTGAAATTTATCCTTGAAATAAAGAATATAAACATACGAGTCCTTTATACCAGCAAATTGAAAGATCTTCAAAATTTCATGATTACACCCCATATTTGCATGGGCGAAGTAAACATTTTATAAATTTAGGTTTTGCTAAAGTAGATACCACAGTGTGGGTGCAGAAACAAAGCATAACACAATGACAGCACAAGCACAACTTAGTCAGGGTGTTAGGGTACTCATCCTGCAAATGAGAATCTTTTGACTTACAATACTCAAATGCATTTCTTTATACATGAAACACCTTTGCAAAGTACATATACAGCTGAAAGCAACAAAATAAGATTACTGTCTAAAGAGCTTTAAAATCTAGTGTTAATCAAAAGGGCATTATTGATCTCCACTCTATCTATATAAACAAAATCTTACGACTATTCGAAGCAATTTATAAGGCAAATATTGAAAAAAAACCCCAAAATGAAATAAAAAAGCACCTTGGGTCCAATTTGTTTTGCTTGGATGAGCTTGCCTCACTGCCACCTAAAGATTTAATATAGAACAGGTAATTTATTGCTTCAAAATCGTCTTGAGAAAGGTGAAATAGAACAAAACTTCAAAACGAGAATATGATTTTAATAACTTTCTGTGTAGCTAAGTAATTATATCATAATGCAGAGAAAATCAGTGTATTATAAAATATCAATAAAACGAAACTCAACCAAGTATCGCCAAAACCATATACAGTGCTGCGTCCTCAAAATGATGCATTTAGAAAGAGCTCTTTTACTTTCTTCCACTCTTCAATGGCGTTAGAGGGTAGACTGTATTGATTTGAATTTGATGGATTTTTGTGAAGTGATTGGGTTACAGAAGCACAAGCTTTATATAAAGCTATCGAATGGTACCAAATAAAGAGAATATAAACAGGGAATATGAAGAGGGTGAAAGAAAATACAAAGCAGATCTGTGCTTTGCCCGTAAAGGAACTACGACTAATAACGAGCATTCCTTCATAGTCGCTAGGAACTTGCTTACGCACATCTAATGTAAGTGCAGTGTGTGATAACACAACCTATGCGGTTATCAACATTACTTCCCGAAATATACCGTCTTTGCTCGCTCTTCCTTCGCAGAAGTACAGAGCCAACTTTACCTTAGTAAACTGATGAAGTCTACATTTACTTCCGCCACTTGTAAACTTTCTTACGTCACAGAATCCTAAATTCAGCGTGCAAAAAGACGCGAGGATCTCAATACCATAGCTCACAGAGGAAACACACACAAAGAATCCCCAAGAACGAATGATCATTAATTTCTGCGCTGTTGGATCCACAGGGTAAGATAGGATTTGATTTCAATTCTTAAGTTTTCTTTACAGTGGCACTTTATCAAATAACACCATTTTCCTGCTGTCACTACTCCTAAACCATGCGACTTGCGCACAGGACGGACTGCGCAGGAAACGCATCTCAACTATAAATGCACATTTGAACGGCGATCACTAGGTGTGGTTGAAATTACTCCTCATCACTTCATAAATTAGTAAAAGACAGACTGCTATTGGTCAAAAAAGGAAAACAGACAGCAACGTAGGAGCAGGGAGGGCAAATTTCGAAAATAATGAATGTTTGAAAAATTGTAGCAGTGGGAAAAGGAGAAGAAAGGGGAAGGTTGACTAGCCTGTGGCTATTTTTGTCGTTTCTTTTCTTCTCTTCTGTTTCTCTTGAATTAGTTTTTCCATTGCTTTGGTTTTCCTACAAAAAGGGGGAAATTATTAAATAATCAAAATTGTTATCATCGCAGGCAAAAGGAACTTACGATATATTTTAAATACGACAGCAAGCGAACACTCTGGTAACAGAATGGAAGATCATTGTAATTTACTGTTCTAAAGATACCTTCATTAGGGACTTGTGACGTAATAAAACATATGTAGCAAAAGAGATGCAAATTAAGGGGGGAGGACATATAAAGAGCACAGGCAGGAAAATAATATGGGCATAAAGACAAACAAAATAGGAAACAAAATACAGTATACATGTTCACATTCATTGAAGCAAAGATGAGCAGGACCTTAAAGTCTCTGGCAGCGCTGCCAGGGAAGTTTTAACAGTAATTCCGCTTGACAGGAGATTTTTTATGTGAAATCTCAATTGCTGTTCGTTAATATGATTTTCAAATTTATGTTTTTCCTTTTTTAACACTTATTTCTTCTGATACAAAATGATTGCTGGCAATAATATGAAATTAAATCGAAAATCTTATAAACTCTATGTTTTCAGATTATCAACATTCACTCTTAAAAAGAGCAATGATTTTTGTGTTTAGTTAGGTTTCCCTTGTTGACCTTATACAGTTTATATCAAATGACGTACGATTGCATAAAAGTTTTATGCGAGTCAAAATATTCATGACCAACCCACTATAGCCATGTTCAACTGAATAAAGACAGAACTGACAAAACTGACACTCAATTATTTGGTAGGATGACTCTTAACAGGACAAATACTTTAATGATTGCAGACAACCACTTGCAGATGCAGAAAATAACTCGCAGTTGCAGGAAATCTTGTCAAGGTTTCTCAGGAATTTTGACTTTTAAATTTTGCTGCCAAGAAGAAAAATCTCTGCCAAGACGAAAAAAATTCAAGTCCTGCTGCTGTTTATGTGTAAACAACAACATCAAATACTAAACTTGCAAGTTATTAACAAAATTGAACGTATTGAAAACAAATTTTATCAAACCATACTTGAATTGTGGATCAGAAGGATCCAGAATATAATCGGGTGAATTGAAAAGAGCATTGAAACGAGAGTCTTTCACATCGATTTCGAAATTATCAACTGTTGCTTGCTCCGCTTCCTTTTTCTTTCCTCGCTTTCGTTTCTTTTTTCTTGCCTCGTTTTCAATTATTTGTTTCATGCTGAAATGCTGCTTGTCGTCATTTTCATCCATAATTAATAATTCCAGCTCACTCTGTGGATAGCGTAAATAAGATTTAGTTACAAAATAGATGAATTCAACTACGCGATCAATTTTTGCAAAGGTCGACAGAGCAAGAAGCAAGCTTTTTTAACAAACGAGTAACATATTCATTGAGCCATTAATTAATTCCAGCAGAGAGAAGTTATCGGATTAGCTGTCGCCACTTACTTTAATAAAAGTTCTAAGAGTGACTGTTTAAAGTTGGCGCATAAATCCAATAGTTACGCAGAAGGTGGACCAATCTAATGGGATGGGAAGGGCTGTGGCTGGAAATCCAGCTTAAAAAAAGTAGATAGAGATAAATACAGCCTTATCATGGAAGTTCTTACGAAAAAATGCAGTAGAAATCGAATATATGTTTATTACTGAAGTTTGTGATAAAAAATTGATTAAAAAGGAAATCTAAAGGAGAATGAAGAAGGTCTTCAACCAACATCATTTAGAAACATATGAAAATAAATTTTTCCTTTGGCTTTGTAAACTAAAACAATCGTGTCATGAAAAATTATTGTAATATGAAAAGGCCAATTTTGAAAACATCGCACCAGGTAGAGTCAATTGTAAAATCGGTTTGGTGCTTCAGTATTGAGAACAAGAAATGTGAATAAGAAAACACATTGCAATAACCTTTCCATGACTGTTGCCAGCTTCGTTTTCTCTACTTTGATCTTCATTCTTTTTGCTTCTATTTTTTCTTTTCTTCTTCGTTGAGGCTTTCGTGTCTTCTCCATCACCATGGACAAAAAACGGGTCGTCGGCACCAGTCGGAATGTATTCTTCTTTTTCACTCGCATCTTCATTTGCTTCTTCAGAACGTTCTTCTCCATCCAAGCTGAAAATGAAAATGGGTAGATTCAAAAGAAATAATTTTATGTGTAGGGGATTAAAACTAATAGTTGTCATCAGAGTTTTTTATCAGATTCTTATGAATCAAAGGTTTTATCAAGGCATTGTGGGTGATCGCCCTCAGTATCTGCTCAATGGGAGCAAGGAAAAAAATTTATCTTTTTCCATTAACAGTGTTGGTACAAATGTATTGTTTGAAAAAGTGGTAATGACAATAGAAAATCTGATGTACATAAACTGCTATTTTTCTTAACACCAGAGAGAGTTTTGATCGCTTTTTTAAAGAAACAATTGGCGTTAAAGTTAATTTTTGCCTCCCGTCTTCTAGTCCGGCAAGCGTCCCCGGCTTTTGTTTCTAGAAATATGAATGTCGCTACTCAACAAGTCACATGGTTTCGACCAATGTCTGCTGCTTGAAATATTGTAACTTGAGAGAAGGTATTGAAAGACAAGTAAAATCCAATGATAACACTGGCAAGGATGTAAATGCGAAGATTAAAGATAGGAAAGCCATTTATGCTTTGCTAATAGATAAATAAATAATTTTGAAGATTACTTTAAAATGAGAAAATAAGCGAATTTCTAGGAAACTGGAAACCTATTCATTTCCGTAAAGCCAATAAAATCTCCAAGAATGAAACGACAAACGTATCAGGGCTGCTCGACAGGCTCGAATGAATTCGCATTTTTTTCGCGAACACAGGGTTTGATAAATGATACAAAATTAATGAGGTTTAAATCTAATGGAAAAATTAACAGTGACGGATTAAATTTTATGAGCGAAATTTGTATCTTGTGGTGTTTTCTCGAAATCAGCTAAAGAACGTCTGGCATTATGGCAAATATAGTTTTTTGATGTCTGGTTTCGTGCTCATTAAAACCCTCATTTAAACGCACACAGTAATGATGTGCATAGAATAGGAAATGCATGCATCTTCATTTAAATGAATGACGAGAATGACTGCAAAGCCTGCCTCTTAGGGCCAACCACCTTGCTTTTCCTCTGTGAAGTAGACAGATGTTGTGTTAATGAAGACAAAACGTGCAAATACTCTCGATAATTTTTCTTTTAGCGAAGACTCAACAATGATTGTGGCTATTAACCACAATAACAGAAACAACTAGAATTGTATTTTTGATTTTAAAAGCTAAGAAAAAAGATCAATCTGTAAAATGGCCGCCTTCGTAGAGAAGCAACAAATGCAAGTTGGCTACTCCTTTCATGGCCACCGCAGTCAACAGGCAACACAAAGCAACCCAGTGAGTTCATTGAGATAAATTTCACTCTGCATTCCTGCAAATGAACTAAAAATGTTGCTTCGTTTCAAAATTAGCGATACGTGGGATCCCCCGAATGCGTTATTTCTTACAAACAAATCATCCCCTAGCACAAAACCTTTCCCACATTTACATAGGAGCCAATCAGTAATCGACCTGAAGCCTCTATAAACAAGTTTGAAATTTGAATCCATATCTATCAAGTGTCACATATTAGGAAACCATTGATGACGTCACTACTGGACCGCTTGGATGGATAAAGCGAATTTTGTTACCACTTGAATAAAATAACACCGCTTTTGATACGGGAAAACGTAATGCTAAAAACAGCTGTTATAAACCTGTCATTTTGGGACTTTGCGCTCGTACAGTGAGAAACCGATACAAAAAACTTGCAAAAAACACCCTAACGCCTCACATCCAATGATAAGCGAATACCTAGTCTAAAAATATTGAGCTCACAGTTTTGCTTAAGCAAAAATATCCTAAACAAAACAGTCTTTCTTCAGAATAATCCTCAGAAATTATAGATTGCTATTTTTAGCAACGGTCTCCTTCCATCTGCAAATGTTATGTATGTTGTAATTTCCAAATCAATATTTAAGAAAGAGTCCGGACCAGATATTGATCTGTTTCTGTTTTTCTACAAAAAACTGCTGAGCCTCGTATAAAAGTTGCGCTTTTTGACCGAGGTATCTCGGCGTAGTGGCGTCAATTCTATCTAAAAATGTTGGAATATAAATGTAAAAGAACAATTAAACCACTGTATATAACTGTAATTTAAATTTACTTTTGAATGACTTTTTTACTAGCAAATATAAAATATTTCCCCTGCATTAAATCAGCTGTTTTATATCTGAATTATTTCTGCCTCATGTTAAAAAAGCTTTCACAATAAATGAAAATAACAAAAGAACTAACAATTGAAAAAAACTAAAAGAAGAAAATAATCTTAAAATATCAACAAGCAGTGGTAAACATAAAAAAGTTAAGAAAGTCAGATGAAAATGTGGTAAAGTGTAACTTAGGTAAATATAGGTTAAGCTAATAAATTGAGGGGGGAATATGGCAAAAGTTATTTGAGGCTCACGGTTACAAAGCCATCCAGCTACCCGAGAAATATGACATGAACGCGACATGAGATGAGCACTTACGTTTTGGCAGTTTTTTTGTTCGCTTTTGTCTTCTTTTTCTTATCTTTTTGATATTTTTCCCATGGTGTCATTGCCTTTTCCTGTTCCTTCTCGATCTTATCTTTCACAATCTGTTCTGTTGCTTCACTCAGAGCTGGAGTCCACGAAATTTCCATATGTCGCTCTCCATCGTCCTTCTTTTCTTTTGACTCGATATCCTTAAGAAGATCCTACAAAAACAGCAGGGATAATCGAATGTAAAAATTGACTGTTGCACAATATAAATGCAGCTATGTTGATGAGGATGATGACTGACTGTGATCGTGGTGGTTAAGGTGATGGTTATGATTGTGATAATGACGCGAGGCTGAAGATGGGACAGCATCTGAACCATATTAGCCCAGTAATAAGGATCGGTAACATGAACACAATTAGCCTGTCTATATCAAAGCTTCAAAGAAAGCACTACCAAAATTGTCGTAAAATTTTCTCACCCTATATTTCTTGATTTTATCTTCTTCTTCGTTTTTCGCTGAGTCATTAACGTTCGCATTTTCTTCCACTGTTGCCTCCTTCTCATCATTCTCATCTTCTGACGACGAGGCTAAGTATGCTTTGAAGTCCATATCCATTAACTCATCTTTATCAAATTTCCGCATTGTCATCTGTAGACGTTTTTGATCTGTCTCATCCCACGTCAGTCGAACTGTGCTTTGCTGAAGTGCTGTATTGCTAAAACTATTAAAAATTTTAAACCTCAGGGCCTACTCAAATGCTTCCAAAGATTCTACGCGATAACAGCTGACTGAAATTAAAAGTTGTGCGTGCATCCTGTAAATTCTCAAAAAAGCCCAGGAAATTTCAACATGAGGGCTTGTTCAAGGGGGCTTATTGGGGAGGGGGCTCATTTGACAGTTATCAATATGAGATATTACAGTATCAGATAAGATTTCAAGTTACAAAATGTGTATTTAAAGGACGAAATATGGCTTTTCGATAATTAGTCTGGGCGTAGGCTAACTCTACCGACAGCAGAAGGGAGATAGGTAGATTGATGGAAAGCATAAGGGAGTCTCGCAGCCTATCAGCAGAGTCTTCTTAAATCCTTAAATCCACGTGGCAAAGACAAGATATCCCCCAAGAAGAATGTTCAAGAAAATCGCCTTAGAGGGTACTATCTCACTCTTCCAAGAGTCTGCAAGCAGGCCACCCATACTGTGCTCAAGGAATATGATCAGGGAAACCTAGTATGATATAGAGTATGATGATATAGAATGTTGCTTACAAAGCTAGATAGTAACGGGGGCTGCATACCACATTAAAAATAGGGGGCAGGAAACTGGGAAATGAGTCTGAAAAATGTGGAACCTGGATAAACTTTACATAACATAGAAAAACACCCCTTTTCAACAGTGTTTTCCTATGAGATTTTGACAGGCGATTAAATACTTTAAAATATCAATTTACAAGAAATATCATCTTATGCAAATCTCCACAGAAGAGAGGTTACTTTCCTCTTGTGCTTTACTAACTTCCAAACATATTGAAAGCAAGAAAATGGTGTAAGCTCTCAAGTATCGCATTTAGGAATTTCGGCTCGTCAAGCCATAAAAAATCCTTGCCATACATGCAACTTACCCTGTTTTGCTTTGATTAAGGTGGTGGGAGGGGGGGAGTGCTTTGATTAAGGTGGTGGGAGGGGGGAGTGCTTTGATTAAGGTGGTGGGAGGGGGGTGGAGGGGTCGACATACTCTGGGTTACAAACATAACTTAATTGATTGGTGGTGCGTGCTTAAATAAACATTTTCTTGGTTGGTACCATTTTTTGATGCTTTAAATGAGAAAAAACAACGAAGATTACTATTCACAAACAGGTAACGCTGTTTGTTTACCAAATAAGCAAAACTTTATTTTTCTGCCGTTCCTTTCAAATCCATCACAAAGATATGCAGAAACGAATACAACAAGGAAGCCAAATACGATAGATGGACAATTTTACACCCTTCATTGGCAAATTAGGATTATTAGTTTTGATTTTGAAATTTAAACCTATATTTTTCATTCACACTACCTAGCGGTAAAAATTTGAGATTTAAAATTCCACAAAGCAATAGTTATTAATGTTGTAATTTCTCCGGGTATGTAAATTGAGTCATTTTATCTGCTTAACTCTGCATTAGAGCAAATTTCCAAATATTTCAACCATCCAGGTTTTAGTAGCTATGTGATAAAGAATAGTAAAATTCGCTACGGCTGAGAGGTAAAAATCTATCTGAAAAATAGAAAATATAAAAGAAAGCCTACTTTGTTGGCTGATAATTACTCAGCATGGGCATCTCGGTAGCAATTTGTGTTGGGTTATCCTCAAACGTCATTTCGTCTGGAACAAATCGAAGATCTAGCCGAGTTGCACTGAGCTCGTACTCCATACCATCACATTCGTCGTATATCTTGCTTGCAGTTTCTGAAACAAAATCAGGTGTTCTTGAAAAAAGCACAAAAATAGCATGCATTCTATTTGCATTAGCGACAACAATAAGGGTCGCAAACATGAATATTGGGTCGCAGAGACATCCAAGTAGAGTAGAGGTCGCAGAGACACTTTTGGCGAGCATGACAAATCCAAGTAGAGTTTGTAAACATTGTAAATAAATAAAGATGCAGACAATTACCTTTTGCATTGCATTCAACTATCGCATAGTAATATTTCAGTCTATTTAACTGATACATGCGAAGTTTCTCCATATGAAAAGTAGAACCCTGGAAAAAAGTTTGCAAAAGTATATGCAAATGCTCTCGCCACATGATGTGAAATATAATTAGGATATGTTTGAGTATGCAATTTGTGAAAATCAACACCCTTGATCCATGTGAATTCAATGTTGATATTTCATAAAAATACAGGAATCGTTTCATTTCAAGTGTGGAAGATCATTTCTTGAGATTTGAAGAAGCATTTCAAAACTACTAACACCAAATAAAGTCGACTTGACTGATAAAAATTAAAATTAAAATTACCGGTTTTATAAAGTAAGGTATTTCAAATCATATACCTATCTTTATAGCCAAATACCATGCAACAAAGGAAATATAACATAATAAAGTTTCAAGAATGAATACAGAATTTGAATACTAATGACCAAAAATGACATTCCTTCTCCACATTACTTTCAACCAACACCTTGAGGCAGCCAAGCTACTTCGGAGCTGCACCTGGTCCCTAAAAATTCTGTTAATAATACTATAAGGGAAAAAGGTAAAGCGTCCTAGGTTTCCGTTTTTCTGGGCTAATACAGTTTTGCAGGCTTATTTGGATTTCTTTCAAAATTATTTTGCATTTCTAAAAGCTCTATCATTTCACTATGATATAGATAACCTCGACATTGTTAGGGTCTCCTTCTTCCTCTTGATCTTCCTCTATCTCATCAGCAAGTTCTTTTGGCCCATTCAAATCTTCTTCAGCAAGTCTTTGTTTACCAAACTCAGAGAGGTAAATCTGAAAAACACATGAAAATGGATCACACAAGTAACATGAAGATGAAATTATTACACATGACAGACAAACATTGATTGACAATAAGAAAACTTGGAAAGTAATGCCTCAGACTTCCGAAAAGTGACTATATGTGGTTTTGTTACATCATTAACAATCATCTTCACAAAAGTATATGATTTTTTTTCATGGAAAAATTCAAATAAAACAAAGAGAGCTAACTGGATACTTGTCCAATCAAAATTTCTACAGATTAGATCTTGTTGTTGTCTTGTTTAAGTATCTTTCCTTTCAGCATTTAATGATAACCAAATGTGTTTCTGTTGAATTATTTATGATCAGTGCCAAGTGACATCCCAATTGGTAATTCTTTCAAAAAATGCATCTTGTCTCATTTTAATGACAGGCAATCCAATCAAGTTCTAAATGGTAGCAGAGTGCTTAAAAGTTACCTTAACTGACTTAATTACACCACCAAATGAGCTGAACAACACTAGAAGAAAACAAAATGTACTAAATCTATGTAGAATTAATTCAAGCATGTAAAAAATTACATTAATTGAAGGCTTAAAACAAGTTCAAGCATTCAACCAAAGGTTGAGTGAAAATCTTCACTTTGAAAATGCAGTGTCTAAAAAGCCACAACTTTTAAAATTCATTTCAGCAATGAAAGCAGCACAATGCAGTATACCATGCAGTTGCTAAAAATACGTTGGAATGGCATGCCCTCTTTTCTTCATAAACTTGTCTGAAGTAATTCAAACAAAAATTCCTTTCCACTTGGTTCAGCAGAAGTTGCAACTAATTTAAATCAAACTCACCAAATAAATCCTTTGCTGTAACTCTGTCCCAATCCAAGTTGCAAGCAGCCAGTCTTGAAGTAACAGCATTTTCTTTTCTTGTGGCATCCTTGTCTAGCTCGCCCCAGTCATGATCAACTACCTAATAAAAGAGGTTACTGTGATAAAATGTTTTCATACCATCAAGGAAAAATGTAATTACATGGTTGGCTTTGCCCTCATGTAGTTTTAAATTCTTCATGAGTGTTGTACAGTTAAGTAATGTATTACCTGATCTTCAATGGTATCTAGGTCCTCCTCTTCATCTGATGATGATGAAGAATTTACCCCTCCACGAATATCTGAGAAATCCATGTCACCATCATCATCTTCATCATCATTAGAATCTGACTCACTGACATCTAACAATGCTTGGAAAGAAATGAAAGTATTCAATTTCTGCCATATTCCACAAAATTTTTCAACAGCTAAAACTATGCATTTGAAGATTCTATATACTGTATTTACAAGGGATAGACTTAAGCAGCAAACATGGAAAAGGGGATAATTATTCAATGTGATTTCTGTTATTTACTTTCTAAAGATATAAATTTGAACTGCCTACTCTTCAACCATAAATACCTCTCTGGCAACTGCTGGTTAGGAGAAAAAAACTGTCATACATTATAAAATGCATGCATGCCACGGTGTGCTTCAAAAGAAAGGCAAGAGATTTAGAATGATGACAAAAAAGTTCTAACATCATGCATAACAGTCACTTACCTTTTTTAAGGGGAAGCTCTGCATTTGACGTACTTGCAAATCTAAAAAACAAGTTGAGCACAAATTGAGAAAAAGATACAACAGTGTCATTACCAATAGGAAATATAAGCATAAATACGTAGATGGAAAAATCTAAAGATTTACTTTTTATCAGGATTTGAGGATTCCACAGGAGCATCTTCATTCTCATTTACTACAAAAAAGTTGAAGTACAATATTATACTGCTTACTTACAAGTCAAGCTTTTGTGGCATTCAAAAAAGGCAAAAAGATAAAAAGCATCTTCAGATTGCCTGACAAAATTGCTGCATATGCAGATAATCATGACGACAAGTTATTTGGGGAAAAATTGGGATGGAGCAGTCAGCAATCAATTAAAAAAGAATCATAATATTTGATAAGGCTTAAACAGTTCTTCCAAAGCAAAAATATCATTCAGTGCATTGTCAAATAGGCATAGCATTGCTTTACAGCAGCATGTCTGCATGGAATTGGTTGGAAAAAGGAATGTTTGCACTTTTCATTACTATATTTGCAATATTGATTGACAGCTTTGCAAAGCTCAATTTCCTGCCAAAATTTGCTGCAATTTCTTCAGTGGCATGGTGTCTGGGTATTTCAGACATTCAGTGAATACCCTAAGATTTTTTAAAAAAATGCTTCTACCAGGTAAAATTGTAATAACTTAAAAATGCTATTGATCCTTGCTGAATTTGCTGCCTTCAATATGTTGCATATTGTACAAGTTCACAAAAATAATAAAATTCATGGGAAAGAAAGACCGCAATAACACACATAGCCTAGGGAAGCTAGGAGATCTTTGAAGCTAATGTCAAAGATTGAGCGACTTCATGTTGAATGGAGATCTGTCATGAAAACACAGTGAATACCCTAGAAAGTACATCAACCAATCACAATGCTCCTTTTCACGAACAATATTCACCATTTATCAGTAAAACTATGATCATGTATGCTGAGAAATATGCAGCGTATAGTCTCAAATTTGGTTCAAGATAGTCTCATATGAGATCAATATAAAAAGCTAATGGACATCAGATTGGTTGGAGTTAAAAGGGCTTCATCAAAAACAGTAAATCTGACTACATATCTAAAAACTATTGCAAGGACATTTTGCATGTCGGTATAGTTGTTTCAAAAACATTCTCTCATTTGAGCCCTAATCTACCAACAATAAAGAGCAAAGGAAAGGTACACTGCTACATAATACTACACTTGGTTCTTTGCCCTTGAAATTCCAAATTTGTTATTGCTAGTCAATAGGGAATGCTTCTGTTTGTATTTTGTGATAAAATAAAGTAAATGCAGATAGGCTTGAATAAATTCCTTATAACTGCCTGGTGCATTTACTTATATTTACCTATTTTGTTAGCATTATTTGATGACCTTTTGTGCAGTCCCATTTCATTACCTTTGATTCTTTAAAACATAATCTTGTATAAAAAATATCAAAAATTTGGCCATAGAGAAAAATTTCTAGACTGCATACTGCAAATTGTTTATAATTCATAAAATTCCCTCTGTGCATAATTTGAAATACTTCTAGCGGTTTTTTTGCATTACGGTAACAAGAGTAGGTGTTTACAGTTACTTCCTATTTACACCAGTACATGTTAGGGAATTCAACAAGGGCTATGCAACATTACTATTTATGAAATCGTTAAGGGTAATTCGATGTAATGGACAAGTTTGAAGAAGTCTATTTGTGTTGGATTCCTTAGCAAAGTATTGTTTCATCATAGTTAAACTCTGACAATGCAGTACTTGCCAACCTATGTAATAAAATTAAATAATAGGGCATTGACTAGTCCTTTAAACCTTCTATCAATTCAAAGCAAGCCTCACCCAGCCACACCCTGCCCCACTCTTTTCTTTAAAGGAGAATACCTAGTTGAAAAAGTCACACTATGCTACTGAATTTTTTGGTAAAAAAGTTAACCAGTTTTGGTGAAACTCAGGTGTGAAAGGCACTTCAAGGCATGATGTCATTAATATTCTTCATCTTCCTGACCTAAGCAATTTTTTTTCTTCTCTTGTTTTTTTTCAAATTTTAAGGATATGTCAAAGCAGTAGTCAGAAACTTCAGCAGATAAATTTCAAGCATATATTGATAGTTAGAAACTTCATCATAGTTTGTTGTAATATTGTGATAATCAGGGGCGGCTGGCACCAGAAATAAACTGTTATCAGTCAGCCAAGCAGTGGAGGCATTGAGGGCTTTGGCATTATTGTCAGGGAATTTGGGCTTTCAAGCCCATGATATGTGGTCTGTTTTCTTGTCAAAAAAGAAAAATTATGTAGACTAAGGGCATAGATATAGCGGTGGTTTTGTTAGCCTTACAAAATTTAATTCAAAACTACAATCCCCAATTCATTCCAGGCCAACCTCAATAACAGCATCTCAATTGCACAGGAATGGGCTGCTACAGCAATGCCTTCTAAGGGCACAGCTGACCTTCAATGGGTTTTATCAAAAGGGCCTGGAAACATTTCCGCTACTGTGTTATTAGAAATGGCTTTCTAATAACGGGACCATAGAAGACAGAAAGAACAGAACATCCTGTATATAATAGAGATCTAAACAATACTTTTAAAAAGACTTGCTAACTTTACCTTCAGAAAATCTACCATCACAAGACTGGGGCAACAAAAATAAGTATTATTTTCTATTTCTTCCCTGCAAATCCATGGAAATGTCTCGCTAACACTTCAATGATATTTATTAGAGAAGTATTTAGGTAGGCCATCATTTATAAGCGGAAAAGTTTTTCATGCTTTAGACTTTTACCAGCTGAAATTACGGAAAAAATTTGAGGAACAGCCCAGTGCACAGAACCTGTTTGAATTATTGTAGTTATTTGGTTTGCGATTTGTTTCACAAAGTAAGCGGTCGATATCTTGGAATGCGTTATTAGACCGAGGAGGCTTATAACATTTGAGTAAAATACAATGGCTTTATGCCCTGTTTTCTATGATGATATGTCACATACACAGAATAAAAACAAAGGAAATAGCAATTCACATTATTAGAAACACACCCTAATAACAGAGATGTTAGCAGGGGCTATTGTTGACATTTTCTAAAAGTGATTGAAGGTCGAAGAATTTCAATAAAAGTCTATTGACATGCAGAGCCTTGAGCACGAATCCAAGTCAGGGTCGGTGTATGAAAATAAACAATAATGGCCACAACAGGCCTGTAGCTTTGGAAAAAACTGTTATTAGACTAAAATGCAAAAATCAGCAAAAGTTCTAATAGATAATAATATTTGCTTACCAGTATTTTTATCGACCTCATAGAATTTTTCAAGGTCTTCTTTTGATGTTCTTTTTATTGGTCTCCCTCTTTTGTCCACAGAATCTGCAAAGCAAGATATTTTCAACCCATTAATAACAAATAGATATCAAGCTCAAAGTTTTTTTATATGAAACAGATTATGATTACAATTGTTTGCAAAATTATTACTGCAGTTAATCATACAATTTAACAAACACATTTTTAAGAGCTGCCTGATTACAGAAGTAAGTTGAGAAGAAGAAAACTTAAATTTTTAAAAGCTAATGAATTAATGATTTTCAAGTTAAGAACAGTTTCAAAAAACAAAATAACTCACATTTTGTTTTGAATTTACTATCTGAAAACATAGAATTGAATCTCGAATCTATCTTGACCCTTCTGAATCTTCTTGGCATTCTCTGGAAAAAATCAGTCATCATACTTGAATAAAAATTTTTAACTATATGTAATCCTTTATGCCATATGTTGCAGTAATTGCTTCACTCTAATGATTCGAAAGAGGTTTTCAAGTGAACCAAATTTCCCAAGAAAAAGACAATAACGTTTTTGTACATCTTTAATTTCCTGATGAATTCCACATAAAATTGTTATGTGACTCTACTCTGCTCGTCCTTTACCTACACTTTGAGTGACTCTGCTCCAACTCTACTTTAGTGTCTCTATTTCAATCTTTTATATGAAATTGTTCCATTTATCTAACAATACTGATTAATAAACCAATCTTTTTAACTTACAGTTTGCTATGTGTATTCATTGTTCCTAATTGTCTGTTTCCACAAGGCTCTTAGTTTTACTGTATCTCTAAGTATCTACTTTGGTTCCTTAACCATGCGAATAACTAAATTTATACAAACTTATAATGTGTTAATTTCCCCAAAATATGTGCGAGCAGGTCTCCAGTACATTGTATTTAGATTTAGCTACTTTCAACATTTCTTACGACTTATTAAAGCTTACCTTACCTGCAAAGCCCTAGACACCAACTTGACTTACGGGTAATTCCATATCATTTCAGACAGCCTTGACACCAATGTCTCAGATTTTTCTATATTTTTCTTCAAACTGTTCACCATGTCTTAAAACCACTACAGAAAAAATTTCAGCCTGCTATAACATCTTCTTTCTAAGATATTGATTTTTATATTATGATCGTTTACGCCCTTAAGAATGGTGGCTACGCCCGATTTTTGATGCGGTCCATTTTCAAAAATTTGTCTCTAATTTCTTAACCAAATGACATTTTTGGGTGAAAATTTCCAGTTTGGGGTAGTTTCATGTGCAGATTTCAATTATTACATTAAAAACACAATCCTAGCCATCATTCATATTTCATTGATTAAAATAAACTTAAATACATCATATGCGGAAATTGAAAAATTGCATGTCTTTGTTTGTATATAATGTTGGGTGCGGTCAATTAACCATTTTGAAAATTTACAGAACTGTTGTCCATAGGTATAGATATATACTGAAGAAGTTATGAGATGGTAAGTTGTCCTGTTTAAGAAAAAGAAGCTTTTAAAGTTATGATATATTTCTAGGTATACAGAACAACTTGTAGTCACAACTTGAATACCCTTCTTCTCTACATTGTATTGTTATAGCAATATAAGTGGATCTAGATGTTATTTTGCTTCAAAATGTTTTCTTGATAATCAAGCTTATCAAGAAAATAAGACGGGTAATAGAATCCATTTTAATTTTGCTCTAGAAATTATGTCCTTATCAATGGTATTTCATAAATATTTTGGTAAAGATTTCCTCATCAGCTGCAAGTAGTTTGTACTGCCTTCCAGTTGCTGTTGTTGGGGCATTAAATGTGGAAAGTATGTCTTCCTCTGGTACCCAACATACATCATCCCTCATTGGCCAGGAATACGACCTTGCTGGGCAATTCGGATGCATAAACTTTACTTCAAGATGTCTTTTTGAGCTGAATCAATTTCCTCTACCAGCCCGATCCAGTATTCCTTGTCATACAGACAGATTGTAAAAGAATTTAGTGGGAAGCTAGTGCAAATTTGCTCTACTTCCAATGCAAAATCAAATTTTAAGGCATATTTTTCATCAATTGACGTTCTTTTTGCACCAATGCACGAACTGGACAAGGGACCGAAATGATGGTAGCTCCTAGTACCAGGTACTGTCTTTGCATTCAAAAATCTTGTCTTGAGGTTTGCCCTTGTTACTTCCATTGTTTCCTTTGGTATGAATTTGAAGTTGATTCCTTTGATTTCCTCTTTGCAGAACTTAAACATTTCAACTGCACTTAGAATTTGGTTATCAAATAGTAGTTGCAAACTTGCTCATGATGTTATTCTTTTAACTGTGCCCCCAACACCATCACATGTTGACTTGCCATGACTTGTAGCAAAAAAAGACCATGTGCAATTAGTACCAAAATCAGCACGATGGAAGCATAAGTTGAGAAAATTCTTACAGTTTTTGAATTGGCCAGCATATCCATCAGAGAAGTAGTTGACAGATTTCACTTGAGGATTGATGCTTTCAATTATGTGCTTTGAAGTTTCTTTTAAAATTTGGTACACCATATCTACATTGTGATTTAGATTATCTGATATGAAGCATATGGAGTGATCCTCCAACTGACCATTCCTCTTTGTGTACACAACAGCTGGATGTAAGGTACATTGTGATTTGTTCCAGTGATATCCCTGTATTTCATCCTGTACAAGAAACTTATAATTTTCAGCAAAATCAACAAGGACAATGACTTCGCTTTCTTTCAAGTCTTCCTTACACTGCTTCCCTTGGGTGCGAGCTATGAACCAATGAACAGTGATCTTGTCTAACTTCTCAGCCACAAGCTCTATGAAGTCTGAAAGTGGTGCTGTTTGTTTAATCAGCTCTGCCCTGTCTGTGCTAGTCCATTGATTGAATGTTATACTGTAATCCTCTTCCTCAGCGAAGATATTATCTACTTCATTTGCATCTGCACTCGTTTCATCTTGGTCACTGGGTCTCGCATTCAGTTGTTCTCTAAGGTAGTTCTTCAGGGGTTCAATTTCAGGGCAGTTAGGGCAAAGATGGATCATACATTCTTTCTTATCTCTGCTACAAACAATCAATTCTAACAGGTGATGGTAATCCTTGTCTAGCTTTATTGCATTGAGCGCCAACGTAATATTCTAATGGGAAGTGCAGACACAAACAGAATATGTACCAGAAGCCCCAACAGTTACACACCATTTTGGCCTGAGCATGCAAAATTTAGAAAAGCCAATTTTGATATCATTGAATTGCTTTTTGAATGATGAATAGAGCTCCTTTAGATTCGAAAGGATTAACCTCTTCTGCATATGTTGATTCCTTCCAATGCTAACATAATCCTTTTTCCCTGGAAGTAGCCTGCTATTCTCATCATCACAATAGAAATCTGTAACAAGGAGCACAACATCATCTGATAATGTTTGTTCTTTCTTTTGCTCTGGGCTTGCAAAGATACCATGCTCTTTACGCAGTTTGAATGCTTGGCGGACCATGTAGTTTGAGACTCCAAAGAAGTTAGCAGTTTTTCTTACTGTCCATGAGAAAGGCGTCATCGTTAAAATTTGTATCTTGACTTTCCGAGATGATACTTCAATTTTCTCCTTCATCAGACCTTCCATGATATCTAAATCGTTGGCTTTTTGTTCGATTTCCTTGGAAATTATAGACCAATAGCATGTAACTTCAATGGACTTACCTCTGCTTCATTAAGAGTAGAGCTCAGAAATTCTCTACTGTCTTCAACACTTATTTCCAATTCCATTTGCTCATTGATATCATCGTGGTCTACTTTACTGGAAGAATATGAGCCTGTAGGGAGCTACTCTTTGTGCTTGTCAGTTTCGATCCTGCATGCAGGACATAATTTGTCTCCAGGAGTAACATTGATTCCTAAAATTTTCATTTCTTTTGCAGTTTCTAAGCCAATCTCTCTCAAGGAGCCTCTGGCAGTGTGTTTTTCTTTTTTGAACGGATTGCAACATTTTGTTTTTGTACTTGCATACCTCTTAAGAACTGTGTGCTCGTGATGATAACATATTGTGCTGCCTATACTGTCTTCTAAGCCTGTTCTCCATATTACAAGATATTTCTCGTCACTGCTTCATTCTGCAAGCAATTTTAAACCAGACGTCTTTGAAAAATTTAGTTTGTGACATACCTCCCCAACAAATTACCAAGAGAACAGCTCTCCAAAATTTTAACCGACATACTTTTTCTTAAATTGTGTTCTCACCTGCAACCTAAACCAAAACTGACTCCTAACTGATAAATCTGCCCATGAGTACACATGTCTCAAAATAAATATTACCTCATCATGCCTTACATCACATCACATGGGTTGATTTGGAAGCACCTCCACAATATAAGTCATCACATAACATCATACACTACAAATCATGCCTGTCTGCATACCGTAAAAACCAGACTGTAGATCCTTTGTTACAGGACCCTTGAGGACCAACAACAAAAGGATCTAGATTGATAAATGACTTATAACAGATTAAATCGGGATTGTAGGATGCTCACAACCAACTGTGATCAACTACTATTATATGGAAATTGAAAACCTTCTGGTGTTGAGGATCCTTTTTGCTGTTAGTGTCTAGGTCATGGGTATTGGAGTCTGGCTTTTATGGTACCCCAGCAATTTCTGCCAAGCTGTTGACCAATATTTACCCTTCAATAATCATCAAAATACCTTTTGTTTTGTGGTTAGTTAGAGAATGGCCTCATAACAACTGTATTTTGATATTTGCATGAATGTGTAAATTTTTATTATCTAAGAAAAGAAACCAAAAACAAGAAGCAAATGATTTTAACAGTTACAGGAAGCAAATGATTTTAACAGTTACAGGGAAACTACTAGTGGGCAGTTATGAGAAGGTATAGGAAATATAACAAAAAATAAAAGGTCTTCTGAAGGAAGTTAGGGGAAATTTTTCAATAAAGGATCTCTTTGAGGACATAAATCTAGCAAAGATATACAATATTCAGATTTACTACATGCATTTATAGCATTTGATAATATATATTTATATATATAAAATCAATCAAATGTTTTCTACAGGTATAGGCTTTTCTCTCTCTCAAAAAGAGAAATTGATGACATATAATTTCAGTGTAGTTATCTATGTTGATTTAAATCTGTTTATATTGCTATAGAAATACAATGTAGATGAAGAAGGGTATTCAAGTTATACCTAGATCTGTATACCTAGAAATATATCATAACTTTAAAAGCTTCTTTTTCTTAAAAAGGACAACTTACCATCTCATAACTTCTTCAGTATATATCTATACCTATGGACAACAGTTCTGTAAATTTTCAAAATGGTTAATTGACCGCACCCAACATTATATACAAACAAAGACATGCATTTTTTCAATTTCCGCATATGATGTATTAAAGTTTATTTTAATCAATGAAATATGAATGATGGCTAGGATTGTGTTTTTAATGTAATACTTGAAATCTGCGCATGAAACTACCCCAAACTGGAAATTTTCACCTAAAAATGTCATTTGGTTAAGAAATTAGAGACAAATTTTTGAAAATGGACCGCATCAAAAAATGGGCGTTGCCACCATTCTTAAGGGCGTAAACGATCGTAATTCAAAAAGCAATATCCCAGACACAAGATGTTATAGCAGGCTGAAATTTTTTCTGTAGTGGTTCTAAGACATGGTGAACAGTTTGAAGAAAACTATAGAAAAATCTGAGACATTGGTGTCCAATCCAATTTTTTTGTGTCAAGTTGATATGGAATTACCCTTACAGCCTTGTTTTGGAAATTTCTCCAAACTTCATTATACAACTTTTTTAAGCTCAGATTTGTTTTATCACCATAATTTTAGGCTGGATACAATTTTTAGCATTTCATGCACATTGACAAAAAGACATGAAAAACCAATCATTTGAAAATCTGTAGAGAAACATCCATATTAGTAATGTTTTCCCCAGTATATGGTAGAGCCGCAGTATAGGGTTTGTCAATCAAGATTAAGATAGCAAGTGGAAGCTGTTTCAGTGCATCATTGTTGTGATGATAAAAGTTTTTTAAAGACACGACAGCTTCTCAGCCAGTTAACATTCAGCCTTACATTTTCAGCAAGCGGCCATGTTTTAAACCCTTGTTTGAAGGACACTCATGAAGCTTACTACTTAAATCAAATCAAAATGATTCATCAAGTTACATTAAAAGTCTGGTGCCCGGTTGGAGCAGGCACCACACTTGTATATTCATAATTGTTGTAATAAATGCAGCTGGAACTGGGAAACAGCTTTTCATTCCTTTTACACTGTCTTTTTGCTTTAGAATACAGACCCAAAGTCCATATTAGCATTTAGAACAATTTATACACTCTTTTGTGTTGATGTAGCAGATGAGGCACTTGTTTCTGAGAAATCTTAGAATACTTAAAAGGAGCTAATAAACTTTCAAAAGACTAAATTTCAAGCATAAACTGGTGACCTTAAAAAAATATGTACATATGATATGGTGATATTGATATGTTGTGTATGTTGCTGCTTAAGAAACTCAAGAACCTAAATAAAAACGGTTCACAGCACAGAGATATCATAACACGCAAATTAATGAATTATATCATCTATACTCTTATAGCAAATCAATTCATAAGCAAACCCTTGAATACTGTCAAAAACTGCCTGAAAACTGGCTCTCATCACAGAAACATAGAAGTAGCAAAAACCACTTCAGGCCATAAAATACTTACCTTGAACCTAGGGTCCTTCAAAATCTTGCTGAATCGTTTATCGGTGCTCATTTTGAACGTCTCTTATTTCAAGTAAAATAAATTATATTGATTTTCCTTGTCCACCATCTACTCGTCTCGTGGTTTGTATTCAATATGGCTTCTTCAAGCCTCGTAATCGCTAGGAGACTAGATGGGGTTTATTGAGCGCGCGAAACAGATTTAAGATTTAAGCAAGTCAATGTGGAGTTAATTGTTGTTTTGGATTATATAAAAATTTTAAAAGAATGGCGGCTACAGTAGCTAAAAGCAAGGACATCGTTACACTAAAGGGAAGTGCAGAGATGGTCGTAGAATATTTCAGTATGTATCTGATCTGTTGCAATGCAAAGAGGTTCTGAACTAGAAGTACTCCATCTTCAATCTAAAACAACTATTAAATTTTGATTTTGAAAGCACGAGCAGCTCGTACGAGGAATCAGAACTCTCATTCTTCTTATGATCATATTAAAGTTGATTTTGTTAAGTATATATTACCTCAAATACATTGTTGATTGTGTATGGAATGGAATTTATTTATTTTAATTTGATGGCCCAAACAAATGTTTCTGGATGGATCCACTCTAAAAACTTCAAATGGAAAGAATGAAATTAAACCAGGCCAGTTCATATCCAGGTTGCTTTGAAAGATTTGCCTAAGGAAGTCAATATTAAGGTAAAATCATGCATATATCATGTGCCAAGTTGAAAAGTTTCTAATTTTGTGGCACATGATAAATTTATTGTATGCACAAGGAATTCAAAGTTTAATACTAGATATTCCTCTCTCATTCTTGGTGATAAACATTGATCTCTTCATATCTGGTTTGCAGTAACATTTATCTATCATTTCATTAACAGTTGCTTCCAACTTTCAAAACTTTACAATCTGTATAAATAATAGCATAAATATTTTATTCTTTATCAAATTCCTAATAGCTAGATCAGTTTCAAACATAGCACACCAAAGTTCAATGGTGTGTATTAAATTTGTTTTTTGTTGCACCCAAAACCACAGAAATTTGAGCCAGGCTTAGTATGTAAAACTATGGATAATTCTTTTAAAACCACATTGTGTCAATGTGGAATGACTTACCTAGGAATCTACTACATCCATAACAGTTTAAAAATTTGTAAATCAACTTGCCTTGTTTTGAAAAGACCTTGTGATTAAATTGCCAATAATCAATAATCATCAATATTTCATTCTTTTTTTCAGATTATGCAATAAACAGGTGAGTAATGGCAAAGCAGTCAATCTAGCTCTATTCGAACTTTGTGTCACTGTGTCCTGTAGGTGACTGTATAGTCAAGGAGCAATGCTATACTCGACTCTGTGCTTTAACCTAGACTAAAAATATACAGCTTTAAAACTATACTTTTACACAAATAAACATTTATCATTAGACAGGTATTGAGCAATGTAATTTAAATTATGCAAGTGTGCCATTTTTTTAACATACAGTAAAACATTACAGACCCTGCTGTAAACAAAAGGAGGAAATGTAGTGAGAACAGAACAGACAATCACACACAGTGAGAAACAAATGCCTTAGGAAAATATTGGAAACAACTGCCTAGTGAAAATGAGAAAATGGTTTTGTAATGCCATCACTGACTTTGAATTTTAAGTTTGGTAATTTACTTCAAAAGGCTTCTAGATTATTTGAAATAAAAATTAATTGTGGAATAATTTAAAAAGTCTCAGAAGTTTCTTGTCTATTTATAATGTTTTGTATCATTAGCCTGTTTAGCTTTAATGACATTTTTGAGTTTTTAGCATTCTGTATCAAAGAGGGATCTATGCACCAGAAACCTTTAAAAGAGAAACAAACTATGGACTCCCAATGCAAATGACAGATCAAGCAGACCTTAAAGATTATATAAGTACAATTTTAAGGCAAATTCAAGGTCAGTTGGAGTTACTTTTTCCAAAAAGTGCCACAAAAGCTTTTAGGATGGATATTACCTAACTTGATAATTTGAACTTCTTAGACTGGTTGCAAAATTAAGAATTTTGTAGGAATATGTTGAATCCTTGTAAGTTAAACATGGTACCGTGTTTCATATATTTTTAGTCTAGCAAGTTACAAGCCTGGATTCATATATTTGTTGTCTTCAAAAAACTCATTTTCAAGACGTTTCCTCCATATTAAATATAAATGTTGCTTATTCATTTATTTATTATTTATTATTCCTGACAGCATGGCTAATTTCCAAAACGATACAGAAAATTGTTTTAGTTATAACATCAATTGACACTCATGAAGATTTAGAGAGATGGCAGTTTGACATTGAATGTGACAAAGCAGCATCAACAGATGTCAGGTAAATGCTTGTTAAATTTGTTAAATGAATCTCCATTAATTATACCTCACAGGCTTATTTTGCTCTAAGCTAAACTGAGAGTGTGAAGCAGGGGCGGACACTTGGTCAAATATTTGGGGGGCAAGCCTATTGTTTTAATAAGATGACGTCGTATTTCCCATTGTTTTCAATCAAAAGACCATTGTCCTCTAAAGTATTGGGGGGGCCATCGCCCCCCCCCAAGTGCCTGTCACTGGTGTGAAGTAAAGAAAAGCATTGACACCTCAAACAGTTGGCTGTAGATTGGTTTCGCCCCATATCTAGGGTCAGCAATTAGGCTTTCAGTGGCAATGCATGTGGGAGGTAGTAAAGTGTGAAAAAAAGTATGCACAAGTCTTAGAGATTTGTCAGTCTCTTTAAGCAAAATCACCAAGAACCGCACCACAAAGCAGTGCCTAGGTTTTGGCAGACTGTTTGCCATCCCACAGAGTTGCAATATAAGTGAAAAGAGTTGCACTAAACAGAGAGGTCAGCTTTTTTACAAAAAATTATACTTTTCAGTTCATAACATTTAGGGGTTTTCAAACACTGTACTTGAACATTCAATTAGTTGGTTAAGTCAAATTGATCTATCATTTTGCTTTTGAAATTTTATAGCTGTTTTCTCATAGCTGCATCTTTCCAGAATGTTGGATTGAAAATAGACTTCCAGGAATACCAATTCCTTTGTATCACTCTTGATGGCTGCTAAAGAATTTAAAAATGAAACAGGGGACAAAGAAACTTGACATATTACACAAAAGCAACATAATCTACATTAGTTCTTGATATTTTCTTTGCCTTCTTTTTGTAAGAGATTGAGGTGTGTCTCTTTGTGGAGTTTTTTAGAAAAGAGAGGCTTTATGAGAAGAATGGAACTAAATCGAATTTTGTGGAGGTTATTTGTATGAAAACATCATAAGTGGGGCACCAGAACATTATATTTTCATAAACAACAACTGAACATAACATTGGGTTATTTTATAATTGCAAAAGAAACAAATTTTCTTATCCTATACCTAACCATTTTTTAAGATTGTATAAATCTTACAACACCAGAGTCTTGTTATTTTTAAAACTCTTACTGTATTGCTTTAGGGAGCATTACAAAATTTTACCAAAGTCAACTTTATGATTCTGTCTAGTGATCTGACAATAAATCTCAACAAATTTAACTTGATGACAAATGCACCTTTTCTTTTCTGTTTCTTTTCATGAAGAAGCATCTCTTCTAAATTTTGACAACCTCAATAATAATCTTTTTTATTTTACAAGCTATTTCAAAGATAAGCCACTGAAGGATATTCAAAAAGAAATTAGAGAGATTATCAGACAAATTGTGGCAACAGTTACATTTCTTCCAATGATATCAGATAGATGTAAGTATTGAATCACTTTAATAGTGCCTCAAGATACAATTGATAAGTTTATGCCACTTTCACGAGAGAGTACCATTTTTTAGTTGATAATAAACTATCTCAGATGAATTTATAAAAATATATAATCTGTCTTAAAATTTGCCTTAAATATTTTGTTTTTTCTGAATTCTATGATTTTTGTTTTGAGTTTGTCATGTATTGATCTTTTGCTTTTTATCTTACGCCTACTTAACATGTTTGCTTCAACAATTTTAAAACTACAAGATTACCAAGAAATTTTAACAGCAAATGCCTTTTTGGTATTTATTTATCAATTCAAAATTTTACTAGGTTCATTTGATGTTCTTGTGTATACCGACAAAGATGAAGAAATACCTCTTGATTGGGAAGAATCAGACCCACATTTCATTGCCCTTTCACAAGAAGTCAGACTGAAATCACTTTCAACTGGGGTACACAAAGTAGACACAGTCGTGGCATACAAAACTGACACAGACTCTTGAATCATGTTGAGTAAAATCATAAAATTTACAATTTGGTCGTTATTTTCATGTATTGCAACTTATCATTACAGCTATGTTAGATATACCAATTTTGTACTTAATTGTAGTTTAAACTGGTCTTTGCTTCAATGTTTTCATTAAAAAACCTAGAAGTAGTATCTTTTGGCTCAAAATACGAGTCCAACCTGGAAGCAAAATACACTTTTACTTTAATGTTTTCTATATTCCACAAAATTCAAATACTCCACAAAATATTCTATATTCCATTGTCATATTAATACATTCATTTTCATATTCTGTTTTCTTAAAAATTTATTTATAAGGATTAAAATAATTAACCACATTATTTTGATATATGACCTTGCAAGTTTTTGAAAATGAAAAGATTAAAGAAAAGACAAAAACTTTTGTTGATGCAAATATAGACTTTCCCAAAATTAACAGAATGCTTAACACAATTTTTCCCAACATACCGCAAAAGCTTCATTAGGCCGTACCAAGCCAAAGTTAAAAGAAGCCCCCTCTCTATAAGGCAATATTTTTTCCAGTAAATTGGCAATATTTTTTCAATAGTAGTGGTAAAAGATAAATGGAGATTTTCTACTTTCAAGCACAAATTTTAAGACGCACTTTTTTCAAAACTGGCCTTTTATTCAATAACGTTTAGAAGTTATTTGCAAAGGAGTCCCACTGCAATTATATTGTAACATTTCTTATCCTCAGTTTCAAAACTGCCTGAAGAACACATAAAATGTGACTGTATCTCTTGTTAATTCTTACTAAAAGATGTTTCCTAAAGCCAAATATACATGTGTCAGAAATTATCAATCTCAGAGTAAAGCTTTCAACTTAAAGTTGAATCTTAACGTTTTGTTGTAAAAATCTATCATGAAAAACAAGTTCCCAGCCAAAGCTATAATTGTTAATCAAAATTTTCTTACATAAGTTGAATTCCTTGAACCTGATTGACTACAAAAATAGTATAGTCAATTATATTTATGTTATGTTTTTAAAATTTTAAAAAATTTTAAAATAATATATTTTTAAAATATTTGGAGATGGAAAAAGAGATAAATTTTGAAGAAATTAGGTTTTTCACATCCACAAAATGTGAAAAATGAGAAAACAGACTATTTTTTAAGGGAATGTGAACAATTTACCAAAGTTAAACAAGAAAGTTTGCAAACAGAAAAGCAACAATAAAGAATAAAGTTAATAAGGTCCTATTACTGTGAAAAGCCAAAAACGAGGCTGTTCCTTCAGATACTATGACACATTCTGCATAAATACTATTTCTAGATCTTTGCCAAAATGCAAGGCCCTCTTTACATTCTCTTATAAAGGTTTCTGACAACTAAGAAAACATGGAACAAAAGAGTGTAAATGAAATAGTGTTTTAAAAAGCTTGTGGCTAATTTTCAGTCTACTATGCCTAGGTCCAAGATTTGATGCTTTTGATTTTGCACATTTCTTTAAGCTAATTTTTGAGAATACTAAATAAAGACATGAATAGAATGGTCAACAGTAACAAAAGTGCATTTCTCTGAATACAATTACTTTTATGTGTGTAATTTATCACTAATACAAATGCTTCCACATAGACAGTTTTAATCAGAAAAATGATTTCTATTAACATCCCACATAAACACAGTAAAATTTACAAACAGAATCCACGAAATATAAAATTTTATATACCTTGATACCAATAGATCTTATCTTTGTAAACTATAAGTGTATTTTTGTGAAAAATGTTGCTCTCTGTTAATTCTTTGGGGGTGAGACCATAACCAGTACAAATGTTTAATTACCAGAATGATAATGGTCAGACAAATGGAAAATATGTTTTTTGGAATTGATCATCATGCCACCAAAACATTGCCTTATAGCATGCCAATATTACAATTGTGTTTTCTCAATAGCCTTTTGGTCATTTGTCTGCTAGTCAGATTCAGAAAAATAGCAGCAAAATCTAGACAATTGGCCTGTGGGTATGTGGTACATAGGATTCAGAACAGAACAAGTAATTGATCCTACGTGAACTGGGAACTTTATAGGTTATGGTTTAATTTTGTGGGTAAATAGAATGTAAAGACTTAAATAAAAGGATAAATTCATGGCAATTGTACGAATTCACTATTTGAAAATGGCTTTGAAAAAAGCAAACATTTTACGACATACTAAAAGCTTTTCGTCTGACACTCCTCAGAGCATAAAACGTCAGAATAAGGTTCCGAAAAAACACGATGGAAAATATATACCCAGTTGTGGATCAAAATAGGCCAATCAGAAAGACGCAAGCACAAGACCGGTATAGTTGACCAATCAGTGCCGCAAGCATAAAGAAAAATTACCAATGGAGTCCAAGAGAGAAACTGAACTCCTTTTGTCAAATTCTGTACCGCAAAAAAAATTTTCGAATTCACTGTTCACAAAGTTTTGATGAGATATAAAGGATTAAACTTTTAATGGATATGATATATATATGGCACAAAAAATAGAAGAGGGGAAAAACAGTAAATGGATGTTTTTTTAAACAATAATTTTTCTTCGTTAGAATGTGGTTATAATATTCTTGCAAGAGAGTTTCTTATAATATACCAAACCTTAGACTTTGATAATAGTATTTAGATTGAAGATTATTCTACCACATCTACCATAAATTTATCTTGCAAATTACAATGACTTTAAATAATCAACAATAAACATAAGAATTAACTACAGAATTAGCTATGTAAAATGAAGGGTAAATATGTAAAATATTTCCTTCATATGGATCTTCTCACATTCTTTTGTAAACACCAAGTTGTGCACGGCAATTTGGACAAGAGTGTATTGCATCTTTACAAGAATCGATGCAAAATGGAATGCAACAACAAATCCAAAATCTGAAAAAGTGTGAAATCTTATCACATCATTGAATGGCAATGAGCCAATACAAATTGATAAAAAAAGCGGTACTTCTTTGGGGTAAACAAACTTGCAAACTTTGAAAAAGGAATCATGCTTTGTCAATAGTGAAACCAGGTTTTGTATCACCAATTGCCTTCGATGAGATATCAATCGTGATATCAAAAATCATTAATGGTTTGTTCTTCCAGCTACTGAATTAAAGGGCGTGGTCTGCATATAATTTTTAAGGGCCCAAAAATTCCTCATTTTCATCAAAATGTACATTTTCCTTAAAATTGGGTATGATCCAAGATGTTATTTATCACAAAAATTGTGGGCCTGAGCCCCCAAAATGAAAGCCTGAATTTCCCCCAAAGGTGCTCTCTCTAGGAATTCCTAGAGTGGCTTGGTCGCATTTGCTTGTGAAATCTTTTGTTTTGAAATATACACCTTTTGTTTTGTAATATAAAACTTTTATCCAGTAAAACTTTTGCTACTACATTGCAACACAAGTGTAGGTCTCTTACATATGCAAAACCACATCTAGGGACGGATATGTTTCAACTGGGGGTTGCCTTTTGGCATAATAATAATAATAATTTGGTCTACACTTACCCAAAAATGCACATCAAGAAAAACAGCAGATAGGCAAATGTTCCAGGTTCGGTGACAACTGCTGTTACTATTGAAGCTCTACAAGAGGGACAGGTCATTGAGACTGGAAATTCACCAAAAGCAAGAGGCATCACAGTTGTTACTACTGGCTGGGAAGTAACAACCACTGTATTTGTAGTGGAAGTTTGATTTGTTGATTGAAATCCAGGCTGCTGGGGCGGGTAACCAGGCTGCTGGGGCGGGTAACCAGGCTGCTGGGGTGGATAGCCAGGCTGCTGGGGTGGGTAGCCAGGCTGCTGGGGCGGATAACCTGGCTGCTCTGGAGGATAGCCAGGTTGAGGTGGATAACCTGATGCCTGGTATGATGGAGGGGGATCCATTTTTAATTACCTGAAACAGAATGATAATGTTGTTAGCATAAAAGTGATCAGAATCATTATATACTATTAGAACAACCAATCTTTTCCATCAAAATTTCTAAATTGACTTAAAATAAACTTTATCAATGTGCTTTCCACTGCAATTATTAAATGGTTTATCATTTATATACATTACACAATGGAATTATATCAGAGGCTGGTTCATTGACTAATCATTGGCAGCTCTAGTAAGCCATTGATCAAACAGCATAAAAAGTTCTTGGGAGAGTTTGTTCCGCTCAAATAGACAGTGGGGGTAAAAGCTTGCCTTGTAGCTTGCTGCTCTTGCACAGATTTGCCCAAATATGTTAGGTTTGTGAGAAGAGAAGGTGGTTCTAGGATTTGGGAATTGGTATTCTTGTATAAATTGGTGCCAGGTTATTTTTGGACTTACAAAAAGGAACAAGGCCTCTAAATTACACAGGTCAAGAAATGTAAAAGTTAACTAGGCAAATCTAGGTACTTGATATGACAAAAGTGGCACCAATCAGGAGAGGTACCATGTCTTGCTGGATGTCATATTTTTAGGAGAGCATTCCCTGACCCTAGGTGACCTGTGATTTGTTGATGCAGTCAAAAAGCTCAGATGACAGAAGGTTAATCAGATTATGTGAACCAGATTCTTCACTTTCGCTTTGGTACTAACTCTGACAAAAATGAATTTTTTTCTTATAAAAGTGGTTGCAAAAAGGGTTTTTTATGCAAAAATGGAAAAATTTCTGATAGCAAGAAAGCACCTTTCCGGCAAAAAGGTGGAACATAAAAGACCTAATATAAGGTTCATTGCTCCCTTAGGAATTGGCCCCTAGCTTTTATTTCTAACCTGAGATTACAAGGTTTTTTTAATTGCGGGGCATTTAATGTTTTTCAGCAAAATAAGATATTGATTAACTATTTTTCTAATTTTTAGCTAAAAAAGGCTGGACAGGATTCTCCACCAAAAGTCCCCACAGCATGGAAGTAGATCTATGAAGTACGCATTGCCTTATTTCAAAGTAATTAGCCAGGGTCTATGGTGCCCCATAAAGCAATGAATTCCATTTTAAGACTGGAATTAAATAGGACCTTAAAAATAGCAAAACGTTTGCAAAAAAGGACCACAAGGAATATTCTGAAATCTATTTCAAGCTAGTCTAGAGGGCGTGGTTGCAAAAATTTTCTGCTCGCTTCACTCGCAGGAAGCCTCCTCTTTGGATATATACCCAAGGCCACCTACAACCTCTCGCTTTTCCAATGTACCGCTAGCATAACGAGTGCCCCATAAAATCATAAGCATAAAATATCGTGAAACATTTCAGTGCGTTTTTCAAAACTTTGTTTTTATTCTAAACATGTTATCAACTCGAGCCCCCCCACTTTGAATTTCTTGGCGCCGCCCCTGGTAAGATGTAAATACACGTCAAATACGCAGTGGGGTTTTCTAGACATTGGGAGGTTATGTGCCCCCATTTCTCGTTGCCTGGATTCTAGATCTTTATGTTGCACCAGCAGGGCTGCCCCTTAATCCGTTGCACAGTATGTGATTAACCATTTTTCCGTAAAATCCATTTCTTAGACTGTGATTAAACCATTTCTCCAGGATGCAGTGGAATGGCCTAACCTGTCAGCACAATCACGGCTTTCAATGTGAATTTTAACTTGAGCAGCAAAGGCCAATCAGCTGTGAAGCTTAGAGACTTAATTTTATATGCATATGAGCAATGCCAGTAGGCCAGATGTTATCAATATTAGCGCTTCTTTTACGTGTTGTATGCAGTAAGAAGAGAAGAAGGCCAGATGGGCCTAATACATTATTAACGAAATGTCTGGCCGTTAATGAAGGCAAAGGATTTGTACAGATGATAATTTGTAAGCACGAAAACCATTAATACATTTAAAAAGCTTCTTAAAAACCTGTCTCACTAACCTTTGTTAATGTGTGTCTTCCAAGAAAAACTTATGTTGATTGACCACAGAGTTTTGGAGCTGAACATCGAATTGAACGAAAAGTTGTGGGTGACAAGACGAGACCTGGCTCGCTTCGTCTCACGTGAGCTAGTTCTCTCATGCAATTGGCTCTTTCGCAAACGAAAATAATTCTCTTTTCACGAAACTACCTTTCGCCTCCGCAGTTCTCAATATTTTTTGCTGTCGTTAAATTTTTGTGGCTCTGGCTCTGGTACCTAGGGTAGGAGGTAGGAACTACCTATGGCCCCGTTTACACGATACCGGATTCACTTCAGATCGGATTTGTTTCATACCAGATAACCAGATAGGTCTTCTGTTTAGGCTGCATTTACACGATACCGGATTACTCACGTATCGGATTACTTTTCATATCGGATAGGGGTCCCATTTACACGGCCCCGCATTAATCCGATACGCCCCTTTTGCGGGGTGAAATCACGCTGTGAAAGTGGTATGAAAAGTGATCCGATACGTCCCGTACCACATTCCATCTCGTGTAAACGGGTGAATCCGATAAGCTGTCCAGGGCTCTCACTTTGCTTCATATAAAAATCCTGAGAATTTCACCAAAATATCCTTAAATTTTTCCAAAATCCCTTAGATGCATAAATTTCCTTAATCTGCATAATTTTGTTTCAGTGCCAAGCTCAGTACTGTTCCTGATGAGAGTACTGACATTTATCTGAAAAGCAACTTGGCATCTGCATAATGTACATGGATGAAATGGAATTTACGCCAGTCACACGTTTTTTTGACATGATTTCAGTTGAAGATGGCAGTGCTATATGGGACTGCACAGAATCCTGAGCTGTGGTCAAACCAGATGGTTTTCCCTAAAAAGTTGCATTCCAAGAATATTGGAGCAATGGGCTCCTACAGCTCTACTTTATCGATTTTTTTGTAAATGGAAGAGACTCATCCATGAGTAAATACTAACTGCATTATGTAACCAATTTGTTCAAGCGCAGCTAGAATTTATGCAATACCAACTGCACCCGCTGAACAACTTTAACACCATGTTTGGAACAACAGAACCAATGCTGCATCATCTTCGAGCAGAAGGTGTCAAACTGTTGAGCAGCATCATGCAAGATTTGTTAAAGTTAGACGTTTTAAGAGCAGGTGACACCTTAACAATAGAGTTTAAAGACAAGTCAAAGCATGATTTGCTGAAAGATGTCAATATCGGAATAATCACTACCAGCACATTATCTTCATGCAGTGACATTGAGAATGCTTTGAAATTGAGAAGCTCATGCCTTGCCTTCCTGGTTGAGTTAGGCAAGTAAATCAGAAAACGCTTTCAAATCAACCAGCTAGTGTTCAGGTGTTTGGAATTTTTACTGCCATCAAATGCCGTCCGATGTTAAGTCTCCATCGCTTCAAGATGCATTCACCCGATGAGGTTATAAGAAATGTAGCATACAGTAGCCGTGCAGACTTGGGATGGTGGCAGCAAACTTTGGAAGAGGGCATCTACATTCTACCAAATCAAATAGCAACAGCATTTTGGAAAAACTGGCTTGAAGCTAAGATGCTTAACGGCGGATATAAGTATCCAAACTTAGGTAGCAAGTGGTAGCAAGGCATTTTCATTACCTTTTTCAAATGCATCTGTTGAGCGTTTGTTCAGTTCTTTGAAGCTCGTAAAGACATCTTTTAGAAGCGGTTTGAAGTGCCAGACATTAATTGGTTTAATGCACACCAATCAAAGCATGAAGGGAATGGGAATTCATGCACACCAAACCAAGCTGGATGGTATGCTATTAAAACTGTTGCAGAAAGTAAGAAGCAGTAGGACAGATAGTCAAGTGCATGAAATTTTTAGAAACGAACTTTCTAAAATTGCCAAAAATCGACACTTCTACAGCACTGCCAGCACTTGCATAGTAGATTTGTGTAATTTTGTAAAATATCTTTTTTTAATTTTTTTAATTTGGAAAATTCCTTAAAAATTCCTCAAAAACATAAATTCCTTAAAAATCCCCTTAGAAATATTGAAATTTCCTTAGTCTAAGGAAAAGTCCTTAAAAGTGAAAGCCCAGACGCTTTCGCTCCGGAACCTCGTTCTGAATCTCAAGGAAAGTTCTCATCAACGGATTCTACATCTTTACCCTTCGTGTAACGTTCGCTAAAAACTATTTTATCTTGTCACCATTCGATATTACATCTTTTCAATCCCTTCCCTCAAAAAGGCATTCACTGGCATATGCCTTCACCGATTCAGGCTGCAATTCGACTTACTCAAGGTCAAATTTTAAACTGGATGTGGGCCGGAATGGTTAAAACATTTTAGGTTCAGATCTTAATGCGGGAAACAAAACTTCAGTCTTAGCGCATTAAACAAAATAAGCACATAGCAAAACAGGGAGCTTGAGTATCAAAGTTATTTTCCCTCATTGCGTTTGTTACTCTGGAAATTCGTTTACGACCAGCCTATATATTTTCTTTGTGAAAGTACTTTTAAAAGAAAAACGCTTCAAAGCAGAGTAAATGCTCAAAAATTTCCGATGGTTCCAGAAGATAAGTGCAACAATATAAATTGATGCTCTTTCAATCGAAACTGCATGGTGTGGTTGCAAATGAATTTCCGGGCAGTGCCGCCAAACCCCCTTTTTCTCGGGTCACTTCCCTCACCTTACAGTTAAAGTATGAAGGTAGATCCACATATTTTTTATATTATTACAGATTGCCCTTCTTTTCTTTTGTTTATCGTTTATCCTTTTCCAAATTCTATTGAAGAAGTTCTGAAGCATCAAGAAGTTCTTTTCGGGATTTCGCCATCTTCCTCTGAAATTAAATTTTTTGTTTCCTTGGAAACCGGGTTGTTCACAACAAACCTCGATATCAGAAGTAAAGAAAACCCAAAAATGAGCAATGGCTTCGCGTGAAAGAGCATCTCTGATCAATAAATGAACTTCAAAAATGAAAGGTATTTTTATAACTTTTGACATTTATGGACATTTCCTTTAAATTTCCTTCAATTGCTAAGCCTCAAAGATAATTTCGTGCACAATTAAAATGGCTAATGGTGCTTAGGCCCATTGGCTTGTTTTGAACACAACCGAACAATAATGAGTTGATGATCTTTACACAAACTGCCAATTGACATTTCCAGCAATGACTTAATTTTGCAGTCCTTCACTTTTTCAGTTTGATTTGCTCTCGCAAAGCCTGCTTAGCCTATAGACAAAGCACTAGATCCGATGAAAGTGAGGAACGGGGATGCAAACAAAGAGGCATTTTAAATGGGCATGCAAAATTGTTAAGCACTACACCAATGTACACTTCTCAATTCTCAGCGAGAATCTTTTTCTAATTATCTTTAATTGGTCTTGTCGCTTAATTAGTCTAAGTGCAGCTGAATTGCTTAAACGCTATATACAAGTAGGAGCTCTCAAGTGGCTAAACTCTAATTTTGTAGGCGCTTGAATCTTATTATTAGCTCCCACATGGTCCTGTGCCTTAAACTTTAAAGTGGAGGGCCGTTGAGTAAAAAACGAGGCTGATTTACAATTATAGATTAATTTATCTTATTGAAAACTACATGTCTCTTGTTGCCATGACCCCATCTTATTTTTCAGCAGCCTTTTTTTCTGATTGCTCCTTGTTTTAAGCTGCCCTTAAATACAAGTCAAGCAGAATGAAGCCGAGAGAGCAATACAAACCCTCTTTGATTAAAGTTGAAAATAACTTCAAGCAAGAAAAAATAAAGCCAGCAAAAAGCAAGCAAGTTTGTTAACACAGGCTAGTGTTCTAGTTCTAGCAGCCTGCAGCTGATCTAGACTTCCGTATCTTTTACTAGTCAAAGAAAGGCAGTTCTGTTTTAATTTCTATCTATTTTATATTTCTAGACTCTAGATTGATAGCTTCAAAGTATGAATTGTATTTGAAAAAAGATGAACAGTTTGCTGAATATTTCAATGACTTCTTGCTGTCACCAGTAAGTATGTAACTTGTGAACAAGGGGAAGTTAAGGCTTAATGACAATTTAAATATAATCATACTGCCATAGCATTCTTAAAAAAGTTAGGGGAGTAGGCAAAAGTTGAGATTAGTTTTTTTAAAACCAAGCATTTTAGCATAATATGGGTGGCATTTAGTATTTGTTTTGTAAAAATATAAACTTGTAAGCAATAAAGCAATTGTTGAATGACTGGGGCAAATATAAATCACAAGGAGTCAACTAGGATGATCAATCCCCTATCAGGTGTTTGGTAGTATAAAAGACTAAAAATATATTTACATAGTTGTGTAGCCAGAGCCCTATGTTTGGAGAGGCATAGAACTGTTGCAAGCAGAACCTGAAAAGTGTGAGTTATTTCCAGGGACAGATTTAAGTGGAAAGGATTGGGGGGGGATGTTGGATAATGATTGGACTTTGTGCCACATCCTTAAGGTGACTTGAAACTGATGGAAACACTTATTTTAAAAATTCAGCCTTTAACTTTGAGTTAATGAAGATATAAAGATGAAGAAAGTAACTTTTCAACATAATTTTGTTACTACTGACTACCATAAAATATATTTTTACTGAATCAATGCAGACTCCAGAAGTTTTTTCTGTTTTGATAATTGCACTATCTATCATTGTTAAAAGAAAGCAAGTCTAATTTTTTTTAAAATTGTACTATCTGCTATGGTGTTATAATAATAAACATAATCATCATCATAAGAAACGTTTACGCAGGGTAACTTCATCAACACACCAAGTGCTCTTATCAACAATGGCCCTATATTTAAAACTACGATATGTTTTTTTGTTACAAAGTTGAATAAAAATGATTCACACCTTGCATTGAGCCTCATTAAAGTGGTCATAATCCTCCAAAGTATTTCCTCTTCTTGTGTTTGTAAAAGTAGTAAATTAGCCTGTTGAAGATTCTCTGCTAGCATCCATTTTGAAAAATCTTACTCCCTCTCTTCTAGGCATTCTCTAAAAAGCTCTTTTATGACAATGATGTTCATATCATGACCGATGTCAGTCTCCAGAGATCATTGTTTTCCAAAAGTAACGACCTGGTCACAAAACCAGGAAACTTAAAAAAGAGGGATGTAGTTTCAGAAAGCAGAGCACTGATCAAGTGGAGTAAAGAAAACAGATTACCGTTTTTCTTGAAGTATGTAGAATCTAAAATAATTTCTTATATGTAAACAGGAGAATGAAAAAAATTATTTTCTCTAAAAGAAATAGCTTCTAAACAAGATTTCAAACTGAAATTCTTAAAACTGCGAAAAAACGATGTAGATAAGCTTGCTTTACCTCACTGGCTGGGAGTTGATACGATTAAAAGTAAAAAGCGACTTTTTACGTAAAATGTAATGGTAGGTTACGGTAGTTGCTTTGAGAAGCGAAGAATTTTACTCGAAACGTCGTAACATGTTATTTTTTTACATGTACAAATCAGTTTTCACGTCAAGTTATATTAAATTGGAATTCCGCCAACAGCTATTTGAAGTAAAAATATGTCTAGTTTGAATGCATGAGTGTATCTATTATTTTATCGAAATTTTGCATGAATTTTCACCCCCAAATGTTGCGTTGATGGTAATTTGGCGGCAATGTTGATATTACTACGGATCCCTGGGTTATAATGACGATGTCTTTAATATGTGTGTATTAAAGGAGCTGTGAAATATAGTTATGGTAGTTCATTTATATTTTTAGGTCGAAGCAGTTCTTGGAATACAAACTCTGTAAATATCTTTTACATGGAAAGGATTGTCAACAATTATCAGCTATGTCTATCACTGCATTTGCTATTGAAGATGGTGATGAAGATGATGAAACCGAAGACGCAAATTCTCCAGATAAAGCTAAAAGAACATTGAAATCAAGACCAGACAGTAACACCAGCACAAAGTCGTGGCCAGTGACGCGGGACATGGATGAGTATGGTTTGGTACACAGCCGTGCTACATCAGCTCCTAGTTTTCCTTTTACGGGTTACAGAGCTTCTTCTGCTAACCTTATAACAGGCAAAGGTATTTGAAGCATTGAATTTGCGTGCAGTAGGTTTATTGTGCCAATGATAACACTCAAATTATATATTTTGCAAAATATTGCATTAAATCTTCTGTCATTTAGTGTCATGAATAGGTAGATAAACCTTCTGTAGTTAAGCTAATTTCTAGTAAGATTCTGATTCCCAAAGTCATTCGTTCGGTTGTATCCCGGGTACCACAGTCTTGTTGAGTCAAAGGATGCAAGAACAGTGGAGAGAAATAGCAAAGGAAAATTGGGAAGGAAAGGTTCGCAGCCTCTTTCCCCTGCTATACTCCATTCCACTCTTTGAGGCTCTGGTGCCCAGGGTACTCTCTTTGTGGCTCTTTATTTAGTATTTGTTACTGCAGTGAACCTTCTTTCAAAAGCTGCCTACATCACGTAGCTCTAATCATTAATAATTTTGAGTGCTCATGCATTATCTGCGGCGAATCGAAACCTATTTGGATTTTTAGATTCAAGTAATCCATGTCGTTAATGCCACACAGAGTAAATCCGAGAAAAAGGTCATGGACTGTTTACTGTTTAAATGGGCTAGCTGTGAAGTTATGGGCTATATGTTGTTATCACATTTATCCAGGCCGGCCTACATCCAGTTTAAAATTTGACCTTGTTCCTAGAAAGACTTTTCCTCAAGTAAAAAATGTCGTGGTAATGCTCTGAAGGACATGCATGAAAGATTGGAAACCGATGTGAAGGATGATCTTTGAGCATTTGCACGCCAGACGCTAAGATTTCATGACACTGTTAGCTTAGTTCAATAACATCCAATTTTCCCTTTTACTTTGACTACAAGCACCACACAAGAGCCAATGGTATTAGTAGCGGGCAGTTAAATGGGTATTGAAGCTTCTAAGATTTTGGAAGCTTACTTAATTAAGTCTGTATACTGACTTTCACAAACTTACACACTTATTGTGGACTTGAGATTTCTAAACGATCACATTGTTTTTCCATTAATCGATGACGCTGCTGCTGTTTCCGATCCTACCAATATATATATACTTCAGCTCTTTAAAAATAAACACCTAAACCCTGCTCTTATTTTTGCAATTTCTGACATACGTAGCTTTGTCAATTAACAATAATGCATTTCTCATTTGTTAAGCGATTTATTGATTTTGTTCGTTTGTTTCAAGGTAAACAGTTGGAAAACCTTCTTTATAAAAAGATAGCGTCTGCTTTTGGCGAAGATAAAGATTTTGCAAGAAAGGAAGAAAATGATGATTTTGAGGCTGAGTTAACAGGGTTGTGTCTTGATGACATGGACGGAAGAATAAGTATGCTTGAGTTTGAAAATGATGGCAGCGTGGATGAAAACCAGGCTGAAAGTGAAATGAAAGACATATCCATGAAGCGCAAACTGACGTTACAGGAGCTCAAAAGGGAGTCATTGGGATCGGTAGGGAATTGAGTAAACAGTAAAGCCTTCATTTCAAAGACTTTTATTAGATGAATTAGACGACATTGACATAGTAAGGGTTTTAATAGTACTGCAACTATTGCAAGACATCTTGACAATGCCCCTTTCTCAAGAAGAGCTGCAGCTGCTCCACACCCATTTTGCAAACTTTTGCTACTTTAACTGATAACTGATATTTGATGAGATATCCTTGTGTTCAATATCACGGAAGTAGATTAATGATAAAAGCAGATCTTTTCAAACCGGCTTCTTCCAAGAAATGGGATGTGCACGCAGTGCTTCTTACATTCCCACGTCTCTTAAGAACAGTTTTATACACAGCTCAAGTCTAGCAAATGGGTTTCCTTAAAACATATTTTGGAAAATTTAAAATGATTCAAAGATTATCAATGCTTTGTTTCATTGTAGATGGAAGGTATGGATTCCTTTAAAGACTTTCTACACGAAACCTCTGGCTATCACCTTCTACAATTTTGGCTGGATACTGAACATTACAAGGATCGAGTTGCTGGCTGGGAAGATGCGCCAGAAAAGAAGCGACAGTTTGGACTTCGTCTTTTTCGGTAAATATTAGATGAAATTGATGCATTGCCATTTCGTTACTTCAGGACATGTCACGTACCTTCTGGTAAACTATCGTCTATATATAAACTATGGCTTAATAGGAAGTAGTTTCAAGCAAAACCTTTCAACGCAAATATGGTTCTCTTATCAATAAAGCCCCACAAACTATACGTAATCTTATCTTGATATTTTTTTCACGCCTATGATGACAAATATTTTTTGTATTTTTCAGATTGATAAAGGATCGATATAAGCAACATTTAACGAAAGATGCACAAGTAAGAGACAGCGTTTTAAATATCTACCATTACCTTTCATGTATTCAGATTTGGCAGTGCTGCAAACATAGTTAGTTCGTAGCACGAGTCAATTATGCTCGTTTTGAATAAGGTTTCCAGAAGATTACATCACCGAGCAAAAGACTATATAAATAAAGTACTTTTTTTTATTTACAGGAGCAAATCAACAATGCATTAGAGAACGAAGGATTTTCCGAGTATCTCTTCTTAAATGCCCAAGCTGATATGCTTTGTAGATTGAAATATTACTGGTTACCGAGATTTTTGGTCCATTTGGAACGCCAACACAAAGTGTATGTTTGTCTATTCCTAGAAGCAACTGTTAACCATATAATGGCTTTCGCTTAACTGTTGATACTTTTTGTTAAAAATTATCGAACATAATGCATAATGTGTGACTTAAAAAATGTATCTTTGAACTGAGTTTTCTTCAGTATGATTGCTAAGGATTTTATTAAATTTTATTTTTGTATAATAAAGCTATTCAGATTCTTAAGAATAGTTTCGTTAAATTTGAAGACATAAGACTATATGAAAGATTGAAAAGGTGTTCTTTGAAGTATGGTACCCTAGTAGTGGTATCACTGGTCGAAAATATTCAGTTTTTTGGCCTGCATGACTTACGAAAGCTAGTTTGATTTATATGCGATTTCAAGCTTCTTTTTTGTAGTAAAAATACATTTCTCATCGTGTTTACAACAATTATTTCCCTAACACACTAAATAAACTGCAATATATTGCAAGGTGTCTGCTGATTTCTCAATCTTGGTCTGATTAAACTTCAGTACTCCTGAATCAGCTTCCATACTTCCTTTATTAAGTTGCAGATCGTTGCTTGTTTATACATTGCAGCTGCAGCATGTTGCAGAATTTGCAGAATTATAACTCTGATTAAAATGCTTCTAAAGTTATGTTTTCTTCCAGTGATGGCAATTTCAGTGAACAGTCTCCTCGTCTGGTATCTTCCATGAGCTTTTTTCCATCATTATGTGTAGTCAGATCTCTTCCCACGCTTGGTCACGTGTTGTCAGAAGAGGCACGAGAAAGGTCGTTTACATCACTGTACAAATTCAGAGGCAATTTTAGTAGAATAACATCTGGATACATCAAGAAAGAGGTTCTCAACATACCTGAAAACAGGTGAGCACCAGCATGCTTTTTAGGTAAAATTATTTTGTTGTTACTGTTTTGAAATGTGTATTCACTCTATATATCTATTACAAGGTATTTCTTCAAAGAACTGATGAAAATTTAGGTATACCAAAAAGAAATAAAAAACCGGGGGCAAACTCTTCAAATGGGTCCTCCTGAAAACGGTTAACAGAAGTGTTCTGGTTGCCTAATAAGGAATTTGTTAAGTGGCCTCTACGCTTTCATTTGTGTCTCAAGCTGTGCGCAAGAATTGAATAAATGTTACAGTGTGCAATAAACATATTGAAATGATTCTTGTGCGTGAAAGTGAAGAAGAGATTTTACTGAGCTTTTATTTGAATTTTTGGAAAAGTTTTTTTAACATGGATTTTTTTAATTTTAGCACTGCTGAAGACCCTTTAAGATTAGCATTAAATGCTGAAAAGGAAAGCGGATTTCCCTTTCTTGCAGCCTTGAAGAAGTAAGCATTCTTCCTGTTCTGATTGCATTTACTGTTTAGAATAGATTTTACTGTTTTTACTTTGTCTTAGATCTTATTCACAACAAAATACAAATCGTCATTCTATCTACTCTAAAGAGGTAGCATCAATCGATGCCTGCTATTCAGAGGTCGTTGAAATGATATTTTCCAAGATATTGTACATCACAGATTAATCTCGCCCATTTGAAAAGTAGCCGTTTCTGCTCTGTGATTCCGTTATTTTTAGCAAATCTACTTACGTTACAGATATGTACATTATGAATTCATCAAAATCAGGTTGAAAACGCGATACTTCGCTCTCTTCTTCTGTTGTTTCTCAGTAGAAGTTAGCCGAAAAATGGCCAAGAGAGGTCTTTTAGAAACCCAAGAATATTTAACGGGGTTCGTTTCTGCAAACGCGTCATTCTTCTCTCATATAGCTTGCAACTCCCACCAGTATAATAACTGCATTCCTGTTTAATCTCAAAATGTATAATCATTCTTATTTGAAGACAATCGCAATTTCTCGTATTAGGCAAGGGGAGGAGACACTGTTGAAGGTTTTGCAGTTTTGGCTCGACGTGGATGATTTTATCAAGCAAAACGACAAGAAAGAGGATCGACTATATCGCGTTTACAGCGCTTGGAACATCTTCAATACATATATCAACGATGGTACTGTTTATCCCGCATTGACAACCATTTTCGTTGATGATTTCATTCAATTTTAACATACATTGTATATTGCCTTCAGTCCCAGCTTTCAAGAATAAAGCCCGCGTGTGTTGGAACCTGTATTCGAGATCTATTTTGCGATTGCTAGAATCAACATTAAAAAATCAACCTTAAAAAATTCTTAGCCCTCGATTGACATCCGAGTTTCTTTATCAACTTTATTTTTATCTTTCCATAGCCAATTATCTCCTTTCACACAAAAAAGAAGTCGTGGAACGCGTGCGGCTTTTTCTAACCGAGGCAAGGGAGATTACAAAGGAGGCTGCAATTTTGCTGTTTTCTGACCTACAAGTAAGGGGCTCTAGCTTTTATTAAAACTTCGTATTTTTCTTGCTTAATCATCATGACTCTGCTTTTTAATTGACCTAAACTTTCTTTTTATCATAATATTTCGTTTTTTATTGCTCACATATTAATGTAACCGAGTGGTTAGCGCATCGCTTGTACTTCTGCATGCATTTATCACGATGAGGCTAAATTTCATAAGCAGCTTTTCATAAGAAATCCTGTAACTCTAATTTAGGGCTTGTTGGGTCTATCATCAGAAGTGCTTCAAATGCTGCCGAACATCTCTTAAAAACAGAATTTTTTTAATTTCACTATTAAGTAAGGTATCTAATTTTTATTTCATATGCTCGACTGATATTGTGACCCAGTAATAATCTCAGTCTCCATCTGTATAAACCAGCCCTGCTTTACTGTTTACCGGACAGTGACATTCCCATTGTCTATGTGGGTCTGTCGTGCTTGGATTTGGCCTAGGATAAGAACTTCTCGGCTTGAAACGAAAAGAAGCTGACGAGGATTACTGTAGATATTTGTGTAAGTATTTGCCCTCTGTGCCAGGTCAAGTCAGTGATGGATTTGGCCCTGAAAGGGCATGCTCTTTCTTCATTGAAACCTGGAAGGTGGCAAATATTGGTTCTTCAACTATTTTTGGACTCCGTTTTGGGCTTTAAAACTCGAAATTATCGTCAGAGAGTTTCCTGTTTTTCTATCTATGATAGCTATGCGTGTGCTCTCATAAGTAAAAGAATCAATTTTCATTGAGTCATCCTTACGTCTTATTAAAATTGTACATAAACTTCCGATCTATCATTTCATCGCTAGCCTTAGTACTTTTAGGGTATTCATGCTCATAGCTGCACGTTATTACGTGGTTTCGTTTACGTAAAATGATAACTGGAAACTGAAGGCTAACTAGAACGATGTCAAATCACGGAATTGTGGGTTCGTGCTCTTACTAGACACTTTTGAGTACCAAAGGGCAACATGTCTATCATGTCGGGCATGCGTCACTTGCATATATTGATGGGCTTAAAACAGTTGGCACTCCAACGAAACTCTAATCTAAACAACTATTCAACAAATGCCAGGATATAGTTGGAAAATTGGGTTGCAAACTCATGTCACCCGGTAAAATTGAAATACCAAGAATAGACAAAATATCAATTTTATCCAGACTCTTTTTTGCTTTATTTGCTTCTCAATTTGCTCCAAGTTCTTGATTTTGTGATCCTCTAAGAAACTTACAGCATTGAGTTCTTTAACTAAATAAGGTTTGAAAGTGATTTCCAATTGATATGTTAAAGCCAGGTTCTACTGAAATTTCACAGCTATTTATATTTAATCTCGACGGATCCTTTTCATTTCCTCGTAAAAGTTTCATTTATTTAGCATTTTCTTTGTCTGTGGAATCTGGAATATCTAGAAAGAAAAAAGTAAACTATGTATTCTCTAGTATTTACAAGTTAATGCATTAAGTCAACTGTTTCATTGATTTGTCCCATTCAATTTCATCTTCAGATAGAGGCTGAAGAGGAACTTCGCGAAATATGGTTGGGAATTCAAGCAATGGAAGTTGAAAAACTGGAAAAGTAGGTTCAATAAATCGTCTCTCCCTAAAATTAAACAACCTTTGCTTGAACTAATTTCTTTCTGCAAGTTTGTTTGATTTTTATCATCAATTTATATATAAAGCGTTTATAGTCGATTAACTCACACCTTGGAAAAGCGCTATCCTTTGACAAGCGCTAATATTTAAAACAAACTGAAATGAATGTTCTTAAAAGCGCCCCCTCAAAAAGCATCCTCTCGAATAAAACGACATAGATATCGAAGTGTAAACTCGATGTAAAGAGAGTTGCGTTAATCATAGAAGAGATTAAAATACAATTATTCACACCCTTTCAAAACACATTATTATATTTTTGCGAGAGCTCAGTTTTTAACCCCCCCCCCCTCTCTACCCCTTAAGTAAGTGTTTTTCGAAAAAGTCCAAAAGTCCTAAATTAATGAAGCACCAGGGGGCTTAATTTAGAGACTACGGTCCGTTCAAATCACTCACACAAAGTTAAAAGGGAAAATGCTCAGCATACCACAGCAGTTTACAGAAGCTGATTCCGTCTCCACTTTCAAAGAAGCCTGGGTATTTTAAAAAACTAGGATAGCTCAGGTGCGATCCCAACATTATTTTGGATAAAAAGGGACGAAAATAAATCGAAAGTTGATTGACACAGCTTAGGTGATCTTAGTACCTTTGTCAAGTATTGTTGTTTCGAAAGAAGATAGATTTCTCCATACAGATTGATCTCACTCATGTAGGATATGCGATCGTTTTAAACTATGTCTAATAAATCACTCATAATCTCTTATATGGCTCTTTCATAGAAAGGTTTTTGGATAATGTTTCATGGGTCAACATTTCTTGATTCTTTGGAAAAAAAGTTCTGAATGTCGATTCGTATCTGAAATAGCTATAAACGAAATCATATCTCGAGTTTCGATTTATGAAAATTTTAAGGGATCATTTGTTCGCGTTCGCGAAGAAATTTAATGCTCGAAACGTCGTGTTGTTATAGTCTATCGAATTTTTGTACTTAATTTATTTACTTATTTTATTGTCATCGTCTGTCGGAGAGTTTGCTTCGTTTGTAATGGACCCCAAGACCCCAAGACCCTGTCATGGCGATTATAGAACATTGTCATCGTGATAGTTTATGCCTTGTTCTCACTTAAATCATACCAGTAATTTGTCTATCATTTTTACAAATGATCTCTATTCGCAGAGCAACCAAAAATGCAACACCAATTCCAACACAGCATCATGCGAAAAAAGTCGTAGTTAGTCAAGAATTACAATATTCTCCGAGTCGCTGGGTTAAAAGGTATTGCAGTCGTCAGTTTTTCTTCAACGATGTTTGTTTGAGAATATACCTTTACTATTCTTCTATAATAGAAAACTGCAGTTGCGACCAAGCAGAGGGCTATCTATGTAAAAACGTGCATACAATCGAATGGCCTTTAAACGGCGTAAAGAATTGGTCTGACTTAGTGAATGTCCAGCTTATCCGGGGTACAGGGCATTTTTTTACATACTCAGTGATAGGGGAATTGCCCCACCAGGTCCTCCAACTTTCCCTACCACTGACGACCGAAATGCTGCTTTTACCCCAAATGTCTAGGCCATTGTAGGGCCCTTTTAAAAGAACAAACATCATGCAAATGTGCTGGAAAATCGGGCCGGTCGCACTAACTTTTGAGACATGACAAAATAGTGACAAACGTAATCCCTATTGGGTTTTAACAATGGGTTTGTCTAATTCGTCTAATTCCTGAAAGGCTCTATCGTCCTGCCTCATAGACGTAGAGACCAGGGGCACAGGGGGCACTCCCCCAACTTTTCAAAATTCCAGGTAAAATGCCCCTTCGTAGCTTACCAAGTTGCCCTTTTTGCCAATTGCATAACCAAAAATTGCCCTTTAAATACTAAAGTGCTATACGAAATGAGTAATGAGAGTGGGGGTGACCTTTTGGGACCATGATCTAAAATGTTCTAAAAGCACCAAAACTACAAACTCACAACTAGGGTCACAGAAAAGTGCCCTAGGGCCTTGAGGATTAGGAGGCCCCTCGATGTTTTCAGTTCAAGATTGCAATTAGTAGAAGATAACAAAATTGTGCCTAAATTTTGTACAACGTTTAAAACAATTGCAAGAAAATGTCTCCAAAAAATATTCTGAAATGTATTTTTAGCTAATCTAAAGCTAAAGGGCATGGCCACCAAAAGTTTTCTGCTTGCCTCGCTCGCAAAAGGCATCATCTTTCCATTTTACCACAGGACCTCCAAAACCTCTCGGCAATACTTTTCACGATTAAACTGAAATGATATCATTGTAGCCATGCTTCCAGAATAAGATCTTTGTTAGAAATTTCTCATAGACAACCCTTTTCTAGTTAGGCTCTTTATCTTGAACATTTCATAAACAAAGGTTCCAATTTGGTTTATTAGCAATCTGTAAGAATTTTTTAATGAGACTGCGTGTCAATCCTGAAAAAACTCGGCATCGAAACAGCTTGATAATTATCACATGGTAATTAAAAATGTTCATGATAATCACGTCATGAACATTTTTATCACATGAAAACACCAAGATTACAATTCCGCATTCCAAGCTAGATTGTTAACTTCCCTCAGCTAACGTCCTTGGTTAGAGCAAAACTTAACCAAATAGATGTCTTCAAGAAATGTATGTGAAACATCCCGCTTAGCTGTTGCAACAACACTTGGGTATTTTTAGAGAAAACAGAAGCTTATTGCAATTTGCAGCACCGTAAACATTTTTGTCGCGAGTGTGGCCCTTTGAGAAATGCCCCACTGCTGAAAAATCCATAAAAACGCCCTGCCTGGGTACGACACTTGACCTTAATAGAATAGGAACATTTTGATGTTCATCAGACATCCAACAAAGCAGCATTTTATCGTCCCTTTACGCAGCATGCAGGTGGTTAAAAGTCATGTGTCGTATTTCTAAGTTATAATATTTAATACTTTTCGATTTCAGTCTTTTTTTCATCTCAAGCTAATAGTATGGCAAGAAAGTGCGGAGGATTGAATAGTTTACTTGATGGGATCGTATGAAACATAATCATGTTATACTTGAACTTCACAATGGATGTAACAGCCAACATAACATGCCGCAACTTTTCTTCTTACTTTAACTTTTAGTGCAACGCTGTTACCAGTCTTATCAGTAGTTAGTCCAGAAAAAACTTTTCATATAGGCACTTCAAACTTCACATGTAAGAATTATCATACTTTGCCATGTAATACAAAAAATGACTCGGATCTGTTGAAGGTATCCTGGATCAAGCGATTCTGAGCGGAGAGTAAGACTGCATACTGCCTTATCCATGGCGGACGACTGCAATTTCAGTAGGCTGTCAAGTCGAGGCCAGCTTAGTGAAAAAGCAGAACCTGTCAAGAAAAGGAAGAAGAAGAAGAAGAAAAAGGGAGTGAAATTTTCATCTGAAGAAAACGAATCGACTGGAGAGGGAAGTGAATCATCACCAAAGAAGGAGGAAAAACTTCAGCTGAGTGACTTCATGGAAAACAAGGAGTAAGTGCTCGGCCTTTAGCTATATATAAACAAGTTGAAAAAATAATTGTTCCTGCACGTGTCAGTGTTTACAAGTGTTGTTTTAGGGCTAGTGATGTTCAATACGATGAAGGAGGTGATATATGTTGGGAATCCAGACTTGTTTAAGTGTTTGAAATGATCGAAAGTTAAATAAAATGGCTTGCTGTTTATATCGAATGTTTGAATATTGATTCATCCGAGATGGTTCAAAGTTTGTGAATTTAATGTTTTAAGAAAGAACGTCTTATTATATTGATTTTATCCAGAGTTAATTATTTCTAAGAAGAAGTAACTCCTCTACTGCTGGATTAAAAACAAGGTAACTACTCTCTGCAGCGTCCTCAATGCTTTTAAGCACCACATACAGAATGAAGAAGGTCGTGATGCCTTCAACAACCTTTCAATGCTTCTGGATATTGAAGCGTATAATGACATTCATCCTGCTAAGAAATTGTCAAGACAGCAACACAGCTCTACAATATACAGAACCTACTTTGATCCCGGATCTCGAAGGTATGTGCAAGTATAAATTACCTCTGCTCAGCATTTCTTTACATAGCCACTTAATTTTTCATGAAATTTTCATTTTCTATTATTCTTACTCTTGGAAATGCAAATTTATTTACACTGTAACCGTAAAGACATTGCATACAAAACCTAGAAAAACGTTTGCAGGTACACATTGAACTATTTGTGTATGTATATTCCCATACTTTAGGCCTGATTTACTTTTCCTCGCCTGTTTGTTGTGAACCTGTAAAATACTACATGCAACCATTAGCCATTGCAATTATATGTTATAAACGTGGGTTACCTTGATCCAAAACCCGTCTGACGGTAAGCTCACTAATGGAATCCATCTTTTAAAAACATTAGGGCAGTCCGACTTCCCGAAGAGGTGGTTGATAAAGTTGAAGATGAACTACCAACAACGCCAATGCTGCTTGAAGCAAAATATAGTGTTCTCCACGAACTCGAATCATCTTTCCAATCCTTTTACAAGGTACGCAGAAATTGTATATAGATTGTTTATGCATTCATAAGGGATTGCTTGCAAATTTAGTTGTATTGTGAAATTAGACTTCCAGTTCTTACTGACAGTTTGATGAAATGTTGCAAAAAAGTGCATTGAATAGATTTGAGAACAGAGAAATAGATACAAAGGGTTCTTCAAACACTGCCTGTAACGGTTATGTAACCTAACACACTTTAGTGTTTCAACCTTGTTCAATAAATGTAAATTTTCATGTTCTGTTCAGCTAGACAAAATCCTTAAACATTTTTCATAAAATTGGAGTGCTTTTTTGAACTTAGAAAGCGCAGCACAAATTGAACAAAGAAATCCTTGCTGCAGCCAGCGAGTTGGGGCGTATGACGTCAGATGTAAATAGCAAGCCTGATACAATGGAAAGTTTGCGAACCATACATAGCCACATGCCTACTCCAAAGGCTGGGAAAAAGAAACGCAAGGCAAGTGCAATAAATGAGATATCTGATCTTTTTCTATTTTCAGTTGTGTGTTTCATGTGAATAGTCATTAAGTTTTACGTGTATTATGTTTCTTTTTTTTGCTAATAACAAGATAACACAGGAGTTCTCTTTCCTTGCTTATAGATAAGAAATTAGGAATTTTCACTTTAACTTTCAGTTTTTAGTTTTTACTTTGTTGATTTTCAGGCGAGAAGGTATTACTGTTCCATGGCTGTGTGCCAGAGGAAAGCTAACCAAAGATAAAGTAGCTTTAAGGACGGCCATGCATAACTTAACAAGAGTATATAAGAGCTTTTCTTTTATTCCTGATAAAGCATAAAGACCAAAATATAGATGATTATCTTTAAATTTCATTGCTAAGAAACGTTAGTTCAAAAGTAACAAGGAAAATTTTGGAAAAGGTAAATAGGGCATCAACTGCAACAACTTTTAGCGGTGACAATGCCAAAATTTTTAAAAAATCAGAAAGTTGTCAAAAGATTTTTATTCTCCATGGTTTTACTGCTTAGAAAAATACTGATCATCCTCATTTTGTTGCAGGGTACGGGAAGAGCAAATCCAACAAAGGAAGACCGCACATTATTTTTAGAAGAGGTTCATGCTTGCGCTGGAAGGCTTTCTGACGAAATGCAGCTATTTCGGAAATACTTAATCGTCAAAGAGGAGCCTGGTGCTTTTCCTCGACTCGAGAAAGACTTGTTGTTCTATATAGAAGTGCAAAAATTCAAGGTATCTTTTTTTATTTTCTAAATGGTAGCTAAAGACTGTTTCTCTGCCCTTATAATCTTCTGACAGAGCTTGAATTTTTAGATATAAGCAATTCCTTTCGCTAGTCTAGCTAGTACCCTTTTATAAGTAGTGGTAGATATGTAGCTTAACCAGTTGGACGTGTTAGTAGGCAACTAAGATATAAAACAACATTTGCACAAGGGTAGATGTAAACAAACAGTCAAGGCGATACAGAAAGAACTGTTATACATAAAATTAAAGGGCATTGTTAAGATGTTATTTAAACTAATAAAGATAGGCTCTTAAAGAAAATCTCTTTTTCTTCTAGGATCTGTACCCGTTCTTGGATGAGGTTTGTCTTTGGCTCTTTTGTCTTTCTTATTCTCAGATTTTTCATTCTCTTCTCAAATTGTTCTCATCTAAAAGTATGTGTTTACTAAGAAAGAACAGCATTAGCAAATCCAAAATCGAAAAATAATGCTAGTTTTTTGCAATTGAAAGTATTCAAAGTAGTAAAGGAATAATATAATAACACCTGCTAAACTAGAATTAAATTGGGGGTTCTGCGCTTTAGGGCTTTCCCTATAAGGATGATGGCCTGTATGATATGTAGTTCACTGAATGTGGAGGGATTTTCAGTGTTGGAACTAGATGTTAAGCTCAAGGTATCTTTTACTTATTTTCTGAATGGTAGCTAAAGACTGTTCCCCTGCCCTTATAATCTTCTGACAGAGCTAGAGAACATTTATTTATTGTAGATGTCAAGTTGGGTTTACATTGATTGATAGGTTTTCCCTCTGAAATCTGATAATGCTCTCTCATCACAAGGTTACAATATGCCCATTCGAAAGTCTCGAAGGTGACATTTTTGTCTTCGCGGGAAATTATTGCAGAAGTTCAATTTGAGGGAGAAATTTCTGTTTTTAATGAAGTTTCAGTTGCAAAACTATAGAAAGATACACAGCAAGAAGGCTATAGTCTAGTCAAATTTTATTCGACACGTGCTCGTGGATAACTTGAAAAACCTTTGTTTATGGTGAATAAATTTTCACAATGTAAGCTATTCAAAAGAGAAATCGATTAAAATGACCATGACATCAATTTTATCTATGACCATGACAACAAACCAAAACTCAGATTTTCGGATAGTTGGAGGGTCATGGTAGCCAACCTTCTGATGAAGATGGTACCTGATGATGATGATTAAAATGACATTAAAATTCGGACTCGAGGTCTTGTCTACGGAATCTAGCCACAAGAACATCAATTCTGAGTTTTCTTTAGTTTGTTGCTATCATAGGCGTAGACTTGCATTTTTTCAGGGGGGGGGGGCGGCTCAAAAAATTAATGACAATTCCTAATGGCAGCTGCTGGAGTCACAGGATAGAAAATGGATTCAACAAGGGCTTAAAGGTGATTTTTTCGTGCATTTTTCATTATCGAGGAAGAAGAAACACACATGAGATGATGGAAAGTGTATTTTTAAATCATAATCAGTTTCTTTAGGTTGAGATCATCAGTTCTATTTAGGCACCCAAAATGTTTATGCGTGGAACCAATAATATAACCAACTAATCTAAAAATTGGTGAAGCACTTTCTTATTTTCCAGGGGGGGCTCAGCCCCCTTCGGTTTTCCTCAGGAGGGGCTGAAGCCCCAGAGCCCCCCCTAAGTTTACGCCTATGGTTGCTATAGAAATGATAACTTGAAAAATACTTTGCTTCTTTACTGAATGCACCACTAAGGTCTACCATACACTGCCATATTCTGTAAATTCACAGAAGATTTGCAGATTTGCTAAAGTACTTTCCTTTTTAGAAGGAAGCACGTGTAAGGCGGACGGCAAAAGGATCTAGTGCTCTCTTCAAATACTTGATCCCGTTTCTGCGAATTTGATGACTGCGGCTTTTTAGTTGATTTTCATTTTTAAGTCACTGAGATTATCTTTCGAAAAAAGTCCAAAGAGCTAGTTGCATATTTTAGAGCGAAAGATTTCTTTAGTAGAATCAGGTTATACTGTGTATGAATCTGCAAGTTTCTGCTGTCCTGTTATTTTTCATAACCTTTTTTCTCTAAGAGGAACTCGTTTGTTTTTAGGATAAGGGTGCTCAAGTACTTTTTAGGTCTAATTAAAAAAAAGTGGTTTTTTGAGTCAGTCAACTGTACAATTACCTTTTTGGGTTCACGAATTTCTGACTTATTTTTTGGGTTTTGTATATAAGAAAAGTTAAAAAAGAAGGAAAAATTGCGAACTTTCTTGAAATAGGAAAGGTAAATGAAGTTTTGGGACAATTTTTATGCTAAAATTTTTTTTTGGTTGACTTCACTTTCACTGTTCTTACTGCATGTTAAACATTGTTAGTTTGCACTCTTACGCTGACCAGTTTGCTTGCTACTCATGATATCATGCAAATTTACTTATTTCTTCATTTCTTTGTGCTTCCTGTGAATGGTGGTGCAATCATCAGAATCCATTGGTGGAATATTTTTTTAAAAAACTCCTTTTTCTAACAGGGAACAAATTTCAAAAATTGAGAACGCCAAAGGCTAACTTTTGGCTGCGTAAAAGCAGTTTAAGATTATAGAATCAGATAGACAAAAAAATTTCTCTTCCTTAACATTTGTTCACTAACGAATTACAATTTCGATCCTGCCGACAATATGACGCCCCGTTATGAAAGGCCTTAAAGGTTCACCGTAACACGATACAAAACAGTATTTCAAATTAATTGTTTTTAAATTTTTATGGCTCAAAACGCAGACTCCCAATTTTGAAACCAAATTCCCCGTTGCATCAAACACACACTTTTGATTGCGAATTTTGATAAAAAGTGTTACTGAAATATACCGTAAAAACTATATCAAGCCCCCTTCTTTTAAGCTCCCCTCTCTTTGATGCAAAAATTTAGGTTAAACCCCTTTCTATATTAAACATACCTCTTATGTATAAGGGCATTTTTATAACATTTTTTACATTAAATCATTAATAAGCCCTCCTCTCTAATAAGCCCTTTCCCTTTAATAAACCCTCCACTAGGACTGAAAAAAATGAATAAGCCGCCCGGGGGATTAATAGATTTTTTACGGTAAGGTTTCCTAGGAAAATTGGGTACTTTTTAGAATGTTTTAGCCTCTTCATCTGCTCAATATAAAAACACCCCCCAGAATTGGACAGTAGCAGAGTGTTACTGCTACCTATTGCTTATCATTTCCTTAAAGATATCTGTAAAACTGAGGGGCAATTCACTCTTGCAAATAGCATACGAGATTTTCTCTAAAAAAAGGATTTCCAGGGATTTTTAGATAAAACAATAGGATTTTCACAAAAAGTGTACGAGATTTTCTTGGAGTGATTTGCCCCTCGTGTAAAACCAACTTTATACAAATCAGCATCTTATTCTATTAGCTGCAGAGGGCCTAAAGGGGGGGGGGGCTTATTCGAGGATTTACGGTATTGCCTTTTCTCGTTAATATTAAACACCATTAACTGGTTCCTCATAACTGGTTAATTCAAATGATGAGCAATGAGCGTAAAATCTTCCGTGTCCTATGGTCTGAAAGCTGTCGTTTCAGCGACTTAAATCGTAAATTGAAAGGATTGTGTACGTGGATTTTTTTAATAGTGCGTGGGAAGTTGATTATGCGAACAAGGAAGCAATTTAATAGGTCTAGGTCAGGAGAATGTGTTGCTTTCGGCCGATCGGGAATGCGGAATTTTAGGCCTTATCTTCCTCAGCAAATCATTTTTCAATTACGCCAAACAAAGAATTTTTATACTTCTCTAACCTATTTCATTGAGGAAGTTTTTACATTGCCAATTTACTGTTGGTTTCACCGTACGTCAGCTCTGACAGGGATATCGATGCTGATACATTTGCAGATTCTTCTAAGGCAGAGAAAAAAGTTTCGTTTATCGAGCGATTCTGCCTGAAGAGCGATTAAATGAAATTTTAAACACGGTGAATAGTAAATGCAATGTTCATTAAAATGAATTGGTAAACTTTTTGACCGTCTCGTTTGAATTGACGGTGAATCACCGTCCCGTAACATTATAAGAATTTTTGTAAATTTTATTTGAATATTTGATATATATATATATATTCAGTTTTAAATCCAGATAGTAGAACCACGGTATTGCCTCGCATTGAGCTTCACCAGTCTTAAAACTGGTTTATTTGGCACTAATATTTTTCATTCTTACTAGATTTTTTATGAGTTTACCCACTTTTGTAAAATTTCTTGTGTTGCGCTGGAATATTCTCGAGCAGACCATTGGGGTTCATATGTATCTGGTAGCAAGACGTGTAATTAGGTTGGCATGTCGGAAGACATGGAGGCGATACGAAATCAGAAGACTTAGAAATTACTTTTGATTCTCTTTAGACTGCACTGAATAGAAAAGTTGAAGTGATCATCGACGTGTTCCTTGATTCTGCAACTCCACCTTGGCTGCAGGTAAATAATATGTTGCATTAATTCACCGAATCTCTTCCTTTATCGTTGATAATCAGCATCAGCTGTCATATTCAGTCATCATAGGTTTAAATCATGATCAATAATCTATAATGAGTAATGAATAATCATCATAATCAATCAGCATGATCATCATCATCATCATTATCATCATCATCATCATCATCATCATCATCATCATCATCATCATCATCAGCATCATCATTATCATCATCATCATCATTATTTACTATAAAGCTAAAAAAGTTATTTCAATTCATTTGACATGTCGGAAACTTTTAGCTTTATTACGTCGCTCTTTTAATTGACAAGTACAATGCTATTAAATACATTTTTAACTTTATTTCTGTACGGTTTTTGAACTACGGTTTCTGTACGGTTATTACTTCATTAAGAGAGATAATGTACCCATGTTTATTATTACATAAATTCTTCAGTCCCTCCTGATGCTGTCTTTCGTAACGATTCATGTTCTTCTACGCCTAATGTTTCAGGAAATGCTTTACATGCCAGCCTTGTTTATCTTAAAACGTTTAAATTTTGCTTCACTAGGTTGATCTCAATCAAGAGCAAGCTGGTAAAGCAATCCAGAAGGCTTCGCAATATTATTCAATGGCAAAGCGTGTTCCAAGAGAGCAGAAGGATCCTTATCTATTCGACGATGCACAAGCTGCAATTTTAAAAGAAATTCTTCCGTATTGGGCTGGGTACTGCAAGCAGTTTAGAGATTCCACAACCCCACCGGAATTTCCAAGTAAGCAAAAGATGTGTCTAAGAAACTAATGGCCTCGCTTTTGTTATAGATGAACAGGATACGAATTTTCAATTTTAAAAATTAAAATCAAAGCATTTACTGGGCTCATTCAAAGCAAAAAAGAAATTAGAAGATGCAAGGAATGCTAAATTTTTGTTTCGGTAAAAAGTTAGGTGGACCAACAATAAAGAAATTTGCGGAAAGTCTGGGGGCAATTACCCTGGGTACCAGACTCACTATGCATAGTGAGTCTGGTACCCAGGGTAGTAGGCAATGTGCAGTGAAAAAAAAATGTGGAATCAACGATTGGAAACCAGGAACGGTGGAACTAGGGGAAGCCAGGGAATTTGCCCTAAAATTTGAAAACACATAACAGTATCCTTTATTTTTGCCATTGTAGCTCCTTTTATTGTTTGACCCATTATGTACTTTATAGTTCCTAATACTCTATATCCCCCCTCTCAAATATGAATCAGTGCCCCCTCAAATACGAAATAAAGCAACATCATTCCCTTTCCAATGAGCATATCCTTGAAGTAAACTCATGGTCATTGGAAAATCCATAAAAAGGCAATGTAAAATAAAAGGCAAAGTAATGTAAGGCAAAGTATAAGAGTTATTTTTTCTTTATATTGCTCCTTTAAACCCCGTTAAGGAGCTTCATGCAATTGTCAATATACACTCCTCGACGAAGCGCCGCGCAGTTTATGCGCCCGGGCGCTTAACCAGCGGTAATACGTTTATAATCTTTCTATGAGATTAAGTCGAACAATGTATCCACAACGGAAACAAAGATTCAAAAATGCCAAATTCTGCTAGTGTTATGAAGGTTTGACTGTTATATTTTAGAAGTTTGAATGCATGTTTGCTATTAACGCCTTTTTGTAACGTTGCAGTGACCAAGAAGGAGCGTGAACAAATGAGGCGACGGAAGGAGCTCATGAAAATGACCAATGCCCATTCAAAGTTATGTGATCGCCCCAAAACCCCAGGTTACGGGGAGTCAAAAAACGAGTTGACCTTTACATTTGGTAGAGGGTTCAAATGGAAGGTAATTACGACTTTTTGTGTTGAAACTTGGCTATTAACCTCAATGTTTTTGATAGATATGCTAATTTGTTTCAATGCTATTGTCATCGTCCTTCTTTATGTAGATAGTCATCAAACGAAGTAAAGAGAAAATTGAAATCTAATGATGTAGAAATAAAAATATATAGCATCTATGAATGTGTGATCTATGAATGATTCCTATGTTTCCCAATCAGTATTTTAGGTCATATCATTAAATTCTCTACCACTGTTTTACATTAAGGAGGCAAAAGTAGACTTGGAGAGTCTTATGTCAGAAAGCACCGCATCTGGATCAAGAAGATCAAGTCCGGTCTCAGTAAATGCCAGATGAGTGTATCGAGCTGCTGGTGACTGTTTTCTACGCTTTTAAAACAGAGAAGCAGATACTACTTTTTCTCCTGTCTTGGTCTTGGATCGACATTTAGACCCAAATTAGACTTTGAGCTCCTCAACAATTTGTAAACTCTACAGTTGTAGATATGTGAAAACGTTTTGGTTCGCTCCTGTCTGTCGAATATGCATCCAAATATCATCCAAATTGAAAACCGGAACAAGAGCCAGGCACATTCCTTGCAAGCTCGGTCATAAAAAGGACATTTATTGTCTACACAGGCTATACGAGATTCGAAGTACCTGCCATATTAAAGCAATGGCGATCTTCCATTTGTTGTCGGCTATCTCTGCAAACAATCCTTTCTTTTTCACAATAGTTACATTCAAACCTTCTTAGATATTGTAAAATTTTTCAGTAGAAAATTATGCAACATTTTCTTTATCAAAGTATTTTTAGCTTCCTTTAAGGAGCGTTAGACTATAAAGCAGATGTGTTTAACTCATTTGCAGGAAGGACAAAAACTTGATTCATAAAACTGATTCTGGACACTGTCAATCTAAAAAACTGAAAAATTACCATAAATAAATCTTAATTTATCAATAATCTTCAGTATTTTTATTGTCTTTGTGTATGATAGTGACTTTTTTTGAAGTCATGTAGCATTTCTATTTATATTTGTAGTAAATTTGGTAGATTATCAATTAAACCATAAAAATGAGAAATCTAGATTTGCTTTGTTTTTTTCCAAAGTTAGTTTTCATGTTACAAGGGTTCAATCGAGACTTAGTGGCTCTTTACTTACCAGGAGGGCTACTGTTTCAAAGCTGTCCTTTTACCCTATGCCTATTTGTTTCCTATTTCTGTTTCAAATAAGTTGTGAAAATTTATCTTTAACGTAAAGCGAGGAAGCCATTGAAACTGCTTGAGTTATTGCGTTTAGCAATTTCAAAATAAATTTTGTCAAGAATTGATCGAGAAAGGTTGAATGAAATACATAGATCTCCCCATAAATAAAAGGCTTTTCATTTAGACCTAGGCTGAGCCAGGTTCGTAAGAGGAAGGTTTTTAGGTCCAGCTCAAACAGGGTATAAAGATTCTTATAGGAGGGGCTTGTAAAATCATGTTGGGTGTCAAAAAAGCGTAATCAGAAATACTGCTTTGGGTAATGTCTCAAACGAATAACGACAGATATTCTTGGTATCGAAATATGACATGCTGAATATGACCAAATAAAACTTTTTGTCTGTAATTTACCTTGATGTTTAAAAACCAGAGATATATTTAAGGTTCAAGAAAAAATGATTTCATTTCCTTTGCAATATAAACACATTTTGCATCATTTTGCTAGGGGTATCTTTTAAGAAAACCAGCCTGTATATTCCATTTGTGTAGGGCAATTTGCTGCAATTCCTAGAAACATTTATTTTATTTTAGTGCTGTGTGACATCCGTCTTTGCAGGAAAACGTCCATACTACATAGGTATTTAACATCTTCCGTTGATTTAAAATATTAAACAAAATGAGCGCAACCAGAGAACAGCAATAGCATGCTCAAAACAATGCATACTCAATATAAAATAAAATCTGTAACCTTAAAATGCCAAAATCACCGTTTGAGGATTAGGCCGATAGCAATCTTTGACGTTTCCAAGGATTGTGATTCTAAGAAAACAGCCCAGACAAGGTAGTCAGTAACATGGTGGAAGTCTTGGAAATATGTCATATAGCGTTACATTTTCCCCTGCCTTATCCTGTAGAGTGATTCTTTGATTATTTGCTGGTCATTTTAAGGGGTCTGCTGATGCATGCAAAATCGATTCAAAGTTGATAACGACTGTACAACCTTCTGCAAGCCTCTGTGAATTGACAACAATGATATGGATGAGCTGGTGGTAAAGGCAAGTGATTTTTATCAAATAATCTCAATATTGCTTGTTAAGAAACAGTCAACTTTAAATAACACTATCTCAGATGTAGTCTTCATTATGCGATTGGTCTAAAACTCTTGACGCATCAATTCTACTTCGGTGTTTTGTAGATTCTTTTTACTGTTCATAATTTAGAAGTAAATCAACGATGTACGTAGTTTGAGAATGCAAAATGCGAAAATGCAGCAGTTAACACTCAAAAAAGAAAAAAAGTATTTTGTGTCAAAGAGAAAAATAAGAACGTTGGTGACATAAAGTCTTGAAATCTGCGATCAGGCTATCATGACGACCAACAAATTTGGTGTGAAGTTGGACACAGACTTCGCAAGGGCAGGCGATGGCGCATTGAGTTTTGGATGGCCTCAGCAGTCCTATTAACAACCGACTTTTGTCAAAATAGCTGTGAATACAAGCCTTTTGAGGGACCTGCCCGCCCAGAAATACATATTTTGTATGAAATTTTCAAGGGCTTTCGGGGGTTTCGCACCACCTAACCGCTCTCGATGTCATCCTTATTTTATATGTCTTCCTAAAAATTTTTATCTTTGGAATTATTTCGATAACTGATTTCATTTCATCTGTCATGTGGAGCTGCAGCATGTTGACTAGAATCTCAGTATTTTAATTTTGTACTTTTAACAAGGAAAGCGGATGTCATAGGAAAAGCACATGACCGCAGACCCATGTTTTGCGAATTTTGTGACAAGGAACTCTCAGCTCCAAACAAGAACGAGAACGAGACTTTCTCAGATCCAAACAAGAACAAGAACGAGACTCTTTCAAATCTATTGAGAAGCTCCCAATCGAGGCCGAGGACCGAGGTCCAACTCTGGCAAGTAGCGTGCGAGACTTCCACGAATATAAAAGATTCCCAGGGATTTTTCGTAAGAAAAATGGAATTTTTGCAGAAGGTGTATTGTTTTCATGAAATCTTGAGATGTTCATGAAGTGATGTGACCTCAACAGGGCCCGTGCGCTTTATTGCATTGAACATGTGATACCAAAACACTTTCTCACGCAAAAAAACCTGTCATAATGATAATAAGAGGATATGTGAAAGTTAAATGAGAGAAAATATAGGTGAGGGGCGAGGGAAACGACCAGGGCAAGACTCGAACCTGCGACCAGTGACAAGTTTCAGTTAAAATTAGCTTTCCAAGTTTTTGCTTGCAGCGAATTGCTTTGTATGATTAGTAGTATTATGAGTGTTTGATTGGTTTCGTATGAGAGCTTCCCCAAATACAATGACTGCACTTAGTTTGTTGTTCAACTTGCCATACAGAGGTTTTTCCGGTGAAAAATGTTTCACCATGTTGAAAAGGGTAAATAAAATGAGTGTAAACTAAGGTCCACAGTGTCACAGTAGCGCGTTGTTTCCTTATGTTTAACAGCATCAGATTTTGATATCAGATTTTGAGTTTTAAACCCCGATAAAATCATCGAAAAGTTTTCAGCAGTTGGGTAGTTTTATTGGGAATGTACTGAAATGTGAAATGGATACAAGTTTATTCGTGCCTTATAGTTGGTTGATTATGTTTGATTACGTTTAGCCAAGTACTGTGCACACGACACAAATATTATGGTATATTTTAAGAGGATCCAATCAACTTTGAGCCCAGGGCCCCAACAGACGTAAATGCGGTCCTGTGCGCATCTGTCTTTCAAGAAACCAGATTCAACTTCTATGATGATTGTTGCAAAAGGTGAAAGGAAGAGTACCAAAATTGCTTCTTTTCCCCGGCCAGAATCCTCAATGTGCCAACAGACAAATTTTTGGGGCACCGCACAACTCTCTCCCGGCACCCCTCTTTGGCGACACCCCTACTCCTTCTCATTTCCTTTCCCCGTTTTTCGCAATTCTGTCATCCCGCTACTCTCTATCCTTTGACTCTTTGAGGCTCTGACACTCAAGTTATAAAATGTGTGTCAATGCTTCTTCGACTTTCGCACATTTGAAACGACAAACAGCTTTAAATTTAGTAACTTCATTGCGATTTTCTATGTGATTTGCAAACATTTATAAACTATTAATAATCGCTAGAGAATGTTTTGTTCAAGGGTTCTTTTTGATGAGATATTTCCGGAAAACTAATTATCTCCGACTACCTGTTTTGCTTCAGGCCCAGGAAGTGTACGAAATATGAAGATGGCAAGGGGGTTCAGCCCAGGCGGTTTCAGGAATGCCCAAAATATAGTTTGCCAAAAACGTACCCGAAAATTAAGTTTTATATTTAAGCACTATAAAAAAATGTTTACCTGAGCGAATGTTTCCCAAAACTAAGTCAAAAACTAAATATCTAAGATTGATTTGTTAGAATATTTTGAGCGAGGATCATATCAGTGGTGGCGCCAGAGGGGGGGCAGGGGGGGCTACAGCCCCCCCGTCGGAGGAGGCTAGCCCCTCCGTCGGAAGATAAATTATGCTTGAATTTTTTTTGTCGGAGCGAATTTTTTAAGTTTTGGCGGAAATTAGAAAAAAGACAGATTTAAGGCTAAGTTCCCGAAGAGTAGAATTGCTCTGTGAAACAATTTTGATTCTTGGACTTGAATTTTCGATATGTAGAAGTGCGTATTCCACCGCTTAGGTCTGTTCCTATAAAGTTACGTTGTGTTCCAGTTTTCCTTAAGTTCAGTTGGTTGCTTTTTATTTAAATTCATACTTTCCAAAGATAGGCCCTACTTGAATTGGCAACGTTTGATGAGTTGTAAAGATTTAGAGTAGTTTTAAGCTTATCTAGAGGCAGCTTTCAAAAAAATTTCCAGGGACGCCGGAGAAGGGGGGCGCGGGGGGGCAAGCGCCCCTCCTGCCCTTTGCTAGGAGGGGCAAGGGAGGGGGCAAACGTGCCCTTAGTAATATGTCAAAAAACGTAGTAAAAAACACGATTACACCATTTTGATAGCATTTTTAGCCAATCTAATGGGTGTAGCCACCAAAATTTTCCCGGGGGAGTACCCCCGGACCCCCCGAATTTTCGGCTCGCAACGCTCGCCTTCGGTCTCCAGTACCCTTACAATTCCTTGTCGCCCCCTAGCCCTATCGTTCTCTAAAAAAATTAGCCCCTCCGTCGGAAGTGCTAGCCCCTTTGTCGGAGGAAACCTAGCGCCACCACTGGATCATATTGTCCGCAGAGGATTCACGGTTGCCAAGTCTCACAGTTTGGCCTTGAGACTCACGGATATTCACCTCTTCTCTCAGTCTCACGACGGGAGTTACTTTTCTCACAGATTTCTTCCTGGGCCTCATTCAAGGATTAATTTAAGGGTTTTTTTGGACGAGCACGGCTAAGCTAAATGTGACGACAAGTCCGTAGTTTCGTTTATAACCCTAGATAATATATACAGGGCCGTCGCGAGGCAAGCCTTGTTGGGGGGGGGGGGGGGGGGGGGGGTGGTTGTGGAATACAAATTTACCTGATCAGGCACGCGGAGTGTTGAGAAAAGTGGGGGTTCTAAACAAAGTGGGTGGGGCTAAAACCGTATAAAAAGAGGCTTTTCTGGTAGTTTGATACTTGATATTTGACATTTTTTGCAAAAAGTGGGGGGAGGCTAAAGCCCCCCCCCCCAGACCCCCTGCTCCGCGGTGCCTTCTGATTGAAAAATTATTGCTTGAAATTCTTTAGTTGCTGTCACAAACCTCTACAACGCATTTTGTCAATCTAACTCTGCATATAATTCACAACTTTTATTTTTATATGGTATTAACGGAATTTCCTAATTGTGTTGTCAAATCTGTATATCGGAACGGGCAAAGGATATAGTTACTACCCAAGGCGGCACCACGGTTGCCGCCGAAGGACTAGAAATTTTTCGAATTTTGATGTTTCCAGTTCCCTGGAAAATGCACACTTTTGAGCATATCTAATTGATTTTGCATATTGAGAGGTATTTTATGCTATTCTTTTAGATTATATGGTCAAAATTAAGAAATTATAAAAAATATTTTTGAAGACGTCACACTTCGGTACTCTATTGAGATACTATTGGAGTTGTGACACCCCTCACACACACCCCCAGGTTGTGGCGCCTCTAAATATACAGGGAATTTTGCATAACTATCTAGCAAATTACCTAACCGAAATTTTCAAAGTTTAAGTTATGAAGGTAAAGACCACTGATCATTTGAAGTCTCGGGTACATACCGACAAATGACCGGAGGTAGTGTTTAAGAAAGCGTGAAAAATGCACATTCAGCAAAATTTCGACCTTCGAATTTTTCAAATCTGATGATTATTATCAGAAAGATTTTGCAAAACTGAGTACAAAATTCTAAAAAATCTTTGTTTCCTGGCATAATTTGATGTGCTGAGTAGAATAAGACGCAACTCCAAGGTTAAAACATCCCAAAAAGGTATTTTTAGACTTTGGTACAACTATATGCACGTTGTTCAACTGAAACTTTGCTTTTGAATGACAGTTTGTATACACTTTTTTATAAGAATCAGCAAATTTAAGTTCAGGCTGACTGTTCTTATTTGTTTACGAAAATCTGAGGCTGGATTTTTCTTAAATTGTTCTTATATTAATAGGGTGTAAGCAGTATGATTGCTAGCTTTTTCGCTCTAGGGAGGTAGGTGTTAAGGTCTCGTTTGCCACCAAAGTGAGCGAGACAACCTTCATTGTCCTTATAAAAAGAAAAGAGTGTATTTGAGATTCGTTTTCTTATGTTTTCTTTGTTTTTGCCCGTTTCTGCAAACGCCTCAGTGGTTGCTGAATACATTCCATTAAATTACATTGTTTATGACAATCACTTGCCCAGACCTGTTGCGCGAATGATTGTCAAACACGTTAATGTTTATACAATACATTATCATTGTTCATTGCTTCGATTGTATATTCAAATTCTTCTGCCCCCAACCCTGGACTCCAGTTCCATTGTTCACTAGCTTCGCGCATGAAATCTCGCAGGTATTATTTTCCAAAACTTGGCAACCTTGCTCAAAATTTCTCTAAGCTAAGATATTCTGCGAGAATCTTTTAGTACTGTATTTGTACATAAGCACCTGAAACTCTCCTATAAGTTTTCTGTTATGAAAATGAGTTTTCCATTTGACAGTTTTCTTTAACGATGAACGACTACTATTCGATTCAGTGCACGATTGAGGGGATGACACATGAAACTAAACTGCAGTTTCGCTTCCTTCTTTCAACCAATCAAAATCAAGTTGTGCGGGTAGGCTGCTTCTCATTGGTCATTATGTTCCTGTTATGCTGCTGGTTGAAAATATCAGCTCATCCGAGGGAGGTGTCCCGTGGTGAACTGTTATTCAGTAAGAAACCCTCTTGCATGAGAAACAGGCCTCGTTTTCTTTAGAAAGGGCTCATTTTAAATGAAACAAATTTAGGCCTGAAATTAGAATGCTTCTTATTTTCAAGTATGAACCGCTGTTTTTCATATTTTCCTTTTCTTTTATACTTTAGAATGGTTTTGTAGTTTGTGTTATATATTTATATGAAAAAATTGTTCTTTACAGTATACATTGTACACTACTTTCAGAAAGCAACAGACGAAAGTACTATCAACATGAACAGGTTCAACGTAAATTTGGGGTAAAAACTAATTCAGGACGAACGAAAAAGCTGCCAATGACCGTCTGCTGCCCTGTGCCAGCGTGCTTAAGTTCTGGACTTTTACCTTCAAGTTCATGGTTCCCCGGGTCTCCCCAGTTGACACTTTCATGTTTTATTGGTTCTAAGCCTTGTAACAGTCCAGTCTTGAAAGCAAGTGTTTTCTGTTCTATCTAGTTGCTAAAGGTAGTGTGTTCGTTATTTTTTGTAATGTTATTTCGTCGCCATCCATACAACGCACGAATGACCTTTAAGTGGCCCAAACAGAGCATAAAAATACATTTGTTTTTATGCATTGGTTTGATAGGCATTTTAATTTGTTATTCATGACAAAACACAGTAAATATCTAATGCGCAACATTTTCACAATATTGCATCTACAGCATTCAAATTGTGGCTAGTTGACACAAAATGAAGCTGCCAACCCTTTCCAAAACAAATTTCTGCTGGAAATTATATGCTAAAATGTCAAAATTTTAGAATTACTATCAATGCTAAAAATCAAATTCTTAAGAATCAACAAGTTTTGCAATTTAAAAAAAAACATTCAGCACACTAGGGTATTCTGCTACGATCCTTGTTCCTTGTAAAAAAATGAGTAACTTTGGAATTTTTAATCTGAATATCAATTACGTCAACATGACTCCGAGATTCTGATTTGAGCACCCTGTGTGTTCATTGGCATTGGATAGCGAGGTCGAAAGGAACTTCCTGTTTTAATTTGCAGATATGCTTCCAGGGCATCATCAAGTTCCTGACTTGAAGATATTTGAATACTGAGCAACTCGAGGAGCAGGTAGTAGTAAAAATAATTTTGTGTGCGAGAGAATCATTAAAAAACCAACAAAGCTGGGTAGAAAGTAAAGATTTGCAAGCTGCCATGATACTTACGTGGTTCTTGGAAATATAGGAAGCTCGAGCAAGCAAGAGGAACTTTCAGAAAAAAATATACCGCATGCTAGTACTGATCATGTTGATAAAATTACGTAAGGCAAAGTGGAGGGGACAGTAGAATGCAAGGAAATGCCACGACTGGAAATTGCTGCAGTCCTGATAATCGCGTTACTTCAACGATCTATCTGGGGCCAGTTGATTCCCAGGATGTACTGCCTTCTGGCTGCCAACAGTCATTTTGCAATGAGTGTGGATATACCTGCAATGGATGTTGCCAATTTAAAAGTCAGCACAATAATGCACGATCAAGCAAACGTAAGGTATGGACGTATTTGAAGCTATTGAGAACAAAGCACGAAATTTACTGGATAGTTTCTTAATTTTCAGTCGCAATTTTATCTCGTCACATAAAGCTTAATGAGTCAGCATCTGGTCATTAGCACATTAAGTAGCCATTCTCAGTTTTTTCCTTTGGGGAGGTTTGGGAAGGAAGGAAACGTGACATTAAGACATGTTTCAACAATGCTACATATAAGATTTGACGTCATATTTTGGATAAAAATGGCTTCGACAAAGAGGATATTGCAAAGTAATGCAATCTGAATTTGAAATCAATTTAGGGGGGTTGAAGACCGTCAATGCAAGAAAGTCATTGCAAACCTGCGACACACCACTTTTGCGGCATTTGACCTTACTTTGTAAACAAAACAACGGCAAATTGTACATAGCAGGGCCCACGCCACAAATTTCAAGGTGGAGGGGCCAAGTACTATAAGTCGAACTTGCATTCAGTGCTTCAAAACAGGGCCTCTTTGTAATTATGTTTGCTTACCATAAAGGTAGGGGGCATGACCCCTTTGGCCCCCCGGTGACGTGGACCCTGCATAGGGGGTACCCAGGGTAATAGGGGGTACCCAGGGTAAGAGCTAAACAACAGCAAAATGAATAAAATAGCTAAATGTAGCTATAGCAAGAGCATCAACTACCCCTGTGCGCCCGGTGTCCCTGCTTTCCCCCTATCTTGGTACCAAAGAGGGGAACAGAGATGATTTTTGCTAACAAAAATGGCGCGTCATAAGATAAATAATCTTATATGCTTCTTTTTGCGTTTTTATTTCAAAATTCATACTTTGCCATACTTTGAAAGGTAAACTGTTACAGAAATGGTAATATGTTACAATTGTTGCAAAAATATTTCAAGGTGAGAAAAAAGTTCTTCTTTTGCCTGGTAAAAATCCTTATGTGCCGATGGACGAAGTGTTGAGGGGTAAAGCGCCCCGTACCCCCTTTGGCGACGCCCCTGTTAGCAAGGTTCTTAGCACGAAAGCCTGATTTTACCAAATTCTTTCAATCCCAGTTCTAGCATGTTTGAGTCGCTAGGTAAACGAAAAGCACATTAGTCGCTGGCTCAATAAAACGTTTTCCGCTTCGCGTTTGAAAATAAACAAACATATCGGTAAAATAGGATTTTCTGGCAAGAAATAAAATGGCCCGCAAGTTGTATTTTAGCAAATCAAATTTAACTATCAAAATATTTTTGCTTGTTTTCGACCTAGTCAAGTTATTGTAATAAAAGTCCCGTTTCAATTTTGAAAATATGAACCTACTTTTTTATAAATGATTTCTTACTCTTGCTATATGAACCTACTCCTGCTATATTTATAAAACTGTTTACATTTTGCGGTTTTTCTATTTCAAAATGTTTTCATACAACCATCAACGAATAACTTGAAAATCTGCTTTGAAAAGCTGTTGCTATTCCGTAAATTGTTATGACACGAAAATGGCACAGTCAGCACTTCTCAATGAGTTTCGGGCAAACCAGGCACGCCAGATCCGGGGGGCTATGGCTATATATAGTATTAAGGTTGTTGCATGGAAAAGAATGGTGACAAACAACCATAAAATTTTACACTCTTTCAATTCAATCCCTTGAAAACCTTTCATATTTCTAGATTTTCATCACGAGAATTGCGTAGTTAGGAAGTTTTGTGCTTACATAACTTTCTCTATTTTGCTTGCAATGCACGTTTTCTTAGAGTAGAACAAAACCTTATACAACTGATTCAACTCGATCCTGAAACAACAAAGACACCGACGCATCCCCCGTGAATAGTTTCAGGGATGCCTTTCGTAAGAGTTAGCCAATGTCCTGAGCCCCTGGGCAATGCCGAAACTCACGTGTCGTTTCGAAAGAGGAGGTTCAATTGGTTCCATTTGCACTTTCGATAAGAGGAAAAGCGAGAGGCCGCTCAGTATTTTATCAATTGCTTGCAGAGAGCAACCCCGAGATACGTTTTGTGTTTTTGGAATTAATAATAGAGTACTTGATGAAAACTCATTGGCACCATCATAACCACGAAAGCTACGGACGATGCGGGTATGAATGACGGCAGTAATTTTTCTCAATTAATTTAAAACAACTATGCATATGTATAAATAAATGTTTCCGAAATTTTCACACAACCCCCTAAAAGTTATACTTCGATTTTTATTTGGATAATCTTAAATGATATCTTTACACGAATCAAATAATTTTCACCTCATTTAACTTAATTCTCTAATAGCTGTGTTATGACAAATCGCGTTATTTGCTTATCAATGTTAAACAGGTCTTTCTATAACCATCCACTGTGGCAAAAGAAATCCTCGTTTTTGCCTGCTTGTTGAGGCTTTTGTCTTCCATAGATTCGGAATTACTTCAATAAATTCGTTTTTCTCTCTAAAACTTTGCAAAAGTCTAACAATCTTTCTATTGCGCGAGCAATGCATGAATGAAGCCCACACAAAGCCCAGTAACAATCAAACCCGCATCCATTTTCTCTACTTGTTGAGCAAAGAGGTTTACGGGAGCAACAATTCTGCAAACGATAGCGATCTTGATAAACCAAAAAACAGGTTGTAAAGTTCGCGGAAAGTGTTTCAGACTCAGTTTAGTTTCGATATAAGCGTTTTTGCATGTGCCAATCGTTATAGCTACTCTCACATGCAAGTTTCCCCTCCTCAGAGATTGTCCCCTCTATCATCAGCTATGCCAGTGATGTCATAACTTAATTTATTTTATTTTGGTACTTATTTATCACAGTTATTCAAGACTAAGAGAGGGTCAGAGGCATCTTTTGATTTCATTATTTCTATTTTTAAAGAAAATATTTCCTAAACAAATAAAGAAATTGTAAAATATTTATTTAGGCTCAGTACCTGTATTGTCTATCAAGAAACAAAGCGAATGCTAAGGTGGGTGGGCAAATAATTTTCTAAACAAAGGGTTACTATAAAACAAAGAATAGCAACGTATAAAATGTTTCTATGTTAAAGAATTAAAGGAAGTGAAATCTTTTGTCCCGTGAATGTCGTTAGGCGCGGCGCCGCCGTCGGATCATTAAACTTTGTACTTGCCATAGCAACATCACATTTGCATGTAATTTTCCTTGGTACCTTTCACTGCAATTTGTCAGGCCTCTCATTTTAGTGCTACACACCAGACGTGAAGATTATTATCACCCCCAACCCAGTCCATTCTTATCATTTTTAGAAGAATTGTGTGAATAATATTTAAAAAGTGGGGGTAATTGCCCTATACCCTCTTGTCGCCGCCACTACTCTGTACTGAATTTTTCAGTAACCAGATAAGTTTGGAAAGTCTTATAAAAAATAGACTTGCTCAAAAAATATTTTTATATGGTTCATTAACTCGTGTCCATCCCCGGAATCTCGTGATTTTAAGAATGAAATCTGCAATGGGTGTGCTAGTCAGATGCAGGGGCGTCGCGACCGGGGTGTGTGAAGTGTCACACCCCCCCCCCCAAAGTATCTCAATTGGAAATTTGAGGAATAATCCGCGGTGGAAGAAAAGCTTTAGGTATTTCAGATACCTTAATGTCATAAAATCAATAAAGGATCAAGCAAAGGTAGTTGCTTCGTTGGTTTAATATTATATTCCTTGATATGAATGAAGGTAAACAAACTAATTATTTGAAGATTTGAAGATTGCTTCTTGTCAATAAATCTAAAAATCCAAGCCCTCTTTAGGTAAAATTGTGCCTTTGTTTCTCAGTAGAATCTCCTGACGTTTCTCAGTAGAAGCGTCAACTGCAATTCACTATGAGCTCCAGATTTTTTTAACATTCAAAAGGCATGCTAAGATGGAAAGAGGGATCTAAATTGACAACCAGTGCTGCTTCTTACCTAGCATTAGAAGTAACTGACCACCTGGTATTTTTCAAGACCACAGCGAAATTGTCGTTTTTATCTGCTGTAAAATTTTTTTGCAAAAAAACAATTTTCAATAGGATTAGGAGGATTGCTTTAGTGAAATTTGCTTAAAAGAGTGCATTTTTCAGGGAACTAGAAGCATCAAAATTCTAAAATTTTCTGCTCCTTCGGCGGCAGCCGGTGCCGCCTCATGTAGTAACTATATTCTTTGCCAGTCCCGATATAGAGATTTGACAAAATATTAGGAAAGTCCGTTATCATCTTATAAAAAAGAAAGTTGCGAATTATGTACAGAGTTAGATTTACAAAATGCATTGCAGAGGTTTGTGACAGCAGCTAAAGAATTTTAGGCAGTAATTTTTCAATCAGGTAAATTTGTAGTCCACGCCTCCCCCCCCCCCCCCCCCCCCCCAACGAGGCTTGCCTCGCGACGGCCCTGGTCAGATGAAGATCAGTGGATGAACGAGTCTAAAAACATTTCACAGTCTTTCCGGAACAAAAGGTCTCGAGAGCAAGTCTCCGGAACAAGATACGTAGCATGATGTCATGCTAGCTGAGTAATCCATAATAAACGATATTTATCGACAGATGCACACAGCATTGCTAGATTAGTAGATTCAATGAAGCACGGGTCAAGTTTTAAAATTAAGTTCGTTTTTATTGTTTCAGGAGAAAGGAGGTGAGATGGAATTACCTGGTCTTAGACGGTGTTATGACCAGTCTCAAAGTAGCTTTCAACGAGAACAGTATAAAGGATATTTGGTAAGCAAATGAGTGATCCTCTTGTTTGTCATTTGGCCTAACGATAGAATTTTGATCATTATTTCCATTGCACCACTTCTGTCTAGCACTAACTCTGGAATTACAGGCGGCAAGAATATTAACGTCAATGTCATTTACTCTAATGCCCAAAATTTACCACCATTCTTCTTTGTCCGAATGCACAATTTTTCTTATTACTTGTAGCTGTAATGTAGATTTGATGATGTTGAGATTGGAAACATTAAATCACCATTTGATTTTTGAGCTAAGCGTTAGAAGTTTCTTACAGGTCTCTTAAAACAGGGACGCCGGAGCACATTATGGAGTGTGGGGCTCTAGTGGGGAGGGGATGCTCTAGGCAAACTGAAAAGCTTTTATGGTATTTTCCCCCATTATATTTGATGCCACTACCTGAATATCATAGCTCAGCCAGAAAGTGAGGGGGGCTATAGCCCCCCATCCCCCGCGGCTCCAGCGCGCCTGTAAATATCAAATGCTATTTTTAGAATAGAAGCGCTACGTAATATGAGATAACATGAAAATAAAATCTAATAAGTCACAAGGAACTCTTCAATCCATCACGTCATTAAAAGAAGATTTTCAGTGCTTTGGTTTCTAATTTTATTGGCAAGAATTTTGCATCTCATTAAGCTAACAAATAGCGAGCCGGTGATTTAGAAGTGAATAAGATGTTTGGTAATTTTCAAGGGAAGGCGGAAAATTCTTCTATATCAATGAATTTCTAAATTCACTCTTATCTTGAAATTAAATAAGATATCTGATTCATTTCCAGTTGAGAAATTACAGACATACCGCTATTTGCTTAGTGGACAGAAAAAGCCAGCCATGCGGCTTGATATAGAAGCTAAAATTAAAATACCTCAAAATATGTGACGGCGACGATTTTGTCATATCATTTTCAAGATCCTTTATCAAATCTGAAAATTTCTGCAAATTCACTTTGACGTTGGATGCAACCTTTAAAAGATGACAGAAACCTCTCATTATTCACAAAGAATCTGTGGACAACAACATTTGCTTGGATTTGCAGGGGATGGGTATAGTTTGACAGGGGAAATGGGCTTCAAAGAGAACTGTAAATAAGGACTTCAGATTTCACCTCAAAACGTATAGCAATTCTTTGTGAATAAAGGGGACTTTAGTACAAGAGCCTCAGCGAAAGAGATGGTCGAACAGTAGTCCACTCTTTCGCTGAGGCTCTTGCACTGAGGGTTGGGGAACTCGAGACCGACTGGCCCGGATCTAGTGGCGTAGCTTGACCTTCCAGACTAGAGGGGTGGAGTGTCACGAGTAGTAAAATTTACCGACAAAGACATAGATAAAGAGAAATGTAGGTGCTATTTCAACCACCGATTGACGATTTTACCAACAAACCAAGGATTTTTCACCAACTAACAATTAACTGAGAAACTCATGAAGATTTAGGGGGTGTCACACCCCCTACACCCTCCCGCTAGCTACGCCCTTGCCCGGATCATTCGATTTTTCGAAAGGGGACTCCCCTCTCACCGGGGACTGTTTTCAAAAGGATTGTTACCCAGGGGGTATCCTCTAACCTATATGGTCCAACTATGGAAGGCATGTTTTGTGATCTAAATACAAAACGTATATCCCCTCCTCTTGAATGTTAAGAAATTCAAAGCAATGTTACCATATTTGCTTTTAAAACGCCTCCTCTTTCCACACTTAAATTTAAATAAACAACTTTCTCTAATCATCCCCGCATTCGGGCTATAGGCCCTTCCTCGATTACGGGTGGTATTTCGATCCTCTAACTTTAGGTAATTTTGAATGACATATTATTGCATTCTTTTCCGATAACCCCGTTTCTGTTCGAAACCAATTTTATTATTAACAATAAATCGTTGACGTAGCCATTCACCTCTTTCTTTCACCAATGGTTTCGCAATACCCCGACATTCTGGCATTCTTCCTGCGTGGGGGTGGTGAAACCGCGAAGGCGTTGCATAGCGCATCAGATCTCTTATGTTAAAATGATTTTTCAGGCTCATTCACATTCGTACTGTACATTTTCTCTAGCCATCAAAGACTTTCGACGAGATGGGACCATCAATGATGGAACAAGCAATTCCTAAAGAATTTATAGACAGCTATTGCAAGACGTTGAAGGAGTTGGAAGAGTATAGAAAAGAAATTAAATATTTACGAACTGAAAAGAGAAATTTAGAAAGCGAACTCATTAGAAATCGTAAGGATTTAGAAGAACAAAGAAATGTGATAGACTCAGAAAGACAGCTGAGGAAAAGGTATGCGACAATTTACTTTGAAGCAAATAATCTGGTGAGAAATTAGGGCCCATGACTTCCCTCTTTTCAGCATAGCAAAAAAGCTTTTTCGAGATATTTTCTTATGATAGTTAAATTTTCCCTAGCCCCTCCCGCCCAATTTCCAACCTGTGCCGGAGCCCAAGAACAAAGGCTTGGAACAATGACGTAATTTTTCAAGATAAAAGTAATTCATTCCCATTGTTGGTGGTTTAGCAATGAAACGACGTAGAAGATTAAAAAATACTCTGTTTCGCGTGACTTGTAAAATAATTCCCTCAGCTATTGGCATTGTTATGGGGGAAGGGTGAAAGTAGCAATATTTGGAGGCATGAATGAAAAATTAAGAACTAGAACGTGTATTGCTCGGTTTTCATAGAAATTTGAGCAGGCTTTGTAGCTAATAGGCTATTTTTATATATGTGCTACCATTATCCGCAATCTTTAAATGAATGCAAATTTTGTTAAAGGTCACCAAAACTACATAATAACCCAACCCCCCTTTCCCGGTATACCCTGATTGCGTCCTTCAGTCTAGAATATCTGGTCATTTACATGCCCGCAAAAAGTACCGAGGCTTATGGTGGCGTAATTCCTTGTACCACATTGCACGCCCCCTTGTCCTTCGCTGTTGCAAAGGAATGCTAGTCTATGAGTGAAGAATGAGCAATGTGTCGATTGATTTGTAGAAATCTGCGTAAACCCGCGACCCCACGCAAAGGAAGTGGAAATCTTGCATACCGCCAAAACACGCAAAGTCGCAAGAAAAAGTAATGTGAATCATTTAAAATGAATAAACCATAATGCACTTACCCTGTAAAATCTATGATTAAATTAGAATTAAAGTAATCTTTCGTAATGGAAAAGAAAAAAGTAATGGACAATAGAAAACTTTTCTTGGAATTCTGTTATTGTAATTGTCAAGGTTTTATATTTGGACACCCTGTATTGTATTTCAAAGAATTTAGTCACATTGTCACACCAAAAATGTACTGCAGCTTAATGAATTTTTCCACTGAACATAGGCTATTCTTTGGCCTAAGTGAACAAGGTTTTTCGAAAAACCACGGCTGCAGTTTCCCCGTAATCATTTTTAGTTCTAAAGTACAACTTTTGCAGAATGATTTCGATGAGAGGAACAGTGGGTATAGTCGAGGGACAAAGTGGGCTTTGGAACAAAATAGCAAGTAACACCCATTAACGTAATGCACACCGTTTTTGTCTAACAGTCATGAGAATGTCAGGGACAACTTAGATGATGATCTAAGTTTTCAAAGTTTAAAACCCAGAAGCGTATCAAAATAATTAAAAAAAACGAGAAAATCAAACGGTTCGGTCAATTTAGCGTTTTTTTGCTCTATTACTCGGCGACAAAAGTTTAATATATAAATATTTTGAGGTATCTTCTGAAATTCTCCTTTACTAAGTTGCTGATCACTGAAAGAGAGATCAGAGTTCTAGAATGCTTATATCGAATGTAACCCTTGCTTGGGCGAAACAAGGTAGAAAAATGCTCGAGACTGAACGGTGGTTAATATGCTCTCTCACAGTCATTATTTCTGAAGTTTTTCTGCACAGAGGTCCCATAACTGCTTGCTCTTCATTTTAGAATCCAAGATAAGCTGCGGCATTTAGCGGACGATCTTGAGAACGGTACAGGGGTCGTTTCAGACTGCGCTACAACAACTAGGAAAAGTTCAACTTCAGACGAGGTGGACATTGAGTATTACAAAGATCAGGTGATACGAGTACTTCCTCTATATTTTTCTAGGAAACAAACACTTTACAATAAATTAAGAGGCAATATGATAATGTGGTCATAAACAAATGGCTTGCCTTTGGTTTGCTTATGGTGAATTGTGAGTTGCATTGGGCAAAATTTATCTTCACTAAATTTCAATACGATAAAATATTTTTTATTTGCCATCAATATTTGATTGTTTCAAGGCCCTTCTGAAAAAAGTATCCAAGCCCCATTTGCTGAGAAAAATGGATATAGCCTTCATTCTCTCTGAAAAGTTTAAAAATTTGCCGACCAAGTGCCCATAGACTGCAAAACTCATCGGAAATTTTTTTTTCAAGGGCAAGTCAAACCCCATCCCTCCTTCCCCATAGCTAGCCGCTAATGTTTCTCTATAAAAGACTCACAAGGTTACTTTGTTTTTTGAATAATTTGCCTTGATGACTATTTCTAACATATTGGTCTTGTTTTGTGTTAGTTCCGAGTTTATCAAGAAGATTTCAAACTGGAAAAGGAAGAAAATATCAAGCTGAGGACTCTGAACACTCAACTGACGAATGAATTAGAAGAAGCTAAACAAGTAATGGAATCTCAAGAAAAAAAGGTGCGTTTGTTTAAAGTTTAAAGTTTGAAGTTTAAAGAGATTTCTTACAGTTTACCGTGAAATTGAGATACTGCCAAAGTTTTACCTCATTGAAAAGGTTCACTGAAAGTAAAATACATTTTGCAGCCTGCTAAGGTTTTGACAAATATATTTCTTATCATTGCAGTTACTTGTATATGCTCAAGTTTTTTCAAACGGAACTGGGAGCCAAGTTATTCTGCCCCCAGCGTATATTGGCCGACGAGTTCATAGCAATCCAACGACGCCATCTTATAGCCAAGGATCGGCATCTTCTGCACCAAGGACATATCAAATTGCTCGTGACACACGTGATGTGTCCCATTTCAAAAAACCAAGCTATGACCCTATTACGGTAATATATTTTCTATCACAAATATTTGTTGCAATCTTGCTCTCCACTGATATAGCAACGGGGAGAAGAGCAGGATTGCATGCTTCTCGCATTTTAAAGTTATTATGAAACGCTTTGCAATTTAAAATATTTTCTTTGACTTATTTTTTGCTACTTGTAAAATATTTCTTCAATTTCCATTTAATTTTCTCTAATTTTCTTTTTTGTAAACAAACTTAGCATTGGGCATGGAAGTATCTGATCAATTATCGACAGTCGACTATGAATTTGAATATCAAAGAGGCCTCTTTTGGTTTGCTTCCACTATTTTGAAAATGTTTCTCATCGACTAGGAATTAATAAATTTAACTTGCAAGTTCGCTCGAGCAAGCCATCAGTTTTATTTAAATATTTATACTAGTAGTTAATATAATTTTTCAATATTAATTTCAATTTCCCTGTAATTGACTATTAATTCATTTTTTTCTAGCTCTGTTTCTTAATGTCTATTCTCGTCTTCCAGGATATAGTACCGAAAGGGATCGCAGAAGACCAGGAACTCAAATTTGACTTTACAAGAAAGAAGTCTTTCTCAGATGGGGAAATGGAAAGCTGCTCTAGCACTGTCTATAAACGTAGAACAAAAAGCATTTTGTAATATAATATTAAAAAATAGATGTTGAGCAACTTAAAAACATTATTGTAAGTATAGCCAAGTTGATGTTTTATTTACTATTTACAGACGGTAATTAAAATATAGATATGCACTGTCCTGTTTTTGTTTATGATTATGATTAAACTTCAGAGGAAAGTTACCTTGCATGATTTTGTGATGCTCAATCATAAATTGATGTTTGAATTGATGTTCAAATATATGCGTCACATTAGCTTTCTACATTGCAAGCCATTTTTATATTTCAAAAATTGTGTTAGAATTATCATTATACTCTTTGTCGCCATGATCTGCTGTTACTCATCTGGCAATCGATTGGGATTACATAGAGTCTGTAAGTAATGTTGTTGTCATCTATCGGTATTATTGCTGTCACTAATGTGGCATATGTCGATATTCATAAATATGATAATCTTATAGTGGCTATTATTGTTGAAAAATAATTCTGTTGTTACTTGTCAAATACATATGAAATTATTTACAACATTTAAACTACATTATTAAAGTGTTTGGATTTTGCTGTGGTACTAATTAGATTAATTAACTATATTTACAGTGGAAATATTTTTTAGTTAATTTATTGTCTCATTGAAGTTATTTTGTCTGACTTTTTTATCGTATCATGTTTTATTAAAGGATAATGCTAAGTTCACTTTAAAAGACTGTAAGGCTGTTGACTTAGGTCAAAATGTTCAACACATTAAAGTTAGAAGCTCTATTGATCTTTCACATACTGCAAATTTTCTGTCAGGGGGAGGGAGTCATTCGGGAGAGAAGAATCTCTGATGAGTCATAATATAAATGGCAAGGCCAGAAGACTGAAGAAATAGTAAACATAATTTTTTTATTATACTATCTATAAAAAAATTAAATTATATTCAAATTATCAGTTTTCTTAAGCTTTAATGATTAAGTTTTCTTTAACAGATTTCTTCAAATTGTGTTGTTAATAAAACGTTTTGTGTTTGTAACGAATATTTCTATTAAGAATTAGAGACAGTGGTAAACTTTAGCATGCCATTGGCACGTCAAATAGGTAATGGTAAAAACATAAAGATTTACTAGCTGTTCTAATTGAAGAGTTACAGTCTGTGACTGCTACATGGTGGGCCCCTTGACACATCAGGACCGACGGAAGAGAGATTGAACGAAATAGGTGTATGGACCCTAAGTATTTTCAAATGGCAACCTAGGTTCTTTTATATTCCATTCATGTTCATCTTGTCAAACTTAGCCTCTTATCCAATGAGTTTCAGTCCCTTTCCCCAAACAGAAGATATACGTAAGCTATATACTTGATGTAGCTAACCAGTCTCGTAACATAAAAGCAGAGGTCTCTGGATGCGGGCCCTAAAGGAGGTTAAGGCTACCTTAAAGCTTGGTGTTTTAACTCTCAGCTATGTCCTAAATATAGCAGAATTGTCCGATTATCTACCATGAATGTTCAACTGTATGCTAACTAAAAGCAGATGTTATTTTGGCTTTTATTCGTAAAGTTCGTTCAGTTGAAGTAGTATTAAGTAATAGTCTTGAAAGATTACTTAATATCTTTGATATACAGCATCTTTGACTAGTACAAATTTGAAGAATGATCACGGTACCAAACCATCTTTTTGATAGCTACTTGCAATACAATTCCTCCATATAATCGTTCATACACAACACCATTGCTACAATAATAATGCTTATTAATTTTGATAAAGCTAATGTAAAATTGAAAAATTTATCGCTTTGTAATTATCAATACTTAGTTTAAACATTGAAAGGTGAATGCGATTGCAATGCTTATTGGAGCCAGCCTACCTTTCCAGTCTTGTCAGTTTCAAGAGGTTATATTTACTGTTTTTGAAGGCAGGCAGAATCTTTCATTTATGAATGCAAGCAAAAATGAACACGATGATTGACAAAGTTAGAGTCCCTGAAAGATTTCTCCCAGTCAGGATACCTACTTATTACCGTCCATAAAAGTAAAAAGACTGACGTTTTTAGCTTACTCAGTGATAACGGCCTTGAATGAAAGTGCTATGGGAGACTGGACTTGTAGTAAAGAATGAGGTGTGGTATTTCGGTTAATTGACGGTTTTTGGTGGCAGAGAAGGGTGGTTGGGGGATAGAGTGAAACTTTAGCAACAATGCAAAATTTAAAAAGTTTAAAGTAATTTGAGTTATGAATGTCGCATCAAGCCAATGCATCAACTCAAAACAACAGTAACATGACTACACCATATGAGCTCGAGCCCATTTAACGAGTTGCAGAACATTATAAATGTTGCAATGAAAGTTACCGGTAAAAGTAGCTCATCACTTTACAGAATGCAACCCTGCACTTGCATTTCTTGACTATATTCACTTTTTGTTCAAGATACTTTTCCTTTCGTTTGGAGCACTTGAGAACCACTCTTCTTACTGCCGTTGCAACAGGATTGCAGACACTGCAAGCCATCAAGCCGTTGGGTACGTCCCTTCGCCAACCAGCTGGGAAAAACTGGGAAAGACATTGTCCATAGCAAAAGTTGTTTTGAATCTTGATGCTTTCACATCCCTCTGCCCCTACAAGCATCCTGAATGGTTTTGCTTGGCAAAAATTCGGGTAGGCTTTATAGTCCCATCCACTGGCAAGCTGGGTGCTCTGCATTGTGCACAGGAATAGAAGAAGCTCAATGAGCGATGACGTCATTTTGCGCTACAATAGTATTCAAAAAAGTTTACTTATTATTAAAGAGTCCGCCTGAAATGTAACAATGATGATTCTGATTTTTTAACTTTCGAGTTAAATACAAGCAGCTTTAAATACAGGGCTTGGATGGTACCAAATGGTAACACAACGTCTACATTAAAGATTCTGTTAAAATTGCCTCCATTAAAAACCTCAATTTTAAGGTAAACGTTTATAAGGAGACGAATCTCGTCATTTTTAAATTTTAGGGGTTTCTGAACAATTTTCGTTTTGTATTGGTTATTTGGTGTGCTTCAGAATGATTTCGATGGATTCGATTTAAAATGAGGATAGAGGAGAAAATAAATGAGATAATCCAGTCTCCAGCCTTTAATTGCGTTTTCCAAAAATGAATAGATTCTTCTTGTTTCTGTTTTGAAACACTTAGCATAAACCTTGTCTATCTACTTTAAGCTTTACAAATGAAAAAGGCTTCGTCTCGAATGATTCTGTTTTCATCTGCTTTTTCTACTTTTGTCTTTCTGCTGATGAAAACCCAGAGGAGGAAAATGCTGCAGAGAAGTGTCATGGACAAGGAAAAAGGAAACTGCTAATAAATAGCAATACTTGTACTGGATCGATCAAATCATCTGATCAATATCAAAGGGAGGAAGCATTCCGTATGGTTAGGAAAGCGGAACATTAGAGGTCAGACAAATATAAGATGGTCAAGTATATCCACCTGGTCGGCAGTGATCGCAAACCTTGAGGATAAATTCCCAGACAAAAGTATAAAGAAGATATGTTGATTCCTCAGTTTCGCATACATGTGGCTTGAATTTAAAACAACCGAAACTAGTCTGTTCAACTTTCGGATCTATTCAGAGCTCATTACAGCCTTAAGAAAAGTGTCACGACCAACTTTTTTTCAATTTTCTCTTTCATTCATTTTCACTAACTGGCAAGGAGCCTAAGGTAAAAAAAACCTCTTTCAAGGATGATTTTCTTAAAAACTAAAATAAAATAAGATCTTTTTGTAGTTATGTTTTTATCAATGGGCCTAATGCATTATATTTTTCAATTTAGAGTTGGTTGCGATGGGCCACATTAACAACATTCGCAAAGAGACTTTGGTGAAAGTCCTGTAAAAGCAGTGCTACTAACACAGCCTGGAAATTAAACAAGTATTTTGTGCATCGACAGTTGTTTATCGCTGTGAAAGTATCGTTCTTAATTTTAAAGGCTGCAAAATCACGATGCATACGCCACACTATTACTGGTTTACCCTGGTATAGCGTGGTTTACCATAGTTCACCCAGGTTTACAGTTACAACTCCTGTGTTCTGTCAACATATGCCGACATGATTTGCAAACAACGATTCTTTATAGATGTTTGTTGTTTCCTAGGAATCTCTGAAGCGTTCGACAACACTGTTATTTGAATAAATAGAGATTGTTGTGGGCTATTTTGCTTTAGAAAAACTTGTTCTAGAATGAAAAGAAGCGACTGCCTTGAAGCATGGTTGCCATTAAATCATTCCATTTAAAGAGGTGTTGCAACATGGTTACCTAAAGGACTATTCTGGGACTATTGCTTTTCATGTATAGATGACCTTACAAATGGTATGTCATAGCTATTGCATTGCAGGCGACACACCTTACTCGTCGTTGCGTTGTTGAAGACACCATTTCAGCTTTTACAGAATTTACTGAGAGTTAACAAACTTTTTTCTTCAACAACATCATTTTCTAAAAGTTAATGAACAGAAATACTAGGTAATCAATTTTGAAACTGTTTATTTGGAAGTAATTGCCGTTTTTGCACTTTACTAGCTTATTACTCGCCCATCTGCGATTTGGTGGCTGCGACCACAGTTTTTGCATTCCTTCACCATAAGCAGCCCCGATTACAAAACAGAATATACTTTTCATATGAAAAGAAATAGGATTATGGTAAGTGGGTCAATCATTTATGTACTTTGGTAAAGCATTTATGAGTTCATTCCTTTGTTTTATATAAACTTTAGCATCATAAGTAACAAACAAATTATGAATTGAAAGAGCAATACTCCACAGTGTACTGGCCTAGCGATTAGCAAAGGAATTGGTTATAAGGAGAGGGTTTCTCAGTTTCTTGCTGGAGCTTGGAAATCACCTACTAAGATCATGCATGGAAATATATTCTCCATTTCGCGCTGCGTGTTTTGAGAGAAGTTTCAATTTGGCCTTTTTCTGCGCATTTTGGCCTGTGTTTTTCACCCGTCTGGCCTTCATTTGTAAATCCCATCTGGCAACCCTGGGTCTATCTTTTGTCAAATACATGACGGACCCAATTTTTCCGCCCACAAAATCAGTTTCTAGGGGTTCATGAATAGGCTGATCATACAAAGTAAGCATCGCAGCTTGAAACTGGACTTGACTTAAAGGATACAATAAACATGATTTGCACCACCAGCAATGTCATTAGTTCAATGAGCATTTCTTGTGGCTCTTTGCCTTTCCTCACGAAACTTAACCTCTGAAACATGTGCTTTTGCGATCCCACATTGTTAAGCTATTCTTTCAAATGAGCCTCTACTAAATTTCGACAACAAAACTTCCCTAACCTTCTCAGTCGAGACATGATGGGTTGGCCCTACTGCGATCAATTAACTAGCACCATTCGAAACCATCCTTTTAACAAAAAAGTCCGACTGGATTTAATATATCTTTTGCTATACTTTCGGGTTTGCTTTGACAAACAATTGGCTTTTGTGTTTCGAGTTTCTATTGGCATCCTCCTTGCACTGTTTGCTGCATTATAAATCATTAATAGGACAAAGAAAGCGACCGCATCAATCATTTTAAACCCGATCGCAGTTACAGAGCAAAGCGCATAATCGAAACTAGTTTTCAAATGAAACACAGATCATTATACAATTTATCTAATCGAAACTACTCTCTTTATACAAAATCATTTTCTGAAATTACAACGTCTTTGCTGATATTTATCGCTTTCCATCTCCATATAAAAAACCTTCTAAGGAACGAGAAAAAACCAGAACGGTATTCTTGGCATTCTTTCTATCTATCTATATTTTTGTCCTTTAACATTCATATTCTTGATCAATTTCATACACGTTTTAGCATACACGTATAAAAAAGTATCTAATCTCAATGCTTTTTTGCAGAACCAATGCCTCTCAATTTATCGAGAACGTAAATTTGGTGAAAAAACTTTTCTTTGCGACGTTTCATGCGTTATTTTGATGGTGCTATCTTATTTTATATTGTGCTATCTTATGCCAGCTTTGATTTTCAATAAATGCCATAAATGGTTTCCATAAATCGAGGATTAACTTAGGTACATTTGTAATGCAATCAGAAAACAATTAAAAACAGTAAAACGATAATTTTTCATAATCCTGCTTTTAGATGGAATTGAAATAACAAACAAGAAAGCAAAAAAAGATTTTAAAGATCGAACATGGTATATATTAGCTAGTGTTCTTAAAGAACCAAATTCATAAAAAATTCGCAGCACATTAAAAACTGGATCACACAAAACACGAAAGCAATAACACAGTCTTTAATTTGCAACCATAGATATTTTATGAGACAAAAGAATTACTTGGTTAACCTTTTGTTACCAAAACTTTTACTTTCGCCACAAACAACTCTCTGTGCAAGGTGTGGAAAAAGTACACAACCCGAAGTGTATTTGAAACTGCCAGTGCGAAAGAATTAAGAAGGGTATGAAGTGGAAGCGCCAGCTACTGCAGAATGGGAGGGTAATGGGCGTGACCATTTTGCCTCATTTCAGAGCTTTGTACCAGGCTAATTTTCCTTAGGAAATAGGATCTACCCCTACGCAGTGCTTTTTAATCTTTTTTTAGTAGAAATATGTAGACCATGTTTTGAAAAAAGTGGGGGGTAATTACCCCCCTCCTCATACCCCCTTGCCGCCGCCACTGAGGGTATGGCGAGAAAAAGCTCTAAAATGCCAACACTCAAAGCATAGATTTGAAAACAAGACTAAACTCAACATAACGTCTGTTTCATTATATTATTATTATTTTAATTTTTAAAATCAGACAAATTATCAAAAGTTTTTCAACCTTGGAAATATATGTATATACTCCATTGTGGTTCGAAATAGGCCTACTGCTAGTCAAAAAAAAATTTAACCAAAAGAGTCCAAATTGACTCATTCATTGGTTTCTTGAGCTCTATTGCCTAACCATCTATCAGGTGAAGTAAACCGATGAAGACTGAAGTTCATTTGAGATATAACTAAGCCCATTGGCATTCTGCGCATAAATTTTTAAAACTTCCAAATTAGTTCACCTAATCCAATGCATTTCTTTTCATAAGAAACTTTTACAACACATTTGCTATAAGACGAGCACTTGACAATCTTTAAAAGAATTAAAAAACTTCAGAAGCTGAAGCAAAATATTAAAGAAAAGAAAATTAAGAAAATATTGAATTGAATTTTGAAAAACCAAAAACTACAAAGTATCGCGAAGATCGATCTATATGATTAGTTTTGCATACCAAAAACTACAAAGTATAGCGGAAATCGATCTTTATGAAACTTTTAAAGGCAGGGTTTTTTTAATGTGCAGTTTTACACAAAACGTGCAATTCTAAAAGTTTTTTGTGCAGTTCTAAAGAAAAATCTGTGATGTTCAAAAATTTTATTTTAATGAACAAAAAATTCAGGAAAACTTTTGCAGAAAAAACAAAGAAAAGTTTAAATGATGAAACACATAAAAGGTAATATAGATGGTGCTCAAATCAAATGAAGATCTATTGGGAAATAGAAATTATAGATACAGAAACACATTCGATGTAGCGGAAATATAATTTTTATGAAACTTCATAGTCGCTGTATCGTTTTTGAGTCACACATACCCGAAGAACGAAATTGATAATTTTAAAAGCAGGAGCCTGTTTAAACTCTTAAATCAGAGAACGTTAAAAGTGCAGAGCAAAAAATCAATCATGTCACCAAAATTTCAATTTCACTGTTGTATGGTCAAACAAAACAGACCGACAGCTAAATTAGAAGCAATTTAACATTAACTTCTCAATCTGCTGTGTAATTGCTATTTATATCTTTCTTTATCGTCATCAGTTTCGTCCGTCTAATTGGCATAACTCGTCTAATTGACGATATATTTAAGCTTTTAAAACATTATATAATACATATAGCTGACATTTGTTTCTTGTGATTCTATATAACCAAGAACTCACAATGGTTGTCATATGCTCGAAAATTTGGTTTTCTATTATAATGTACTGTACAATTGTGCTTCCAAGTTGAGTTAGAATCTACTTGTTTTTTCTGCAAATCAATGTTACAATATAAATCTATTCCGAAAGATTTTCTTTAAAATTTAGTGTTATATATTGGCCTTAATTATATTACCGATGAGCATGGCAATTGAACATGTCTATTAACAATGTCCAAAACTTCACTTTCAAGAAAGGGGTTTGGAGCAGTAGCAAAGCGAGGGGTGAAAGGGGGGGGGCAGAAACCCCATTGCATAGAAAGTTGAAGTCTCTAAAAATTGCATACCTGGAATAAAATTATTATCTCACGGGGGTGGAGAGTTGATATTTCAGACAAATTTGAAACGTTTGAAAGACTGCAAGCAAACATCTGTAAGAAACATTCTGAAATTTTAAGCTAATCTGAAGGGCGTGGTTACAAAAATTTCCCTAACCCTAACCTTTCCCTCTACTAAATGCTTTACAATTTCCCCTCGTTTTAGGGTTTATATAGAAACGTCCTTTACGTTTTTTAAAAATTTCCCGATCAAAAAGATATTAGAATGCCAAAGCGCTTCAATCCTTAAAAAACTGGATTCTGAAATGCTTGTCGGGGATAACGAACTTAGTTTGAAACTTAAGGATACTGCTTATTCTTTTTAGATATTTGCTTACAACTTTGGAAAATCAGTTTTTGCACGTAGCTCTTACTCCCCTTACACAATTCAAAATGGGGGTCAACCACAAAAAGCTACAAATGACGGTTATTGTGTTTTATTAGCCGACCACTGCCACGTAAAAAAGCCATAGCTCTTTCAAATGCATTTGCAAAATGGGGCGTTTCCCCTTACTTTTAAGGGTGTGGGCAACAAAAATTTTCCCGGGGGTAAAGCCCTGGATCCTCTGCTGTCGGTCTCCTCTTTATCTCTCCGATCTTCCAATCCTGGCTACCAAGGACGGACTTAGCGGGGGGGAGGCAAATTTTAACGCCAAGATTTTACTTTTTTATCTCCTTAATATCAGTATTTATCTTCTTATCAGTAGCGTAACGGGGGGAGGCAAGGGGAGCAGCCGCTCAGAAAGTCGGTGTCTGAGCAAAGTGCAAATTTGCAATAGAATTAGTACTTTAAAGGGGGACATGTTTCAGACAATATTAAAAAGTTTTTAAAAACTGCAAACGATTGTAAGAAATATTCTCAAATGTATTTCAAGCCAGTCTGAAGGGCGTCGTTGCAAAAATTGTCTGCTCCCTTCGCTCGCATAAGGACCCTCCTTTATAACCCTACAGAAAGTTCAACAATTTATCCCACGTTTTTGGATTTAAATAGAAAAGTCCTTCACGTTCTTTAGAATCCCAATAAAATAGAAACTAAAATGCTGAAGCGCTTCAATCCCTAAAAAATTGGATTGTGAAATGATTGTCGTGGACTTTGCTCCAAGGAAAACGGAATTAGTTTGAAACATTTGAATACTATTTGTTATTTTTAGATATTTGATTTTAGAGACAACTTTGGAAAATCAGTTTTTACAAGTAGTGTTTCCTCGCCTTACACAATTCAGGATGTAAACGTTAGATGAAATGTCAAGGAAATAGACAGTTGTAGAATAAGGTCAGCCACCTATGACGTTGAATGAAGGAAAATTGCCACGTAAAAAAATCATAGCTGGTCAGCAAAAACTTTCTCCTCTGCCCCTTCAATTTCCAACCCTAGCTACGCCACTGTTTCTTATCGTTTTTGCCTGAAAGTTAAACACGGAGTTTTAAGAATGGGCATTTCCATAATTTACTCAAACTCAAACTCAACTCAAACTCAAAATATTTTTTTCAACATAAAATTGATTAATTACAATATACCGGTTAACATAATTATACTAAATATAAAATAACCAAGTTAATATGGCTAAATAACAATGAATTGTCAATCGCAATATTTTATAGAGAGCAATGAGAATTAAACAATTTTAGGCTGATGGACACATGGAAAGAACTTTGGGCAAGCTATCGAGCCATGTATCCAAATTGACGTGTTTATAATGACGATTTTAAGTTTGAATGATAACAGTAAGATATAATAAGAATAAAATAAAGTAGAACGAAATAAAAATAATACTATGTGTAATATTGTAATAACAGCTAAGTGCAATTATAAAATAATCATAAAGTAATCAAGCCTACAGATGTCAAATTTTGTTCATAAGAAAATATTTCAGTCACCTGAAGGGTGTGGCATCAAAATTAGTGTCTAACAACCCCCCAATCATTGTTGCTTAAATCCGCCCCTGCTGGCTACGCCACTGGTTTGGAGCACAAGCAACACGTACCTGTGCATCATGCACATTTTGTTTATACTTATAAGAACCAATAATTATTCCTTCAACACAGCGCTTTCGAGAAAAATGTGCATCTCTAAATTTTCCTTTAAAAAAACCTGTTTTAAGACAGAAAAAGGCTCATTATGACAGCAATGTCCCCAGCATTTAAAAACAAAAAAAACAATAGCAGAAATTCTCCCCAACAACTTTTTGTTGATATTCTCTCGCAAGAAAAATTAAACATAGGACCCTAAATGTTCAAATCATAGTTAAAAAAAACTCCATAAGAAACAATGACCATTGGAATTTTCAAAAGCCTTTAAACAACTGGAATATTCAACGTCGACATTTTTTTATTAAAACTGAGTGGAATACGAAGAATGCGAAGAAGGCGCAACCTCGTACTCATACATGCTCAGAACCCTATTAAATGCCCTCAGTTGATATGAAGACCACATTCATTGCCTGTTCGATGCAGAATTTGAAGCGGAGCGTTTTTCTTGTATCAGTAAATATTTTCACGGAGTTGTTTCTCAAAGAAAAGGTTTAAAATTTGATTTGTCTAGCCCAGAATAAACCCGCCTGAGCCTTATCAGCACATTCGAAACTAAATTTCCACTGAGGTTGCGAACCTTTGGAAAATAGTGCATTAGGTGATTGTGTATGAGATAATAAATACGAGTATACAAAACAAATGAAGTTTCTATTCTCCATTTTTCAGATAATTAAAACTGTTCTCCTGTTGTCTACCAAGTTATAATGTTGACATCTTTTGACCATTTTGCTCTGGTTTTAGAAGAAAAGTTTGTTAACATGATAAAGTTAAAATCACAAGAAAGTTGTTACAAGAAATATGGTTGCAAATATAACATTTCTGAGAAGCTATCAAATAAGGAAATATTTTCCTGCAAGATAAAGGTTCAAAAAAATTTATAAAACTTTTAAAATTATATTTTTTTTGGTAATATTTGACCTGGCTTTTTTACCTAACTTCTTATCCTTTGTTACTTGGAGTCTTTAAGGAATTAATGATTAAAAAAGCGTTTTATTCTTCGATTTAATGAGTGGAGAGCTTTTTATTGAAGTTTCAGTATTTAAAAGAAATTTTTCAAGGATATGTGTGCAAAAGTTAAACTCCAAATTTTTTCGAAGATAGATTAAGTGAGCTGAATTTATGCTGCATTTTTAGTAGAATATACTTGAAGACTCGTGTTTTTGTTGACGTTTAGGTCTAGAAAAAAAGGTTTTACCAATATTTTACGATGTTTTTTTTCTAATAATGACAAACACTCCTAAACACTTGTATTGATTTAAATCAACTCAAATAAATGGAAACCTTCCAAATCCGCTATTTTTTTAGAATTGAGGGCAAACGAATATACAATTTTACATTAACAATGATTAAAATAATAATAATATAGTGATCCGGCTTGCAGTGCATGCATATGCATGCACTGTTTGCCTCATGCGTCGCTGCAAATTACTTTAGAAAGTTCTTTTCACCTGTCCCTGTCTCCAGCTTTTTTTCTCAATGTGTCTAAATCGTCCCTTGGTTTAAACTGTTTAATTTCCGTATCATCTTAAATGTTTCTTTAACATTATCATTGTGTAATTTCACTGGCAATGTTGTAGTTTGATTTCCTACGTATTTATTTGCATTATCTGGTATTTCAAAGTGCCAATCCATGGCTTGTTGACATGGTGTTTCCAATGATAGTCTTAACATATGGTTATGCAATAGCGCTATATAGCCATGTAACTTTAATTTTAAGTTTGCATTCATATTGATAAAAATCAAAGAATAAGAAGTCAGACGATCAAATTCCCTCAAAACGAATAGCAAGACATATTTGGGAACAAAGAAATGAATATGATTATCTTAAGTCCTGTAAATATATTACGTCATTGTACAATTGCCAATTAATGCTGATTTTGATTAGATTTGATTTTGATTTAATTCAAATTCTACTACATTTCTAAAAAAAGCTAGTTAGTTATATAAATTATAAACAAATCAACTAAAGAGCGCAACAATAACAATAACATTATTTAAAAGAAAAAACGAAGCAGAATTTTTAAGGAGGAGCCTTCAAAGTAGGTTAACTAACGAGATGAAGGCCCCCCCTTTTGTTTCAGCGATCTATATGTTCATCTATAAAAGTGTCTCACAAGAAATTTTGCAAAGCTCACTGACTTTCAAATATTCTCTAGAAGATAATTTTTCAAATATTTTTTAAATTCAAATATTTTCAATTATAGATATGGTCTTGCTTTAAGTCAACAATAATTGTGATAAAAAAAAAATTTCTTATCTCTTTTTTCGAAGATTTCTTTTGAAAATCGTGTTTAAAAAAACTAGCACACTTATCTGGCGCTATTACGCTATTTTCTTACTTCTAATTTCCTTCTTCGTGTACGAAAGCAAAAATTAATTGAAAGTTTTGTCTTT